>OY992876.1:456569654-456743049 GCA_963921405.1 Cepaea hortensis | reverse complement strand
AATATCGCCGGTCCCAAGTTTTGTATTCACCCTGCGTAAAGCTCATTGCAACATAATCGGTAAAATACAAAATTTGGACCAGCAATATTTTCAAACACTGCACAGTCATTAAAACCACACCATTTATTTGGGTTTGGATTAGCTTTCCTGTTAACAGTGTCCATCACCATCATGCGAATCTACTCCGACTTCAGAGGCACTTGTAATTTACATCCTCAAGTCAAGGGCGAAAAGTCAACATTATAGTCCAGCTGACCCGTGAGGAGATGGAACCCGAAACACGGCATAAGCACACCGGATGGTTAATAACGAGCGATCTTATCATTCAGCCTCTCTGACCTCCTGGGAAAACTTGACGAAGTGTCAAGGTCATGAAATGCCAAGGCACAGCATCCATTTGCTAGTCACAATTATTAATAAAGGATAGACAATCGTGGTTCCCCGAAAATAAGACCTACCCCTACATTAAGCCCTAGTACGATTTTTAGGATGATTTTAACATAAGACCTTTCCCTACAATAAGCGCTAATTAAGAGTCGTCAGCTAGAATGGGAGACTTGGTGCCGAATTACCAGTCGGAGTACAGACGCTACTGGTGCGCACTTAATTTGCTGAGTCGTAACGATGTCCCAGAAGAAGATGGCATGACTTTATTTGAATAAATGTAGAATTTTGGACATGAATAAGTGTAGATTTAAAAAAAAAAATCTGAATATATATATATATAATCTTCTTCTTCTTCAGCGTTCCGAGCCATTGAGGTTCTTTGCTGCAAATACAATCTGTCTCCATTCGTCTCTCTGGTGGACCTTCTCTTGCCAGTCGTTGATTCCAAGTGCTTGTAGGTCTGTACATGTATTATCTCTCCACCGCCTTCTTGGTCTACCTCGGGGTCTACGGTCATTTATTTCCTGAGTGTAAGCGAGTTTTGTTTCCCTATTATCTTCCATTCTTTCTATATGCCCCACCATTGTAGTCTATTAGTCTTCATGATACCAGTGATTAGCGGGGACTTAAACAAATCATAAATATATATATATATATATACACACACATATATGACATGTCCCGAAAATAAGCCCTAGTACGTTTTGTTAAGCTAAAATAAATATAAGGCCTGGTTTTATGTTGGGGCCGTTCCTCGTGGCGAAGGCTTTAAGGACGCGGTTCGTGATCCCTTATACCCGCGTTGGAAACACATCTACGCGCGATTTGGCAGCAGACTGCGTTGCGCTGGTTTTTAAAATATGGTATGGGTACCGGCCGTTCAGAAAGCAATGGCAAACTACTGAACGTAAACTTGCCAGTACATCAACAACGCCCCCCCCCCCCAAAAAAAAAAAAATGTTGATGTTGACTGCAAACGTACTGTAAAGGATATGCAACTAACTGAACTTATTTTCAGGGAAACACAATATTTAGATCAGAAACATTGAGAAAATTAAAAGAATTACAAATAAACTTCAAACATTCACTAATTGTTGCCTGCGCAGAATAGTTGGACTAAATGAGGTATGACAGAATCACCAATGTAGAGCTCGCGGAGACAACTAAACATATACAAGTGAACAAAGAGGTTCCCGGGAAGGTTAACCCGGTCACCAAATGCCCGCAGAAGTCGGATGTGTCGGCCTAACGGCGCAAGAACGCAGCTCTGCTGTAAACAGGCACAACGCAGTCACGTCCGGAAATTAAAAAAAAAAAAAAAACTCCGGATGAACGCAGAAGAAGAAGAACAAAGAGGTTAAGAAAAGATGCTGGCGCTGGATAGGACACACACTGAGAACACCTGAGGACAATATAACTAGACACTCTCTTGGCTGGAACCCACAAGATAGGACACACATTGAGAACACCTGAGGACAATATAACTAGACACTCTCTTGGCTGGAACCCACAAGATAGGACACACATTGAGAACACCTGAGGACAATATAACTAGACACTCTCTTGTCTGGAACCCACAAGATAGGACACACATTGAGAACACCTGACGACAATATAACTAGACACTCTCTTGCCTGGAACCCCCACGGAGAATGAAATAGTGGGAGACTTAAAGACACACGCAAAAGAGAATTAAAGACGGAGATTAGCTAAATAGGTAGGAGATTTACCACAGGAAATACGACAATGTAAATATATATATAAGTAAATGGGAATATTCGTAAACAAGTGAATCTGTACAATTATCTCGGAACAGTCATAACATCTGATGGGAGATGCCATGAAGAGATTAGAACAAGAATCCCCATGGTGTAGGTAGCCTTTTGCTTGCTTGCTTGCTTGCTTGTGTTCGTTGGCTTGAGCTCCAACGCGAAGTCCTGTATGTCGGATGAATACATCCTGTTGTCCAACATCAGTGTGATGTCATACAGGACCTGAGGTTTGCATGAGTATCCGTTGTCCCATGTCTGGCTTATTGGTGTGCAGACTGGTGGTTCCTCGCCGTACAGGCAGACACTCTCTGACTTCGGAGGAATCGGCGATCCTATTGACTTTAGCCAGGACCCCAAAGGGACCTGTTGCCCAGGACGCTCGACGAGGACGCGTCAATAGGTCTTGGTCAGTATATAACCCGGCCCTGGTGCCTTGGAAACACCTCTGCGTCCCTAGCCTTTTGCAAGATGGAAAACATAATGACCAATAAAAAGATGTCATTTGCAACGAAAACAAAAGAGTGTTGTTTGAATGGATGTGAAGCGTGGACAATGAGCAAACAGGCTGAAAAACATCTGATGGCTGTTGATATGTGGTTTCTGAGGGAAATGCAAATAATACAAAGGACAGACAGAAACACCAATGAACAAGTCCCACCAGAAACAACTGAAAATCGTAAAAACTTATTACAGAAATTAGACGTAGACAGTCAACATGTTTTGGTCATATTATGAGAAGAAACAAATTGGAGAACTTGGTGGCAACTGGCAAGGTCAATGGGGAGAGAACAAGAGAAAGTCAGAGAAGTAAATACCTGGATGACTTTGCCAGGTGGCATGATCGAGACAAGAACACTGAGCGGATCCACGACTCTGGTAATCGAGTGAGATGGCGAAATATGACCGCACACGCGTATCGGCATAGCACATGATGGTGATGAGGAGATTTAGGGAGTTGCAGGAGGTAGCAAAGGCGAGAACGGCGTGGCGTGGCTGGACTTATGCCCCAGTGGCCATGCATGCCCCGCCTGCCTTAGGTTTCCGACCCTGGTATAGGGGCTGGTCAAGAACCAGGGCCGTGCCGTGCTATTATACAGAGAGGCGGCCCCATCAGGCGGCATCGCCAGGGAGGATTCTTAAGGCGGCGGCATTTTTAAAGAAAAAAAAAACATGTAAGGGGTGGCATTTCGAAGACTTGCATCATACTGGGAAAATTTACTCCTCACTCCTGTAAAGAACCTACTATAGTGTGTATTTTTAATGACTGGGATTTATGAAAATATTGTCGTTCCAAGTGTACCAAGCTACGTGGAGGGTCCCAAATAGCCTGTCACAATGTTTCCATACTATTCTATAGCCCTGGCTGGAATAGGTCTTTGCTGCCAACCCTCCTCCGTTCCCCGGACTCACTGTCACTCTCTCTTTCGACCTCGGGGTCTATTTCCTGCAGTGTATTTCTGGCTGACACAAACATAACCTGACGATCGTCTCAGTCATTATAATTAGAATTTAATACCGTAATAAAGGACAACACAGAAAAACATCAAGACAGATGAACCTATAAAAGTCTTTAAAAAAAACAAAAAAAAACTGAAGAGACAACTCTAGTCCAGACTTGAAGCAAGAAAACTCTGAACATCATAGACCACAGATCTCAATATTGTCTTGTTAGTTCACATCCACCTCACCGGACACAGTTTCAGGCTTCTCTTTCCAGCGTAGGTTGTTCGAACAACAGCTTTCAGGTTTCCGTGGCCAACACGATATAGTCACTCATCTGGTCTGGGAAAGTGCCATGGGATCACTTGGCACAATTTTGGTTGGGAAATAATGACCTGAGACCAGATTGTGTATAGGGAATGATTCAGAGTCTTTCGCTGTCCCGGACAAGGATGGGAATTAGGCGTAGGTCCAACCAGAATCATCAGCAAACACTCGACCTTAAGTCGATGAGAATACTTGCGTTGCGGTATTGTCACTCGTTTAATTTTAGTCCTGATTCTCCCTTATAATTAGAAACATTCTACCTGGTATGGACACTGACTTTCTCTGGCTTCATCAGTTGCATATAGCCCTAGGCATAGAAGCCCTGTCGTGTCTTTCAACTCACTTTACGGTCAAAAGAAGGACCCTGTAGATGATAAAGATTAGTGAGCGACCGGGTTGACTCATGCACCACAATCCTGAGGTCCAATTGGGCCTCCGTTAATAAATTGGTTATGCATTTTGGCTTACCTAATCAACTAGATAAGTGGCCTGCTTGAATGGGTCTGACATGTCAGGTAGCCCCTGGATTGGCTACGTCTGGCTTGAGTAGACCTCCATCTTATAAACGTCCTGTCGGCTACCCTATGCACCCTTTTTCATACAAGACTCACTCTCCACACTCATACCCTGCCTTTATTATTATTGGGCGCATTCGTTTCCCGGCTTTTCTCTCCCTTGCAAACCATGCCTTTCTCACGACAAAGCTCTTGTGGTGTGTTGTGTTTAAGGATATGTGTTTCTCCCCCTTAACTAATATTTTAGTAGTGAGGTTGTATGGCACTCAGGGTAGTTCCCCATCCCCAGCAAGAATAGAAAAGAAGATACTACTCCTCCGGCTGCTGCTCTTGTCTGAGCTGTCGCCGCAATGTACCGGCCGTGCCTCACCTTACCCGTAGAACTCGATGATCTTTTCGACCCGTAACCATTCAGTTCACCTGGCCACACTATCAGCCAAAAGATGAACAAGATAACCCAGTGGATATCCTCTTCCGGCTCAAGAATATAGATCATAGATTGGTGGACCCCATCCCCACGGAGCGCTTCCCTCCTTCCGGCATACTGTAGCTATCCAATGATTATATTCAAATGAAAGATGACACTAAGTAGAGGTAAAGCCGTAGGAAGAAAGATAGCACTCGTCTATCGGCTGCCAAGAACAAGCGATATCATTTGGGAAATATTTATTGTTCATATTTGTTACCTTGCCATGACAAGATCAAGACGCTTAGCCAGATTGGCTAACGGTCACCCCCTCCCAATATGGCAAGAATGCCGTTTCGCCAATTCATCTCAGTAGTCGAGACAATAGAGATTTATAAGTGCAGGACTAATTACAACCTAAGATTACCTTTCATACACCATCAGTATGCTGCACTTAAAATGTCCCAATCTTCAACTTGACATCTTGACATTATGCAGTGGGTAACGGTAGGTCTAGAAACGGACATGAATTCTCTCCCCGAAGTTGAACCCGTGTGTACTTGGTGCAAGGTGCCCTAGCGGGTTTTCCCCAAAGAAAAGACATATATCTAATTATTCTATTACCAAGATCGTGTTGTTAAAGTATCCCAGAGAACTATCTTCCATGGTGATTGAGCGAATAAGAGAACTGAGGGTTCCCGAAAGCTGTTTCCCCCTGTTTACCCAAACCCAAAGAAGGCCTGAGGACATGGGCCACTGACGTTTTGTCACACCAAGTTTTGTATTCACCCTCTGTGGAGTTCATGCAACATAAAAGATAAATACAAAACTTGGAACGGCACAAATTTCAAAACACCCGACAGTCATAAATAATACACCCTGTACATCACACACACTTGTTCCGTTAAATTGTCGAAAACTGTCGAGAACAGAAGACAGTGGAGTGACACTAACATTATTCTTCTTGGCAAACTTTCTGAAGTCACCCTGAATATGTCCAACGACAGCTGATGTCCACTTGAGCCCATTGCAGTCTCCTCAGAGTGGGTTCTGATGTAACTGGTGCAGTCCAGAATAACTTCCCTTTTTCTGTATATGGTGGACACTCCTGAAGCATTTGCACACGACTTCAATGTCTCTTGGACATGTGTCAAAAATCGACATTATAGCACGCGGGAATTCCCAATACCGTCTTCCATCCATCCTCAATGCAACTTTGAACTGACTTAATTAAAAATGGCGAACGTCGTAATGAAAAACTTGATGACAACAATCATTCGCGCACTGAGTCTTAATTGATTCAGTGACAAAGGATAATATATCGCCACATGTGACCACCTCCCATTTGGACAAGATGATGATATATCCCCATATTAGGGACATGGTGATATTTGTTTCCTTTGAGGTATCATTCAGCGCTCAGTGAACGGAAATTTACATTATAATACTTGTTCATTTGATTGTGTACCAGGTTGGGTCCAAATCTATTTTGTGTGCTTGACACTGAATCAGTTAAAATATTGGATGCCACGACTAAATGGTGATTAACATGTTTCGCATATTGTCTAAATGTTTAAGGAGGTTCACTTCATTAGGGGAAAACTTGCTATCGGGCAATCTGACGTCCAGGCCATTCCGCCACTGACGACGAAGATGGTGAAGATGCATTATTGTTGCTGTGCGCATGTTAGTGTGAGCACATCGAATGAACCTCTGGTACTGCACACCAAGAATAGCATCTTACGTAACATCACCGTCCCTAACAACCACTTTATCATCATGTTTAGCCCCCTCCTCCCGCCAACGTCCTATCCCTCACCTTCGAGCCCCACCACCCCACCCTCGTTCTCTCCTCGTTCACCGTTAAGTACCAGAAACCTGCCAAACGAAACTGCACTCTCAGCACCAGTAAACAAGACTTAAACCGCACATACAAACAAGGCTTCAGTCGGATAGTATCGATCGGTGCAGTACATAAAGCAAATCTATAGCCAAGTACTTTAGCGTCAATGGTGGCCTGATTGGCTGAGTACGGGGCAATCGAACTGTGATCGAATAGTTGACTGGCCCGTCGTCAATTGTCACAGCTGAACGAAAAGTTGTTTGTCTCCCTTTGCATAGACCTCGAACTGTTTTCTTGCATTCATTTCGATGAGTTTTGGTGGTTGAAAAACTTGTACTGGTTTTATTGATCACATGGTTTGATATTGTCGTCAAGGTTGTTTGGTTTATTGGTTAGTAGATTGGTTAGTTGGTTGGTTATTGGTTGGTTGGCTGGCTGGCTGATTGGTTGGTCGGTTGGCTGTTTGGAAGGTTCATTGGTTAGTTGGCTGGTTGGTTTATTGGTTAGTTGGTTGGTTGGGTGTTTGATTGGTTTGCTGATTCGTTGATTGGTTAGTTGCCTGGTTAGATGGTTGATTGGTTAGTTGGCTGGTTAGATGGTTGACTGGTTGTTTGGCTGGCTGGCTGGTTGGTTGCTTGGTTGGTTAGTTGGTTGATTAGCTGGTTAGCTTGTTGGCTGGTTGATTGGTTGGATGGTTTGTTGATTGGGTAGTTGCCTTGTTGAATGGTTGATTTGTTAGTGTTTGTTTGGATGGTTGATTGGTTAGTTGGTCAGTTGGATGGTTGATTGGTTAGTTTTTGCTTAGATGGTTGATTATTTATTTGGATGGTTGGTTACTTAGTTGGCTGGTTGGTTGGTTAATTGTTTAGTTGGTTGGTTGGATGGTTGACTGTTTAGTTTGTTAGTTGGATGGTTGATTGGTTAGTTGGTTGGTCGGTTAATTGGCTGGTTGGTTAGTTGGCTGGTTTGTTAGTTGCCTGGTTTGTTGGTTAATTTGGTTATTGGCTGGTTGATTAGTTAGTTAGCTGGTTGGTTGTTTTATGAGTTAGTTGGCTGGTCTTTTGGATGATTTGTTAGTTATCTTATTGGGTGGTTGATTGGTTAGTTGGTTGTTAGGTGGTTTATTGGTTAGTTGGCTGGTTGGTTGGTTGATTGGTTAGGTGGCTTGTGGGTTGATTGGTTAGTTGGCTGGTTGGTTGATTTGTTAGCTGGTTGGTTGACTGGTTAGGTTGCTGCTGGTTGGCTGTTTTGAATAGTTACAAGTTGGTTGATTGGTTAGTTGGCTTATTGGCTGATTGGTTAGTTGTCTGGTTGGTTGGCTGATTGGATATTTGGATGGTTGGCTGATTGGTTAGTTGGCTGGTTGGTTGACTGATTAGGTAGTTGACTGGTTGGTTAGTGGGCTGGTTGGTTGATTGGTTAGCTGGCTGTTTGGTTGGTTTATTGGTTAGTTGACTGATTAGTTGGTTAGTTTGCTGGTTGGATGGTTTATTGGTTATATGGTTGGTTCAATAGTTTTTTGCTTAGTTGGTTGATTGATTAGTTCGCTGGTTGGTTTGTTGGTCTTAAGTCCGAAGCGTCCTTGTTCATGTTGATACAGCCCCAAAATCAAGGCTTGGGTCTATGAAAGTGGAGTTGGCGTAAATAATTGTTTCATTTCTACCATCTCTGCGGGGACTGTGTCATAGAGCCCCCTTTCCTCCCCCTTCAAGCTCGAAAACCAGCGAGGTATGCACAAGCAGGTACTGAAACTTGGCATCTGCGGAGAGGCCTCTTAGGACAGATCCAGGTCAGGATTCAGCCCAGGATACACGGACAGGTTGGCATTAGGCCTGGGCAGCTCTTGTGGCCTCTACGGATTTAACTGGTCCAGTGCCAAGCAAAAAGTAAGTTTGAACTAAACATATACTGTCCAAATAATGAAACGCATAGCTGTCGAAGGCACACACATAGCCATAATTTTGATATTCAATAACTTGCTTAATGTAATGAGTTAATTTTTCAAATTGCACACAAGAATACCTTAGCGTTCAGACAATCTATTGATGGTTGTTTTGCATCTGTGTCTCGAGAGTTGTTAGGCGTACAGGTTTTTCCATGGATGCGATCAGACGTCTGATGTGGGTCTGTGGGATGGCTGCCGACTCTTCCTGGAGTACCTGGAACAGATCACGACGATTGGCTGGAGCAACGTCTCAGCGATAAGCACGTCAATGCAGCCTCATCCCACAGGTGCTCAATCGGACTCAAGTCTGGAGACAGAGATGGCCAGGGAAGGGCGAGAATGTTGTTGGCAGTCAGGAACTGCGTGGTCAACCGTGCACAATGGGGTCTGGCATTGTCCTGTTAAAACACAGACCTTTGGGTAGGCAAAAGTGGAAGGTCATGGGGTCGAAGAATTTCATTGACGTTTCGTGACACATTAAAGCCTCCTTCAATCTGCACCAATTGACTCCTTCCGTTATGTTTATGATCATTCCCTACACAATTGCACCTCCACCACCGTGCAGCGGAGCTTCATTACCGCAGTTGTGTGCAAAACGTGCATTTCACCCACGGTACACCTCTCACAAATGTAGAAGATATAAATGGAATCAGCATTGGAGGACGAAACATTTGATATGCAGATGATACAGTAATGTTTGCAGACAATGCGCAGGATCTGGACAGACAGAAAAACCAATGACCAAGTACTACAGGAGACAAATGAAACTCGTAAATTTATTAGAGAAAATAGACGTAGACAGAAATTTTTTTTGGACATGTTATGAGAAGAAATGGATTGGAGAACTTAGTGTCAACTGACAAGATCGAAGGGAACAGACCAAGAGGAAGACAGAGAGGAAAATACCTGGATGGCTTGGCCCTAAATGATTAAATTAAATCCTTAAACCTTAAATGTTCCTTAAATTTATCGATAGAGGTGCCATAGATGTTTGCTTGAAAATGAACTGAATTGTTTTGTGCAGCGTTATCCTTTTATAGGGTTTCAGTTGCGTAGTCAGTGAATAGTGTTCACCCCAAATGTTGTTGCTTTCACGTGCGGGCATCATGAGCTGTGGTAAAAGTTTGGTCACAAACACTACTGACCACTGCATTGTAACTATTACAAAAACGAAAGCAATTCAGGTCAACACGTGCATGTGACACTGTAAAGAACATTTGAGGCTGGTTTTTATATACCCTAGCACCAAATTTTACTTACAAACTCATAAAAATGCTGTGTTTCTGTTTTTGAACAGTATAGTACACAAGTATTATAATGTTCCGTTGACGGAGCATTGAAATTGCCGAAGATACCACGAAACAAAACAAACGACACGATGACCCAAGTATGGCGATATATCCTTCTTCTGTTCAAATGGGAGGTCACATATGGCGATATATTATCCATAGGCACTGAATCATTTAAGCGATGTAATTGTCACCAGAAAACAACCCAGTGTCCCGGAGGGGTTGGGAGGGGGTGGGAGTGGGGTTGTACAGGTACAGAATGAATCTCTAATAAACGAGAAATAGATAGATTATGAGCTTTACTAAAACACGATTACAAGAAACAAAATGAACGTTGGGGCTAAAGCCTTCATCAGCACAGAACAAACAAACACAAACCGACACAACTACATGAAAAACACTACATGAAAATACAAAGGTTACTTATCTGTATCCTTGTTGTGGCTGGACACGTCTTAAACGATCAGCGCGTTTGATCCGTACCGTACAGGTATGGTTGTTAGGTCGGGGTGTTGTGCACTGATGTCTCCGCTCGTGCTCCAGCCTACAGAATCGGGAACTCCAATCATATCATTGATGTTCGTGAATACATTATGTAGTCTGAATCGACGTTGTTCAGATTGTGATATTGGCTAGTGACTGGGCGCTCCTAGAGCAGCTATATTCTGCCAAGACCTCCCCATCTTCTCCCTGCCTGCTAGTTCCCAACCAACATTTCTCGTTGTGCTGGTTCCTGCATTCCCCAGCAAATGTTGGAGATCTACCTCGTCTCAAGAGCATCACGTCTCTCACCCAACAATTGAAGTCACCTCTCACCCAACAACTGAAGTCACCTCTTAACCAACAATTGAAGTCACCTCTCAACAAATTATTGAAGTCACTTCGCGCCCAACAATTGAAGCCATCCACCTCTCGCCCAGCAATTGAATTCACCTCTCACTCAATGATTGAAGTCACCTCTCGCCCAACAAATGAAGTCATCTCTCACCCAACAATTGAAGTCATCACTCGTCCAACAACTGAAGTCATCTCTCACCCGACAAGTGAAGTCATCTCTCACCTAACAACTGAAGTCATCTCTCACCCACCAATTGAAGTCATCACTCGTCCAACAACTGAAGTCATCACTCGTCCAACAACTGAAGTCATCACTCGTCCAACAACTGAAGTCATCACTCGTCCAACAACTGAAGTCATCACTCGTCCAACAACTGAAGTCATCACTCGTCCAACAACTGAAGTCATATCTCACCCCGTAATTGAAGTAATCTCTCACCCAACAACTGAAGTCACCACTCGTCTCACAATTGAAGTAGTAGTAGCAGCAGCAGCAGCAGTATTAGCATTAGTAGCAGTAGAAATGGTGGTGGTGATGGTATTAATAGTAGTAGTATTAGTAGTAGCAGCCGAGGTTTATGAATAGCAGTAGCAGCATCAGCAGCAACAGCAGCAGCAGTAGTAGTAGCAGCAGCAGCAGCAGTAGTAGTAGTAGTAGTAGTAGTAGTAGTAGTAGTAGTAGTAGTAGTAGTAGTAGTAGTAGTAGTAGTAGTAGTAGTAACACCAGCAGTAGTAGGACTGAAGTTTATACTCGTGGACATCATGGCTGTTGCAACATGGCCGTGTGTCTGCAGACAGGACACATGCGTGTTGCCTCTCCACAAGCATGAACTTTGGCATCCCTACTTAACATGCAAACTCACCTTTAAATCCCTCCTCCCGTCGTTCTCCCAATCCCGCTCTACCTCATTCTTGTCTCGTCCATTCTGATTTCCTGACTTTTCTTCTGTGCTACTTTGCGCCTTCTCTTCTAAGTAGGTCACGATGTTTCGCCGCCATTTTTAAAACAAGGGTTTAAATGCAGACATACTCTTATCATTACTTTCATTACTTTAGCTAAGCTGTGATTACTTTGATTCCCTTTCATTACTTTAGCTGTGCTGCGATTACTTTGATTCCCTTTCATTACTTTAGCTGTGCTGCGATTACTTTGATTCCCTTTCATTAGTTTAGCTGTGCTGCGATTACTTTGATTCCCTTTCATTACTTTAGCTGTGCTGCGATTACTTTGATTCCCTTTCATTAGTTTAGTTGTGCCGTGATTACTTTGATTCCCTTTCATTACTTTCAATACTTAAGCTGTGCTGTGTTTACTTTGATTCCCTTTCATTATTTTCAACACAGGTGCGCTGTGATTACTTTGATTCCCCTGTGATTATTTTCATTGTTTCTTTGATTACTTTGGCTATAACGTGACTACTTTAATTCCCTTTCATTAAATTGATTACTGTGACTGTACTATGATTACTTTGATTCAACTGTGATTACTTTGATCCCCTGTGATTATTTTTATTACCATGTGATTACTTCGATTCTACTGTGATTCTTTGATTCCAATGTGATTACTTTGATTACACTGTGATTACTTTGTGATTACTTTGAATCCCATGTGATGACTTTATTTCCCTGCCATTATTTTGATTCTCCCGTGATTATTTTGATCTCCACGTGATTCCCATGTGATTATTTTGATTCTCTTGTGATTATTTTGACTCCCCTTTGATTATTTTCCCCCACTGTGAATTCTTTTTTCACTGTGATTACTTTTATTCCCGTGTGATTATTGTGATTCCCTTTTGATTATTTCCCCCAACTGTGATTATCGATTTTCCACTGTGATTACTTTGATTTCTCCCTGATTACTTTGATTAAACTCTAAATACTATTCTAGGCCTTACATTCACATAACTACCATTATTCTCTCTCTCTCTCTCTCTCTCTCTCTCTCTCTCTCTCTGCTCTTCTGACTCTTCACCGCCAGTCGTTGTTTAGTCACCTCGTTATTACTCACAGCATGGTCTCTTGATGACCGCTCACAATTGAGGTCACTGAGGCAACAAATTCTCCTTTGCTACTGAAGTCGATCGTTGATACTCTCTACTCTCTGCTTGCACATCCTATAGAAACCGCACTTTGGCACGCTAGTATACGCTACTGCCACCGGCCGGTCCGTTGGACGGTATCTATCAAAGGATACAGATAACTCGTGGCTGATATATTCATGAGGTGTTTAGAATTTAATTGAGCTTATTTTCTTCTTCATGGTTCACAATCATCTTAATCATCATCATCATCATCATCATCATCATCATCATCATCATCATCATCATCATCATCATCATCATCATCATCATCATCATCATCATCATCATCATCATCCTTATAATCATCCTTATCAACATCATTATCACCATCACCATCACAACCATCATCACCATCGTCATCATCATATCCATCATCATCATCATCAACAACATCTTCAGCCTGCCGACTGGTGTGGCCGTACATGTCAAGGAACATGTTTCGCGCTTGTGATTTATTGGGTACATGGTGTTAGACCCATAATTTTGGGGATTTTAATTTGTCAAGTTATGAGAAATCAGGACAGTTATGAGACATGTGTGACAGTTATGGGACACCATGAGAGCTATGAGACAACCATGGCAGTTACGAATCTGTCGTGACAGCTATGGGTCAATTGTGACAGTAATGAGACCATGATGACAGGTATGAGACCATTGTGACAGTTCTCAACACCGGCTTCCTGATAAGGCTCCTAGATTTGTTGTATTTCCAGTTCCACCTGCGGTTGCCTTGGCAGGGCCAGGATAAAAGATTTTGTGAGCCTTATACCGCCCGCGGGCCGAACGTTCCCCATCCTTGGCCTATAGCTTCGCACAATTTTACTATGCTTTGCTTAAGAACACCGATAATACACTGTACAAAGAACAGCAACATAAGTACCTTGTAATTACCTTAAACATGGGTACAATGAACTTTTAAAAGCTATACTATATAGGGATTTGAAACTGTAAAGTTAGTTGCATATCCTTTACGGACGTAGCAGAGAACCCTAGCATTTATTGGCCGTTCGTCATCGCTGCGCAAGTTTTGCATTCAGTAGTTTGCAAATGGTTTCTGAACGACCGGCACCCATACAATTTCATAAAAAACCAACGCAGTTGTGTATCGCACGCAGTATGCGGGATTACGAACTGCGTGAATCGAAACTATCGCGTCCAAATACCTGCAGCGACTCGCTGTATGAACAAGTATGCTTGGTTGTATGGCCAATCTGTTTAGTGTTTCCTATAATCTCTACTTCTTCCGTTTACTTCTATAAGTGCCAGCCAATTCATGTGAATTTATTTACCTGCTGTTTGAATGGCCTCAAGGATTCCATAACAATTAATTTCCATACGTTTATAGGCCAAAGGAGGTGAGAATAAAAGTTCTTAAAAGCTATAGTCGCACGGAAAGAAGGGATTAAGTGAAAGCTGCGGAGATATGGTTTACAGAAGAATAACGAGTACACCGTTGACGGATAGAAAGAGTAATGATATCTTCAAAGAACTTAACTCTCTGTAGCGAAAGCCTGGCTGCACACTCCCCTCTAGCTTAGTACCCAGTATATTATAAAGTTTCTTTAACATATGTTTACATTAAGGTTGAATTTACATTGTATTTATAGTTAATGGGGTAATTTACTTTCACTTACTTATCCTGGCCAACTACAACCAACAGACAACTGGGCCAGGAAACGGCCATTTGCTAATCCTAGTTCCACTTTCTGCCTCACTCTTCCGGGAGAAATCGCAGACAACGGTCGGGGCCAACTGAGATGTTCGAAAGGCGAATCTTTTACAGTAGAATACTGAAATAGTAGATTACTGAAACCAGTAATAGTTCTCACCAAATGTTATACTGAACAAGTGCCCCGACCTGTAGTGAGAATCTGATTCTGGAACTAGAGTGTTGTGGTATATCAGAGCAACTCACCAGTAGCATCAACTATCGTTGCAACCCAGCAATATAATATCAGTGTTGCGCATCAGCAACCCTGTGAAAGAACTGATTTGTGGGCCACTGGAGAATAGGGTGACCCGAAGAGGAACGACGGAGAGAACTACCAGCTTCACCGTTGGAAACACCATTTGCAGCTGAGTGCCTAAATACCTTCCTGGAGTCACAGCCATACTTTGCTTGACCTGCCACCATTCCGTCTTATGATTAATGAGACCTCGCTTCGAGAACTTTGTTTTTTTAAAAATACTTCTCATCAATTATTCTCCTTGTACGTTCCTTGTGGGAACTTATAATGTCTATTTTCAATTATTTAACTTGAAATAAGCGATGTTGTTGCTTATTGCTAAATAAGCAATCCTAGTTATTATCTTCATATCCAACATTAAATTAGATTACACAAGTGTGAGCGTAGGACGAAGTTGAATCTTCATCTTTATCGACTTCTTCGTGCTGCATAGCTCAAGTCTGGGGGATAAATTCTTTTCCACAGGATCATCGTGTCGCTGCTAACAAAGTTTGCTGTCATCTGTGTGTGTATAGCTGTATAACTTTATCTGCAGTCCTGTGCCACTGTAAGAATAGTAGACTTCTTTTTCTGGGACAATTTGTCATACTCCTTTGTTTTTCACGAGCCACTCGTCGGCTATTTCTTCAGTGGGGTGTCTTTCCTTGCGGCTAGGCTCATTGCCTGCTACTGTATCTGTGAGACTTCTCTCAAACAGTAGCTGATCACACGACACTCACAATGAGAACTGGTTACTCACATCAGAAAGAGACAGTCCACATTCTTTGCACATCTGGGGAAGCTGGAGTATATCGTGATAAACAGGGTCGTCGACTGGCAGTATACGAGACAGACAGACAGACATATAGACAGACAGACAGACATATAGACAGACAGACATATAGACAGACAGACAGACATATGGACAGACATATAGACAGACATATAGACAGACATATAGACAGACAGACAGACAGACATATAGACAGACAGACATATAGACAGACAGACGTATAGACAGACAGACATATAGACAGACATATAGACAGACAGACATATAGACAGACAGACATATAGACAGACAGACAGACATATAGACAGACAGACATATAGACAGACAGACATATAGACAGACAGACATATAGACAGACAGACATATAGACAGACAGACAGACATATAGACAGACAGACATATAGACAGACAGACAGACATATAGATAGACAGACAGACATATAGACAGACAGACAGACATATAGACAGACAGACCTATAGACAGACAGACAGACATATAGACAGACAGACAGACAGACATATAGACAGACAGACAGACATTATCACAAAGATCACACGTCGTGGACAATGAGCAATAAGAAGAAAGTGTTTTGTAGCCTTATAGTGCTACGGGCCAGATTTCGCAGTTCTTATTCTTAACACCACCACGTCAAGAAAAACACCCTCCCTATTTTTTCTTTTTTAACACCCAGCGTATAGCAATGCAGCCATCTCTGGTCGGATCATGGCGGGAGTGCAGTACTGCACACATGCACACAAGAAACTAGTCAACTACCGCAAGTACTGCACTACATGCATTTCAGGTTACGCCATCGCCGCCGGCCTCCACCCCTCCCATCCCTGTCTGCTGGTTCTGCTGCTGTGTGGCGGGTCGGTGCGCGCGCTGTTGTTTATGGCGCGCTTCTCCGCGGGCAACTTTCTTGCTGCCTGCTTTCTGCTCCTCTGTTAAAGAAAGCCCATGTGTTATCTTTGAATTGAGTCAGGGGCAGGGGGTGTAGTTTTAAGTAAACGTTTCACTTCCCCCGGGATCAATTAATTATTCTTTTATTATATTTTAAAAACCCGTGGAAAATATATGTAATTTATGTTAGTTATTCCAAGTAGTTTTCATTTGATGACCCCCCTGGGTTGAAATGCGAGGGGGGAAACTTTTGCAGTGCTTTGTTTTGGCGTGGTGCCCAGAGATTTGGCAGGTTGAGGAGTTGTGAGTCCGGATGAGAACTGGAGTGCTTGAAAGGGTGATTAGAAGTAAAATGGGGAGATGAGAGTATGGCAAGAGGGACAGAGAGTGTTATATAAGACAGACAAGCATGCAGGCAGGAGGATTGAAAGATGGACGGACGGGCGGATGGGTGGGTGGCAGAGTTTGATAGATAGATAGATAGATAGATAGACAGATAGATAGATAGATAGATAGATAGACAGATAGATAGATAGATAGATAGATAGATAGATAGATAGATAGATAGATAGATAGATAGCCATAACCCAGTGCATTGCCGACTGGCGCACATGTTCATGATCATGCCTCTGCACAAGCCGTGCCCCAGAATGCTATTTACGACATCATGTAGTAGTAGTGGTAGTAGTAGTAGTAGTAGTAGTAGTAGTAGTAGTAGTAGTAGTAGTAGTAGTAGTAGTAGTAGTAGTAGTAGTAGTAGTAGTAGCAGCAGCAGCAGTAGTAGCAGTTGTTGTTGATGTTGTTGTTGTTGTTGTTGTTATCATTATTATTCTTGTAGTATGCCGCTGACGATTTGAAACATCTAACTTTCGTATCTGGTCGGGAGACACATCTCTACACCTACCTCATTCCACGGGCTAAACAACAGTGCATCGGACTGTAGAATCAAACTCAATCCTCCCGCTGATTCACCACCAAGCCCACTACCAACTCCACCACCAAGCACACCACCAAGCCCACCACCAATCCCACCATCAATCAAAATATCCACCCACTAGGTTGAGTCAAGCAAACAAGCTGAACAGCATATCATCATCATCATGTGCCATGCTAATAAGCGTGGGCGGTCACGATTCGCCATCTTACATGATCACCAGAGTCGTTGATCAGCTAAATGTTCTTGTCTCCACTATGTAAACAATATAAAATGGCACAAAGTAGTGTAGCTTTACATAACAGAATTACGACACATACAGGACGTTGCGGCGATTAGCCTTCATCAGCAAACAAACACATTCACAAACACAACATATAGTCAAGGAGATCTCCCGTGACTACATCAAAAGGTGACGACAGGACGAGAGGAACAAAAGGATGAAAAAAAAATTAAAGTAGTGAGGAGAAAATGAGAATTGAAAAAAAATGTGTTCATACTTACCTCACAGTTCCGATCTGTGAGTGACTAAGAATATCTCCGATGTATTCTTTTTATACCCAACCGACGGCCAACGACGTGGCCAAGCCATCTAGGTATTTACTTATCTGCCTTCTTCTTCTTCTCTTCCCCTCTATCTTGTCAGTTGTCACAAAGTTCTGCAATTTATTTCTTCTCATAACCTAACCAAAACATGTTGACTGTCTACGTCTAATTTTTCTAATCACTTTATTATTTTAATTCGTCTGCTGTAGTACTTGGTCATTGGTTTTTCTGTATGTCCATGGTATTCTTTGCATTTTCCACAGAAACCACATTTTCACAGCTACACAACATGATTTTCTTGACTGCTTACCTTCTTAACAGTGACCACACTCGTCGATGACCGTAGCCATTGTCTTCCAGAAACAAGAGATCCTCTGCCTGCCGTCGTGAAGTTGGAGACCATAACCTACAACTATCTGTTGGCTGCTCCTCATCTTCACCCACCACCTGCACACATGCCTTTGAATATAAATGTTATAGACGGGTTCTAAGAATTCCCTGGATACAGACAAGAACAAATTCATCCATATGACAAGATATGAATATTTAAGAAGATTGGCTACTAAAGACGATAAAACAACGAAAATTGAAATATTTTGGTCACTTGAAACGCCATGAAAGTTTGGAGAGAACGATGATGGAGGGTGTCTGTTCGAGAAGAGAACAAGAGGAAGGCCAAAAAGAATATGGGTGCAGGATGTGGCGGATGATCTCCAGATGGGTGTATCGGACGTGGGACATCTTGCTTATGACCGAGGAGTTTTCCGGAAGGTTGTTATGGGAGCGAGGTTCTGCAAAGGACATGCTACAGAATGAATGAATAAGGTTGAATCAAGAACCGACATCACAGCTCTTGGGACATTCCCATTCCCTCAACGTCCTCATTTACAACAACCAGCGAAAAGTGTCAATACTAATGGTACCAGTCACAGTCTGATTATGTGCTTGTATGACCTTTCCTCGGAGTCTTGAGTGTCGGTCAGATCCTCCGGTCACTCCCTCTCACATCAATATCTCCAGGCAATGTTGGTGTATGTGTCCCTCCACACCATGTACATTATTCCCAATGGGGCCCTGACTACATCTATCTGCGTTATCCTGCACCCACACCCCATGTTGTGATGCAGTCCCAGACAATTTGTCTGCCTGCTCGTTTCCCAACACACCAACAAGCCCCTCGGAACAGATCCAACGGATAAGGAGGTCAGTAAGGCCGAATGGATAAGAACGCACTTTCTTATACTTCCGGTGTGCTCATGCCGAGGTAAGGGATTCAACACCCCTGTAGTTAGACTAATATGTTGACTTCTCGTCCTTGATTTGGAGGCGTAAATTACACGTACCTCTGAAGTCGGAGTGGGTTCGTCTCATGGCGAGGGACACTGGTAATACACACACACGCAAATTCCAGTTCAGCGCTACTAGAAGTAGTGTGTATGGATTACGCTTGAGTTCAAACATCTAACAGATGCTTTCTATCTTTGACTATCTAAATGAAGCATGCAGCTCAGCCTGAAGCATGCTTGTCTTCTCCCTTCTCAGCATGCTCAAAGTCTGTTGCAATCACATGTGTGTCTTGTCCTCCAGTCAGCGGAACGCCGCATTGACTCTCATCGCCTCCAATCTGGGACTAGATGTTTTTGTAGCATATGCCAGACTCATCCACTAACCAACCAACCAACGATAAAACCAACCAACCTATCAACCACCCAACCAACCTACGGGCCTCTGGAACTTCTTCTTCTTTCGTTCGCTTGAAATATGTGTATAGCTGCAATGTTGTCTCTTGTATGAATTTAATTGTCTTTTTTAGTTCACTCCGGGGTCCATAGAGTTTATCTTCCACTGTCGTCTCTCTAGGCCAGAAGGTTTGCCTGGATATGTTGTAGTTTGGGCAGTCTTGGAGTATGTGCTCTGCTGTCTGCGACGCCAATCCACATGTGCACATGGCTGATTCAATAATCTTGAATTTTGTATACATGTGGTTGCGTAATCTATTATGTCCTGTTCTGAGGCGCAGAATAATGACTTGTTCTGGTCTGTCCATAATGTGGTAGTCATCTTGAGCAGGTTTTGGTAGGCCTCGGGAACAAGCGAGCATTCTTTGCAGAATACAACTAATAACTTTACTGCTTCATAGAAACCAGACGGGATATTTCTAACGCTCAGTTTCCAAGACCACCCGTGTGAAGACGGCATGTGGTTTGAACAAGAACAAACAAACAGCGACAGTAACGAGTGCGAATAATTCACTTTGCGGTCAGTCTGACATGACTAAACGAGAGGTCAAGTGAAAGGTCAGCAGTGTCTAGTGGTTAGTAGTTAAGTGGTTGTGAGTGACGGAAGGCCTAGGCAGCCGAGGACAGGGTGTGGGCGCATGAGTGTTGTTATGTCGTTATATTTAGAATGACCTAGTAGAGAAACGAGATGGTAAGTTACTTAAATATAAGTGTCTGGGATCACTCGCACCTTGGCAGTTGTTCGTGGGCAATTGTATTGTGTTGTAGAAGGGTAACTGAAATTTTGCTGAAGATGGTAGTAGTCGTTGTAATTATAGAGATTGTCGGTGGTGGTAGTAGTTGTTGTAGTTATAGAGGTGATGGTGGTAGTAGAAGTTGTAGTTGTATTAGTTGTAATCATGGAGGTAATTGCGGCAGTAGTCGTAGTTAGTAGTAGTAGTAGGTAGTAGAAGTAGTAGTAGTAGTAGTAGTAGTAGTAGTAGTAGTAGTAGTAGTAGTAGTAGTAGTAGTAGATGTAGCAGTTTCAGAGGTGGTGGTAGTAGTAGTAGTAGTTATAGTTAAAGAGGTGGTAGTGGCAATAGCAGTAGTTATAGTCATTGAGATGGTGTCAGTAGTAGTCTTGGTTATAATTATAGAGGTGGTGGTGGAAGTAGTAGTTGAGTTATAGTTATTGAGGTGATGGTGGTCGTAGTAGTAGTAGTAG
The DNA here is from genome assembly GCA_963921405.1 of Cepaea hortensis. Taxonomy (NCBI): domain Eukaryota; kingdom Metazoa; phylum Mollusca; class Gastropoda; order Stylommatophora; family Helicidae; genus Cepaea; species Cepaea hortensis. The sequence continues at coordinate 456,722,141 of OY992876.1, read as the reverse complement.
TAGTAGTAGTAGTAGTAGTAGTAGTAGTAGTAGTAGTAGTAGTAGTAGATGTAGCAGTTTCAGAGGTGGTGGTAGTAGTAGTAGTAGTTATAGTTAAAGAGGTGGTAGTGGCAATAGCAGTAGTTATAGTCATTGAGATGGTGTCAGTAGTAGTCTTGGTTATAATTATAGAGGTGGTGGTGGAAGTAGTAGTTGAGTTATAGTTATTGAGGTGATGGTGGTCGTAGTAGTAGTAGTAGTAGTAGTAGTAGTAGTGGTGGTGGTGGTGGTGGTGGTGGTGGTGGTGGTGGTGGTGGTAGTAGTAGTAGTAGTAGTAGTAGTAGTAGTAGTAGTAGTAGTAGTGGTGGTGGTGGTGGTGGTGGTGGTGGTGGTGGTGGTGGTGGTGGTGGTGGTGGTGGTAGTAGTAGTAGTAGTAGTAGTAGTAGTAGTAGTAGTAGTAGTAGTAGTACTATTGAGGTGGTAGCAGCGGTAGTAGCAGCAATATTAGTTATAATTATAACGGACGTTGTAGTAGGTATTGTAGTGATAGAGGTGGTGGTAGGAGTAGTTGTAATTATCTAGGTGATGTTTGTAGCAATAGTAGTAATTGTTGTAGCTGTAGTTAAAAAGATAGGGGTAATAGTAGATTTTGTAGTTATCGAGGTGGTAATGGTGACAGCAGTCGATTTTGTAGTGATAGAGATGGTGATAGAATTAGTTGTTGTAATTATTTAGGTGGTAATGGTGATAGGAGTAGTAGTAAGTGTTATAGTTGTAGTTATAGAGACATTGGTAGTAGTTGTTGTTGTAGTTATCGAGGTGGTAGTGGTGACAGATCATTGGCACCTGTCCGTCTTGACAGACGATAGTTTGGTACATTGTGCTTCAAAAAGGCTTAATAACTACAAGCCATGGCGGTGGCGAGTGTGGCTGATAAGGCCAATTCGTGCTGTAAATGTTTGTCCACAGTGGATGCATTTTCACCATCATGCACCATCTTACGTCTCTCACGCTCTGTGTGTGCTTTATCTGCAATCATTGTCTCCTTTGTCTTTATTCCATTTCTGATAGTTGATCTCCATGCAACACGTTCAGCGGCGACTTGCTCCCAATGTGCATTATCAATGCCTGTATCAGTCATGTCCCGCTGACACACATCTTTGTATCGTAGTAGAGGCTCTGAGATCTCCTACCGATCTGTAATTCACCAAAAAGATGTCCTTTGGTATTCTACCATCATCCATCCTCCTAACGTGTCCTATCCATCTAAGTCTACGAAGACTAAGCATGGAACACACCGTCACACAACCTGATCTTTCCAATACTTCAGTATTTGTGATTTTGTCTTGCCACTTTATACCAAGTATTCTTCGCAGACACCGCATATGAAAGCTGTTTTAACGTTTCTCTTGGTGTAAGTAAGTTGTCCAGGTTTCACTGCCATAAAGAAGAGTACTAAGGACACAAGATTTGTAGACGAGGACTTTCGTTTTGGCAGTAAGCTTCCTGTTCACCCAGACTCTTTTTGCTAACATGTTCATTGTTGTTGCTGCCTAACCAATCCCGATGTTGATTTCCTGATATATGGATAATTTGCTATTTACCTCTGATCCTAGATATGTAGAATGGTCTACTATATCCAGTTCGGCGTCGTCAATAAAGACTGATGGTACCCCATGTGCACCTTGTGACATAATCTGTGCCTTCTTTTTGTTAATTGTTAAACCAAATTTAGAACAAGCTTTGGAGAATGCAGATAGTAGATGTTGTAATTCTTCCTCAGAGTGGGTCGTAATTGCAGAATCATCGGCAAAAAGCAACTCTCTGATTAGTACCCTCCAAATTTTGGTCTTGGCCTTCAATCTCAGAGCATTATAGAGGCCGCCACTGAGCGTGAGTGAACGTATATACCGCATCCTGATCACGAAAGGCATATTTTAGTAGAAGTGAAAAGTATATTCCAAAAAGGGTGGGGTGGGGTGGGGGTTGGGGTGGGGGTGGGTGGGGGGGGGGGGGGCTAGTACACAACCTTGCTTAACTCCACTCTTGATTTCAAACTCTTCTGAAGTTGCACCATCAAACTTCATTATACCCTTCAAGCCTGTGTGGAACGATTCCACAGTGGACAGAAGAGTTGGTGGGCAGTCAATCTTCTTTAATGTCTTGAACAGACCCTCACGACTGACCAAATCAAATGCTTTTGTGAGGTCGATGATAAACAGTGGTTGATTTTGTTCCCGGCATTTTTCTTGCATTTGTCGCAATGAGAATATCATATCAATGGTAGACACTGTGATTCGGTGTAGACTTGATCTCCCAGGACTTGAAGACTGCGCAGAAAAATTCTGGCAAATACTTTTCCAACAATACACAGAAGTGAAATACCCCTATAGTTCTTACAGTCGCTTCGATCGCCCTTGTTCTTGAACAATGTTATGATGCTTGAATCTTTGAAATCTTGTGGGACTTGTCCTTCTTGCCAGCATAGCTCTATTAGCTGGTGGATCTGTAGAGCGAGTGTGTATTGCCCACTCCTGATTACCTCCATTGGAATCCCATCCTTACCTGGAGCCTTGCCAGATGCAAGTTCATTTATAGCACACTTAATTTCTGTTATGGTAGGAAGTGTGTCCAGATGGTCAAGAGTTGGCAGGGCCTCTATGGCGTTGAGGGCATAATCCGCTAGTTTGGTTTCATTTGAGTAAAGCTCTAAATAGTGCTCTACCCATCTATCCATCTGCTGTTTCTTATCAGTGATGATTTCTCCAGTCAAGGTTTTCAGTGGTGCACTTCTTTTGATCATTGGACCACAGGCTTTCTTTATCCCTTCATACATGCTTCTGATGTTTCCCTTATCACTTGCTATTTGAATGGACTCACATAACTTAATCCAATAAGTCATTTACACACTGCCTGGCAGCCTTTTGCACATCCTTCCTAGCTTGCTTCAGCTCACTGAGAGTGTTACGCGTTATTCTTTCCTTGTTTCTTAAGAGAGCTATCTTCTTTTTATCAATCAAGGGCTGCAATGTCTGGCTATTTGCCGCAAACCAGTCCTGCCTCTTGTGATCCACAGTGCCGTAAACTCCTACCGTAGTTTTATAAAGAGTTTCCTTAATTTGACCCCACTTTTCACTTACTGTACAATTTTCTGATGCATCAGTGAACGCGTCTTCAAGTTGCTGTTGAAACTCAAAGCACTTTTCAGGATCGTGAGTGTAAATAATATTAATCCTGGGGCTAGATTTATGTTTATATGTGTACATTCTCTTTGGTCACAGTCTAACTCTTGCAACAACCAAAGAATGATCCGTATCACAGTCAGCACTGTGGTAACTTCGAGTTAATGATGTATGGTTCAGATGTTGCCTCAGTTTGATGATGAAATCCAGCTGATGCCAATGGCCGGGTCTTGGATGTTTCCATGTGACCTTACGCAGCTCTTTTGTTTTAAAAAAGGAGTTTGTAATACATACGTCATTTCTGGTGCAATGCTCTAGCAGCCTTTGCCCATTTTCATTCATTCAACCGATGTTGTATTTTCCAAGGCACACTGGCCATGAACTCGAATCCTTACCCACACGAGCATTGAAATCACCGAGCATATAAATGTAGTCAGATTTTGGAACTGCCTTGATCATAGAGTCTAACTCCTCGTAGAACGAATCCTTCACATCATCAGAGGAAGCGAGTGTCGGTGCATATGCAGTAATAATGGTGGAAAAACCACAAGAGGTTGCCAAGCGCAGGGATAATATTTCATTACCTCCATCTGGAATGTCAATCATACCCAGTAGCGAATTCTTCACTGCAAAGCCCACACCATATTGCCCTTTTTCTGCCTGCCCTCTATCCTTCCAAAAAAGGGTGTAATTGTTTTCCCTGAGTGACCCTTCCTCAGCGAGGCGAGTCTCATGCAGACTAACAATACCAATGTTAAGACCATTGAGTTCGGCATCAATCGCAGCTGTTTTTCTCACATCGTTAATATTCGTCAAGTTAGTGGAAAATTCTGGACACATGGTTCTTACGTTCCAGGTTGCAAGCCATAGCTTGAGGTTACTATTTTCTTTTTATTAGTGCATGGTGCATTGGTTTTACAGCCTACGATTCAGATTTTGTTCTAGCCGCAAGCACCCATCGAAGCACGCAGGCTGTGGCGGATCAGCACCCAATTGGCCGAGGGCTGCTCAGCTTGAGGCGGGCGGTAGCTGATCAGTGACACCTGTAGGTGTCTCCCACCGTCAAAGGCAACCCGTGGCTCCCCATGTCTACGCCAATTGACAAGGGCTTATAACCCCTAAATGTTGTCTCTCGCTTTGATTCCGAGACCGGTTAAGACCAGGGATGGAGTTATTGCCTCTCCATAGCACAAAGCCTGGGCTAAAATATAGAGACCATGTGTTGCCCATGCAGCATGATCCCTCTCTCGGCCCGCCTAGTTCACCCCAGAGGAAAGTTAACACCTCTACATCTGGAACAAGACAAGCTGCAGAAGCTGCCGGATCAGCAAAGCAATGCTCTAACTGTCCGCCTGTCGGAGCTTCGATCCTAGACCAGCTGCCAACCAAGGATTAGGACCTGGTCTGCCCTGCCATGACATTTTGTCTTTAGGTTGTATTTCCTCGCACCAGGATAAGGCTTATACCCTCCCAATTGCGCTCTTCCGCCCAAAGCCGTTGGTACAACGTGGGGTGTCGAGTTTGGTAAGCGCCGCCCAACATTCGGCGCTAACAGAAAGCAGGTAGTACCATCTACTGTCATACGGTAGCTCAGTCATATCTGACTAAGGCCTGACACCAATGGTTTCAGTTCTTAGTCAGATATAATTGAGCTACCATATGACAGTAGACGGTACTACCTGCTTTTTGTTATGGTAGTGGTGACAGTAGTAGTTGTTGTAACTATAGAGCAAATGGTGGTTGTAGTAATATTGTTTGTGGGGAGAAACAATTAGCGCTGCAGCGTCCGACGGGTGGCACTGAATAGTGCCATATCATGTGATTGTACAGTGTCTTTGATGTAGTTAACCCATTTTCTTCAGGGGCGTCCTCTTGCACTTGTATCTGACCTTCTTTAACGTAGAGCCAGTGCTGTAGTTGGTGGTGTTGCACGAACCATTCGATCTTCTGATTTTCAATATATGCGACGCAAAGTTTTAATCCCACGGTCTGTCTGATAACATCATTTCTTACTCGGTCTTGGATAGTTAAGTTGGCAGCTCTCCTCAAGCATCTCATCTCACAGGTGTTGATTTTACGTAAGTGTGATTTGGATAATGTCCAAGTTTGACATTGGTAGCATAGGGTTGGTGTGAATATGATGTTTATTATCTGCAGTATTGACGACACAGGTATATTTTGGATGTTTCAGTATGGGTGAGAGTTGATGTATAGCGTACTTGCTTTTTGGCATCTGATTGTGATCATATTTAGAAGATATTTGAATTCTTTAACTTGTTTAAGAGATGTGCTATTTATCAGTATATTTATTGGACCAGAGTATCTGCTAACCTGCAATTCTTCAGACTAAGACAAGTACAAATAAATTAATTAAAACAGCGTCCACATGTCCGACGTTTCGGTGATAAAAACCTTCGACAGGAACGTCGAAAACATGACTAATAAGACCATGATTATACACGTGTATAGATGAAGTGCTATAACTCGTTTATGTGATGTGTTTTAACGTCATTATTATATAATTTTTTTATTAAATTATCTAATATACGTTTTTTTTTTTTTTGCCACGTTATGAGAAGACAAAAACTGGAACATATAACAACCGGAAAGCTTTGTGGAAAGACAGCGTGAGAAGATTCTTGACAACTGGCACGGAAGGGAGTCAACACACAAATTGACCCATGACGTCAGAGATCGTAATTTATGGAGGGGCATGATCGCCCAGGCCAGCCGACAAGGCACTGACTGACATAAGTAAGTAAATTACAGGACCCTCTCACACACGCCTTAATGTGTGTGGGACACGTGGTGCTAGACCCATGATTGTGTAGACCAATCGGGACTAACTGGGAGACGTGGACAGTGGCACGCCGGCCGGCGTTACTTTGACTTCCTTCTTCTTATCCTCGCTTTAGGCTGGTCGACCTCGGGACCCAAGCCAGTTTTGAACATATGTACCCGATCCCAAGTGGATCGGCCCCCCCCCCCCAACCGTGTCCCCCCTCGGGGGTAAACATAGTAGTAATAGTAGTAGTAATAGTAGTAGTAGTAGTAGTAGTAGTAGTAGTAGTAGTAGTAGTAGTGGTGGTGGTGGTGGTCGTAGTAGTAGTAGTAGTAGTAGTAGTAGTAGTAGTAGTAGTAGTAGTTGTTGTTGTTGTAGTAGTGGTGGTAGTGGTGGTGGTAGTGGTAGTGGTGGTAGTAGTTGTGGTGGTGGTATTATTAATGGTAGTTGTAGTAGTATTAGTAGTAGTAGTAGTAGTAGTAGTAGTAGTAGTAGTAGTAGTAGTAGTAGTAGTAGTAGTAGTAGTAGTAGTAGTAGTAGTAGTAGTAGTATAGTAGTAGTAGTAGTAGTAGTGGTAGTAGTGGTGGTAGTAGTAGTAGCACTAGTAGTAGTGGTGGTGATGCTACTATTAGTTGTAGTAGTTTTAGTAGTAGTATTAGTAGTTATAGTGGTAGTTGTGGTGGTGGTGGTGGTGATGATGATGATGGTGGTAGTAGTGGTGGTAGTTGTAGTAGTTGTAGTGGTAGTGGTGGTGGTGGTATTAGTAGTAATAGTAGTTGCCGTCATGCTGTTGTCTAGCCACAAGTCTCACTCAGCTATGTCCTAATATATTTCACAATTAAGTTCATTCAGTTGAGTCACAACTAGCAGTAGTATTAGTCAGGTCTTAGTCAGATATGACTGAGCTACTGTGTGACTGTAGACGGTACTACCTGCTTTCTGTTAGCGCTAAATGTTGGGCGACGCTCACCAAACCCGACTCCCCACATTGTGCCAACGGCTTCGAGCGAAGGAGCGCATTTAGGAGGGTACAAGCCTCATCCTGGTACGAGGAAATGCAACCTAAATACTAAATAAATGTCGTGGCAAGGCAGACCAGACCCTAAGCCTTGGTCGGCAACTAGTCGAGGATCGTCTAGTTAGAGCATTGCTTTGCTGATCCAGCAGCTTCAGCAGCTTAGTTTGTTCCAGAAGTATTGTTGTTATCTTTCCTCTGGAGTAAACTAGGCAGGTTGAGAGAGGGATCATGCTGCACGGGCAACAAATAGTCTCTACAATTCAGCCCAGGCTGTGAGATAATTTTGAAGCATAATATAGCAAACTATCGTCCGTGAAGAAGGCAAGGCACCATTAAGCAATTCATTAGTGCAGTATACAGTGTACATTCCGTGATTCATATCCACCTGATCTGTGATACCGTTAGGGTATCAGCATGTGTTTGTGTTTCTTGGTCCTGTGTGGGGACTTAACACACCTCTTTGTTTCATTTTAAATGGTCATAACCCCTCGGTTGTGTCTCCACTAGAAGTGAGGGTTTTGCTTTTACCAAATAAGGATAATGATGGGTTGCCTTTTCCAGTTTAAATGGCGGACTACTTGACTTGATAATGAATGCTTTCTGATGATTGTGTCCGTCTTGTGTTGAAAGCTGCTTGGCGATATTACCCCAAGCTGTATACAGACATGAAATCTGAAATAATCTACCAACACGTTGGTAGTAATGTCAAGGTAAGCAATAAATAGTTGTAGCTGTAGCAGTAGTAGTATAGTAATAGCAGCAGCAGCAGCAGCAGCAGCAGCAGTAGTAGTAGTAGTAGTAGTAGTAGTAGTAGTAGTAGTAGTAGTAGTAGTAGTAGTAGTAGTAGTAGTAGTAGTAGTAGTAGTAGTAGTAGTAGTAGTAGTAGTAGAAGTAGTGATATTAGTAGTAGTATGACCAGCAGTAGTTTCTTCAGTAGTAGTAGTAATAGTGGTTGTAATAGTAATCGTAGTAGTAGTAGTAATGATAGTAGTAGTAGTATTGAAGTTGTAATAATAATTATAACATTGTAATGATAGTAGCAGTAAAATAGTAGTAGTAGTAGTGGTTGTGATTATTAGTCGTAGCAATAATAATAATAATACTAGTAGTAGTAGTAGTAGTAGTAGTAGTAGTAGTAGTAGTAGTAGTAGTAGTAGTAGTAGTAGTAGTAGTAGTAGTAGTAGTAATAATAATAATAGTCGTAATAGTAATAGCATAGTAATAGTAGTGATAGTACTAATCGTAGTGGCATTGGTGGTGGCGGTAGTATCAGTAGTAGTTGCAATAGTAATATAAGCACTAGTAGTAATTTCTTCAGTAGTAATAGTAGTAATACCAGTAATAATAATAATAGTAGTAGTAGTAGTAGTATGCCGGTCTCTCTGGCTGTGGGGTTACAACACTTTCTCTCTGTAATCCCGTTTATCACGCAGAGTCTCGTAGCGGAGCGAGAGCTGAGGCGGTTCGACCCCCGCTCGTGACTTGCGGGATACTGAGCCTGCCGCTCAGAAAGCAATGGCAAACTACTGAGCGTAATCTTGCCAAGAGATCAACATACAGCTGAAAGATGCTGGTGTTGACAGCTAAGTCCTGTAAAGGATATGCTAAAAAAAATAAAATAAAAGTAGTAGTAGTAGTAGTAGTAGTAGTAGTAGTAGTAGTAGTAGTAGTAGTAGTAGTAGTAGTAGTAGTAGTAGTGGTAGTAGTAGTAGTAGCAGTAGTAGTAACGGTAGTAGCAGTAATAGCAGTAGTCGTAACAGTAGTAGTAGTAGTAGTAGTAGTAGTAGTAGTAGCAGCAGCTGCAGCAGAAGCAGTAGTAGTAGTAGTAGTAGTAGTAGTAGTAGTAGTAGTAGTAGTAGTAGTAGTAGTAGTAAAAGCAATTGCAGCAGTAGTAGTAGTAGTAGTAGTAGTAGTAGTAGTAGTAGTAGTAGTAGTAGTAGTAGTAGTAGTAGTAGTAGTAGTAGTAGTAGTAGTAGTAGTAGTAGTAGTAGTAGTAGTAGTAGTAGTAGTAGTATTTGAGATTTGTTGTTTGATTTTGTTGCCTGTGAATCCTCGGCCAGGCTGTGTGTGAACTCTTTAGTCCAGTACGTTAACGTTCAGACGACTGGAGTCCGGACAGTGCTGGCCTCTTTGGGAGTGAAGTTAGTCTGGACACTTGTCTCCCAACCCAGTACCCCAGTTCCATCTCCGGGATGTAGGTGGGGGTAGGGGGGGGGGCTGTACTGAAGAGCTGTCCTTTCAATTTCCAGGCCTAGTAATTAGCGGGCGATACGCGTACTAGAACCACACATCTTCGGAGGGGCATATTATAACTTATAAGTTATAGTATGATCAGTTCACGATTCAGCACGTACGGACTGGTTGGGATTATCCCCACGTTTGGTAATGTTTCCTCCTTTAGCAATCGTGACACAAGAAGGAGTAGGCAATGATAGTGACCAATGCTGTTTGTATTGTTAGTGCCATGTCTTTGTGATATCACATCATCATCAGCATGTTCTCCGCAGAGAGACGCTCTCATCGCTGCACACTAACAGACGCGATTTCTCGCAAGTTCGCATGTCTCGGCTGTCTTTAATGTCACGTGGGCACAATTATCTCCAGTGTGTCTTTAATGTCCCGTGTGCACAATTATCTCCAGGGTATCTGTAATGTCCCGTGTACACAATTATCTCCAGTGTGTCTTTAATGTCCCGTGTACACAGTTGTCACGCCCAGTGTATCTCTAATGTCCCCTGTCCGACTTCGTGGTGGTCTATGCCTACCTCGTCTCCCAGAAACTTCTATATCTTCTGCTGCCGTTCTGACTGAGAGTTGTGGCGTGTCACGTGACCAGCTGTGACAACGGTGAGTGGACAATGCAGAAGAGTCTGAGTCACAAACCGCCGCCCACTGTGACTCGATGGATGTATTTTGCAAACGAGACTTGAGTCTTGGAGATTGGTTTGGTTTATTATTCGATTACGTTGGTTTGGTTTTGATGGTAAAGGAGTTTGGTTTGTAAATATAAACTTCTCATCATCTAATCTAATCTAATCTAATCTAATCTAATCTAATCTAATCTAATCTAATATAATCCAATCTATTCTAATCTAACCTAATTTAATTTCATCTCATCTCATCTCATCTCACCACGTCTCACCTCATCTAATCTCACCTCATCTCTGCTCAGCTCATCTCATCTCATATCACCTCGTCTCATCCCATCCCATCCCAGCTCATCTCATCCCAGCTCATCTCATCCCAGCTCATCTCATACCAATCCCTATTCATATAATCGCAAATTACTCGAACACTATCTCAGTACGGATTATCTTCCCCCTTAATAATAGAGATAATAATAATAATAACAAAACCCTAGTATAACAGCCAGTCCCCTTTTGGTAGGCCAGTATATTCCACAGACCATTATCTAATATTACTGTGTCGTGTAGTTTTGATGTTCGCATTTTGTCCATGCCTTTATAATGCATATCTTGTATATTGTTGCTGTTCTCTGTTAGCCTTGAATGATGTGTGAATGAAATAATGTATGAAAGAGAGTGATAGAAGGGCAGAATATTAGACGGGCCTGCGTGCCCAATTCTTAACCCTTTGAAAATAAAGTTTGTTCGTTCGTTCATTCGTTCGTTCATCTCATCCATCCCATCCCATCCCATCCCATCCCATCTCATCTCATCTCATCTCACCTCATCTCACCTCACCTCATCTCACCTCATCTCATCTCATCTCACCTCATCTCATCTAATCTCACCTCATCTCATCTCATCTCGTCCCAGCTCACCTCACCTCATCTCACCTCATCTCACCTCATCTCATCTAATCTCACCTCATCCCATCTCATCTCGTCCCAGCTCACCTCATCTCATCTAATCTCACCTCATCTCACCTCATCTCATCTAATCTCACCTCATCTCATCTAATCTCACCTCATCTCATCTCATCTAATCTCACCTCATCTCATCTAATCTCATCTCACCTCATCTCATCTCATCTCATCTCACCTCATCTCATCTCATCTCACCTCATCTCATCTAATCTCACCTCATCTCATCTCATCTCGTCCCAGCTCACCTCACCTCATCTCACCTCATCTCACCTCATCTCATCTAATCTCACCTCATCCCATCTCATCTCGTCCCAGCTCACCTCATCTCATCTAATCTCACCTCATCTCACCTCATCTCATCTAATCTCACCTCATCTCATCTAATCTCACCTCATCTCATCTCATCTAATCTCACCTCATCTCATCTAATCTCATCTCACCTCATCTCATCTCATCTCATCTCACCTCATCTCATCTCATCTCACCTCATCTCATCTAATCTCACCTCATCTCATCTCATCTCGTCCCAGCTCACCTCACCTCATCTCACCTCATCTCACCTCATCTCATCTAATCTCACCTCATCCCATCTCATCTCGTCCCAGCTCACCTCATCTCACCTCATCTCACCTCACCTCACCTCATCTCATCTAATCTCACCTCATCTCATCTCATCTCGTCCCAGCTCACCTCATCTCATCTCATCTCATCTCATCTATGCTCAGCTCAGCTCAGATCATCTGATCTTTATCATCTTGTACCTTCTGTAAATCATGCATTAAAACGTATGTTGTAATTGGTTCTACAACACAATTAAACAACAAATTAATTGGTTTGGTCATATCGCAACAATGCCCTGGTACCGTCTGCCACACAGAGCAACATTGGAGAAATATTATCGATACAGAGCAAGGGGAAGACAACTTATTTCACACGCATTGATACATAATGCAGAAAGCGGAAGAATGAGAAATCCCAGGGCACTATGGACATCATAAAAAGTGATGGCATCAAGATCAACCAATGGATACCAACTTACAAAACAAAGCAATTAAAAAGAGTTCATAAAAGATTTTTTTGTCTCCCTCCAACACTTCTCTGAAGTAAAGGGGAAGAGAAGAAAAAGAAGTTCTATAAAAGAAGATAACATAGAACAAGTTAATAAGTGTTGCCGATCAAGGCCACATGGCGAAGCAAGATGTCTGATGTGGGGCAATAAGAATTCGAACTGTGAGTACAAAGAGGGCATTTTGAAAATAAAATTCCTAAACTAAATACATATTCCATTTGATCCACGGAATAGAATGACCGTTGATATGTACATCTGGCCAGGGGCATTACATGCTTCTGAAATATGCACAAAGGATAAACATGATAAGACGCGAGACGTAAGCTCCGGCTGTCTATTGTTCATGTTTGAGTGTTTTTATGATCTGCATTAAGTGTAATTGGAAATACATTTTCTTCATATTATATTCCATTGTTTTTTTCGAGTTCTATCTATATAGTCAAATGGCTTTTGAATTTTCTATACAGCAAGCGTACCAATCTACATCTTTTGTGGATCCTTAAACAGTGGCACTTATGTTAAATATATCTGCTTTTTCTTCTTCTTTGGTCTTTAAACAGTTGCGCTCATGTTAAATAGTTAGTTAGTTAGTCGACAGATCATCCTCATTGCATATCGAACCATTCAGTCCATAAGTGCTCGGATCCCCTCCTCAGCAAATCCGCAGCGTGTAGCGGCTAGCGACGCCAGTTCTGTGTTGGTTTATCAATTTTCTTTGGCTTCCTGCGTAGTGTTCTTGTTTGGCCACACCTCTTTTAATTTTCTGTTCTCGCAGTCTGGCCATAGTTGTAAATTCGCAATCATCACTTGGTTCTCGCAAAAGTCTTACTTCTCGTAGAGCATTCAGAATGCCAGCCTGGTCCATGGCGCGTTCGCCCTCCACAGTAGCCTTACCTGCGAGCTTGTCAGCCCGCTCATTTCCTTGTACTCCCGCATGCCCTGGCACGAAGATGAAACTAATCTTTGCCAGCCGAGACCACTCCTTAGACAACAACCATTCTCTTCGGATCCACCCCATCTCTATCCTCTTGAGTATACTCATTGAGTCGCTAAGGAAACATGCCCTATTGAATGTCTGTGTCTCGAGCCATGATACTGCTTTACTTACTGCCATGACTTCCATAGTCAGTGTACTTATGGTCTCAGCAAAAGGACCAGAGTCCTCCTTCACAATTCTCCCTCCGGCCTGAGCCGTAAAGGCCCATGAGCTTCTCACATGCCGGACGACATGTGTACATGACAGCATCACCGTCTGGCGAATTCTCGAAAATTAACGCTTGTACTTCTGCCTCCACAGCAGCCGGATTTTCTTGTCTGCATTTTCTGTCTAGTTGGATGCAAACTGAAAAGGACGTGCAGAAATATGTTGGCACTTGTACCCACTCCTAGCCAGGTTCTAAGTCCTCAAGTGAACACACCTGTTGAAGAATGTCTTCGGCTTGACCCATCCACTACCGTCCTCTTTTTAACCTGTTTCCCTTCACCTTGATAATTTCACTATGCAGTGGATGTAGTGTGTTTGCGTTAACTCTGAGGTAGGCGCTTGCTCTGCAAACTTGTATTCTATTTTGTATTCATGTTAAATATGTTGTGTGAATCTTTACTTTGTTTAACGCCAGCTTGTACTATGTTTGGTCTTCTGTTTTCTTATAAAGTCGCCCATGATTATTTCTAAAAAAAAATTGCTTAAGCAATTTATCAAGGCAATTGTTCTGTAAATGTTATGTAATTTCATGCCCCCCCCCCCCCCACACACACACCATGGAGTTCAGCATGGCCGAATTGGTATGAGTGCTCGCGCTTAAATTTCTAGTGTACCGATGACGAGGTAGCGGGTTTCAACCCCTAAACCGTTCAGCTGGAGTTAAATGTTGACTTCTCGTCCTTGACTTGGGGACATAAATTACAAGTACCTCAGAAGTCTGGATGGGTTCGCATGCTGGCGAAGGACACTAGTAAAAGAGAAAGTTAATCCACACTTAAAAATTAGTCCAGTGCACTAGAAGTAGTAGCACGAGTATCGATTACGTTTGAGTTCAAAGTGAGCCAACAAGTTAAAAACTGTAAAATTTACCATGGGCTCGATAATTTTAATACACATACATAATTGAAAATTTCGAATAAAGTCTTCATCATTGCACAACGAAACTAGAAACAACCATAAATAAAATCCGTGAAACTTCTTCTCCGTACACCTTCAGATGATAACCTGAATTTATATTTAAAGAAAGCAGCAGCCAGTTTTGTGAAACAAGTTGAACAGCTATTAAATAACTGCCTTTGAATATAAATATTACAGGCGAGTTCTAAGAATATATTGGATACAGAAAAGAACACATGCATCTATCCATACTTCAAGAGGTAAATATTGAAGAAGGTTGGCTAATAAAGACGATTTAAAAAAAAAAGTGAAATATTGTAGTCACTTGATACGTCATGAAGGTTTAGAGAGAATAATAAATGAGGGTTTTATACCCGGGAAGAGAGGAAGAGGCAGGCCAAAGAGAATATGGGTGCAGGATGTGGCAGAAGACCATCTCCAAATGGGTGTATCAGACGCGAGACAACTTGCTTATGACCGAGTTTTCCGGATGGTTGTTATGGGAGCGAGGTTCTGCAATGGACATGGTACTGAATGAGTGAGCAGTCAACTTGATCTTGTTGACATCTTCATAGAGCTGAGTTGAGCTGAGCTAAGAGCTGACATAACTGCACTCAGGACATTGCCATAAGCACTCCGCCCCTCGTTAAACAGCCAGAAAAGAGCCACACTGCTAATCTCCATAGAGTTTGTCTTCAAATGGCGCAGATGTAGACGAAAATAATGTTCTCTGTTCTGCGTATATCGGACACTCTTGCAGCAAATATTTAACTGTCATTTTATTAATTCCACACGAACACGCACCAGTGCCTCTTATCTTTAGAGCATTTAACATGTAGTATTTCAGTCTGTTATGTCCTGTGTAAGGTCTGAGATTGCGAATTGTTCACTTCGCTCATCATAATGTGCCGTGCTGGTAAACGTGGGCGATCATGATTAGCCATCTCACACGATCGCCAGAGTTGTGGATCAGCTCAGTGTTCTTGTCTCGGCAATGCTGCGCCTTCAAGCCATCCAGATATTTACTTCTCTGCCTTCCTTGTGTTCTTTTCCCTTTAATCTTGTCAGTTCTCAAGTTCTCCAGTTTATTTCTTCTCGTAACGAGCCATATTTTCTGTAATCAGTTTGCGGTTTTCGCTTGCCTCTTGTAGGATTTCCTCATTGGTTTTTCTGTCTGTCTATGGTATGCTTTGCACTTTCTTCGAAAAACCATATTTCCACGGCCATTATATGTTTTTCAGCTTATCTGCCTCATCGTCTACTTTTCACATCCATACAAAAGTACAGATTCTATTTAGCACTTCACCACTTTTTTTCTCGTTTCAATTGACACATATTTATTAAATATTGAGCATACCCCACTACTGGCGACGCTGATCGTATTCTGATATGAACCTAAGGCCTATCCACGTCAATATGGAAGCACTAGACTCGAGTTTCGCTCTCGTTTGAACTCGTCAGTAGTGCATATCCCTGACCGGATCCGGAAACAAGCCCCGGATCACTGGCGTGTGAAGCGGGTGTGTATTCACGCGGCACACGCTGGACACGCCAAATTATCACAACAGAACATAACAACTTTACCCATCGTAGGCTATGCTCAAGATTGCCCAATCGCCGCGACTGACGTCCGTCAATCGATGTGGACCCGAACGATCAGGACCTCCCACTTGCAAGGAACACCAGGCCTCCCCAAATCCAGTGAGCAATAATCAAATTGACCATTTGGTTGTTTCGGGACCTGAAATTTAAATATTGAGCACAACCCACTACTGGCAACGCTGATCGTATTCTGGTATGAACCTAAGGCCTATCCACGTCAATATGGAAGCACTATACTCGAGTTTCGCTCTCGTTTGAGCTCGTCAGTAGTGCATATCCCTGACCGGATCCGGAAACAAGCCCCGGATCACTAGCGTGTGAAGCGGATGTGTAACAAGGCGGCACACGCTGGACACGCCAAATTATCACAACAGAACATTACAACTTTACCCATCGTAGGCTATGCTCAAGATTGCCCAATCGCCGCGACTGACGTCCGACAGTTCATAGACAATTGATCGAATCTTGTTCTAATCTATTCAAGTCACCTCACTTCAGATGTTATGACTGTTCGTAGATAGTTATACCAGTTCACTTGTTTAAAGAATTATTCCCAATTATTCTTATATTACATTTGGTATTTCTTTCTTCTTTGGAGCTATCATAAACTCTCTCTGGAAAATAAAGTTGATTTGATTTGATTTGATTTGATTTCTCTTCTTACAATTTAATTCTAACCCTAATTGTTCACCGTGTACAATAACCGTATCTACCAGATGTTGTTCATTGTCTGGGACCAAGACTGTATCATCAGCATATCTAATGCTATTGATGGAAAGTCCCCCAATGGTGATTCCTCTCATATCTTCCAAATTTCCTGAAATATTCTCACTATATAGTGAAAATAGATCTGGAGACATTACACATCCTTGTCGCACACCTCTTTTAATAGGCTGATATTTACCTACTTCCTTATCAATCCTTATGGCAGATTGTTGTTTCCAATATATATTTTTTACAAGTCTAAGGTCTTTCCCATCAATTTGTAGATCTGCAAGCATCTTCATCATGTCGACATGTCTCACTTTATCGAAAGCCTTTGTGTAGTCAATGAAGCCAATATGTAAATCTTTGTTTACTTCTATAGATCGTTCAATTAATGTTCCCAGCAAGTACACATCATTTACTGTGCCCTTGCCTTCTAGGAACCCACATCGTTCTTCTCCTATTTCAGATTGTATTTCCGTGGAGTTTGCAATATGCATCATCTTTCTAGTGACCTGCATGTTCCCATTCCCACTTGGTTCTAT
Organism: Cepaea hortensis; assembly: GCA_963921405.1. Lineage (NCBI taxonomy): Eukaryota > Metazoa > Mollusca > Gastropoda > Stylommatophora > Helicidae > Cepaea > Cepaea hortensis. The sequence goes on along the minus strand of OY992876.1, from coordinate 456,705,329 downwards.
AAGTGTTTCTGAAAAATCTCTAGGCCTCATCATAGGTTATGCCTATATCAGGTTGAGATTTCGCTTTCCTGTGCTAATCTGTCAGCCTGTTCATTTCTAGGAATACTGCATTGTGAAGGAATCCATCGTATTACAACTTTTGTGGATTTAAAATATAGTCCATGGAGTGGTTCCCTTAAGTATGCTAATTTTGCACTATTACTGCCCTTCAGTATTGAGACAACTTATTCTCACAAATCAAAATTAATCGTTATGGTGCTAATCACGTGAAGTCCCATCAGGCGGCGATAGTGCCGGGCCCCCTGCCTCGAGGGGGTCCACCCATGACTACTGGTGGTCACCTTCCCCTGTGCTGTGGAGTAAAGGCACAGAGGAGTAGGTTAAGAGCTATTGACCAAATACCCCGGACACTCAACATACTACAGTGGAATGCCGAAGGAGTTTACAAGAAGAAAGACTCCCTAACACAGCGTCTTCATAAAGATAGAATAGATGTGGCATGCATTCAAGAGACACACCTCAACGCCAATCACAAATTCTCAGTCAGAGGATATCAGGCCACACGTTTCGACCGCGAAGGACACAAAGGAGGAGTTCTAATACTTACACGAAATACAATACCTTGCAGCGAAGTATCTGTGATCTCTGACAACCAAACGGAAATTATAGGTGTTGATATAGTGATAAAGGACGTGAAAATAAGAATCTACAATCTGTATAGCCCAGCAGATAAGGACCTTACACTCTCAAACATGAAAATAACTGACACAAACTGCATTATTGTCGGAGACTTTAATAGCCGTTCAGAAAGATGGGGATACCCAGATACTGACAAAAGAGGAGATGAATTGGAGGACTGGGAAATAGACTCAAATCTTCATCTACTCAACAAAGCGGATGACACACCGAGCTTCTACTCCAGAAGATGGCTTACCACTTCTACTCCAGACTTAGCTTTCTGCACAGGAGACATCCTCCACAAAATCGATCGCCATGTGCTGGACCAATTAGCAGGTAGTGACCACAGACCAATCAAGCTTGTAATGAATATGGAGTATGTTCCACAGGAGCAAAAGCCCTTGCCCGCTGGAATTACAAACGAGCAGATTGGGACAGATTTGCCATACTAACAGACAAATATTGTGAAAACATAAATACACGATATGGTAACATAAAGCAAATGGTGGAAAGTCTAAACAGAGCGATAATACAGGCAGCCACTGAGTCCATTCCTAGAGGAGCGAGGAAAAATTACAAACCATACTGGACTGAAGAACTACAAAGTTTGGAGGACAAAGTTGAAGATGCCAGGAAGACAGCAGAGAGAGAACAAACAATTGAAGCGAACATCTCTCTCAAAGCCATCTCAGCAATATATAAAAGAACAGTAAATCAAACAACAAGAGATTGTTGGAGGGAAAAAACAGAAAACCTGAATTTTGACCGGGATGGAAACAAACTATGGAAACTAGTGAAAGCCATGAACAATGAAGGACCTAGAAACAAACAAATAACAATTAAACAAGGAAATGCCTTGCTTACAGGAAACAAGGCTGCAAATGCACTAATGGAATACTATGCAAATGCAAACCACATTGATATTACAACCGAACAGAAGAAAGCAATCAAAGACAAACAGATACATCATAGAAATACAGAGACAGCAGCAGAATATTTGATGGCAAATCTAACAATGGAAGAAATGGAACAGGCAATGTATACCCTAAAAAAGAAGAAATCACCAGGAAAGGATAGAATCACAAATGAAATGCTAATAGGACTAGGCACCAAGGCAAAGAAGAAACTACTAGCAGTCCTAAATAACAGCTGGAAGAGAGGAATAGTCCCACAGGCATGGAAGGAAGCTATACTAATACCAGTCCCAAAGAAAGGAAAAGACCTGGAAGAACCAAATGGCTATCGACCTATCAGTCTACTTAGCTGTGTAGGAAAATTAATGGAACGCATTATCAATGGCAGGCTAACATGGCATCTGGAAGAAAACAAACTCTTAACACCACACCAAGCAGGATTAAGAAAGTACAGATCCACTGAAGATCAAATAACCTATATAGCTCAGGAAATAGAGGATGCCTTCCAAGAGAAAAAGCACACACTAGCAGTCTGGATAGATTTAGAAAAAGCATTTGATAAAGTATGGAAGGAAGGACTGAAAGTAAAACTGCAAAACATGCATGTTTGTGGAAAAATATATAAATGGATCAGCCACTACCTTGAGAACAGAACTGTCAGGACAAAAGTACAAGGACAAATAAGCAAAATGATGCTGTTGGAGCAAGGTGTCCCCCAAGGAGGAGTTCTTTCACCAACATTATTCCTAGCATATATAAATGACATCACAGAAAATTTTCCAGCCAGAGTACACACATCCTCCTTTGCAGATGACCTAGCCATATGGACATCTGAAGAATATATTAGTACAGCTAACAGCATAATACAGCAAGCCTTAGTAGCGCTAGAGGACTGGTCAAAATCATGGCTCGTGAAGATAAGTGAGGAGAAAACAACATGCACAGTGTTCTCCCTCTCAAATAAAACTCAGCAACCTAAGTTGGTATTGAATGGAAAAATATTGCGCCATGAAGAAAATCCAAACTATCTAGATGTCACCTTAGATCGTCGCCTGACATGGAAGACACAGGTTGAGAAAAATCGAACAAGAGCAAGGCAGAGAATGGCAATCATGAAAAAGCTTGCTGGTACAACGTGGGGAGCAGATGAGAAAGTTCTCAAGAAGTTATATACTGGACGGGTGAGGCCAGTACTGGAATATGGCATTGCAGCTTGGGCAACAGCAGCTAAGTCAAACTTTAACAAAATAAGTAGAGTCCAAAACCAAGGAATGCGAATCATAACTGGAAGCCTGAAGACAACGCCTATTAATGAACTAGAAAAGATCACTTGTTTACAACCAATGCAGGATAGAAGAGATAGCAGAGCCCATCAACAAGCAGAAAAATTTAGAAGATTGACAGACCACCCTATGTACAACAGATTTAATGGTTTTGGAAAGGGAAGACTGAAGCGTAGCAACTTTGTAGAAACTGCAAAACGAAGGATTAGGGCAGATCCTATACTTAACATATCAACAGTCAAGCCCATTTACAATGCACACAAGTTCCCAGCTTGGAGACAGCAGCAACTGCCTGAGATGATAGAAAACATTCCTGGTATTGAGAAAAAGAACACTCAGCATGAAACCGAAAGAAGAAAAATAACCCTAAACTACACAAAAGAACATTACCCAAGCAGGAATTGGAAACACGCATATACAGATGGATCAGCCAAAAATTCAATAGAGAATGGAGGAGGAGGAATTCTCCTAAATTTAAAAAATGGAGTGAAAAAAACACATTCAATGGCAACTGGAAAATTTTCAAGTAACTTCAAAGCGGAGGTAGAGGCTCTGAAAACTGCAGCAGAAATGCTCCTGATGGAGGAAAATAAAGAGAAGCAAATAGCTATCTTCACAGATGCAAAGTCAGCTGTCTCAATACTGAAGAGCAATAACAGCACAGAACTAGCTGACCTAAGAGCAACACTCCATGGTCTATGCCAGAAATCCAAAAAAGTTGTAATACAGTGGATCCCATCACATTGCAGTATACCTGGAAACGAAGAGGCTGACAGACTGGCAAAAGAGGGCGGACGACTACCACAGCCTGACATAGACATAACCTATAATGAGGCAAAGAGGTTGATAAAAAGCACTTATAGAACCAAATGGGAATCAGAGCATCCAGGCCACCAGAAGGATGATGCATATTACAAACTCGACCGAAGAGAACAAGTAACAATCTTCAGACTCCGCACAGGACATAACAGGCTGAAACACCACTTGTTCAATAAACTAAAGATAGGAGATACCGATGAATGTAATTGTAGAACTGGAAAAATGACAGCAAAACATTTGCTGCAGGATTGCCCAATGTATGCAGAACAGAGAAAGATATTTTGGCCCACACCTGCTTCATTTGAGGACAAGCTCTATGGAGATATCAACAAGCTCAAGTTGACCGCAGCTTACTTTAACTACATACAGGTTGACATTTAAAGGTGCATGAAGACCCAGAGGCATGAAATGGAATATTGCTTGGATAGCAAATCCATTATGTGGAAAGTCCGAATCAAAAGCCCATTGTGTGGGCTTCATAAAAGGTGGAAAAGTGTCCTAGTGGCATGAAATGGAATATTGCTTGGATAGCAAATCCATTACGTGGAAAGTCTGAATCAAAAGCCCACTGTGTGGATGTCATCTGCAGACTGCATACTTCTGGTTTCCGGAAGAACAGCCTATGGTGAACGGAAGGCCAATATACGGAAGTGAGGCTAAGCAGCCATGTGCAGGACGTGACGATTCCTTGGGTGAGCCCAGTACCAGAGCGCTATGTATCGGCTCTGCAAGTATGGAAGCCTCCTTGGATGGCAGGGAATGCCCATGGTCTGCCCCTGCCTTCCCTTGAGGGCTGACCAGGATCTTTGGCTGTTCTATATGGGCCAGCTGGGATGGGGGATAACACCACAACAGTGAGAGTCAAATGTCCTAAGAAACCCCCGGGAAGGTTAACCCGGTCAACAAATGCCCGCAGAAGTCGTATGTGTCGGCCTAACGGCGCAAGAACGCAGCTCTGCTGTAAACAGGCACAACGCAATCACATCCGAAAAAAAACTACGGATGAAGGCAGCAGCAGAAGAAGAAGAAGACAACTTATTCATTCATTCATTGATACCTTGCCGTCTTGACAAGCGATAGTTTGTTACATTGTGATTCAAAAAGGTATAATAACTACAACCCATGGCAGCAGCGAATGTAACTGATGAGACCAATTGGAACTGTAAATGTTCGTCCACAATGGATGCATGTGAACACATGGTTATTTTCACCATCACGCAACATTTTACATCTCACACGCTGAGTGTGTGATCTATCTGCAATAATTTTCTCATTTGTCTTTATTTCTTTTCTGATATTTATCCTCCACGCAACACGTTCGGCGGCGAGTTGCTTCCAATGTGCATTATCAATGCCTGTATCATTCATGTCCCGCTTACATACATCTTTGTATCATAGAAAAGGACGGCCCCGAGATCTTTTACCCATCTGTTCTTCACCAAAAACATGTCATTTGATATTCTACCATCATCCATCCTCCTAATGTGTCCTATCCATCTAAGTCTACGAAGACTCAGCATGGAACAAACCGTCACACAACCTGACCTTCTAATACTTCAGCATTTGTGATTTTGTCTTGCCACGGCATGTGAAAGCTGTTAAAACGTTTCTTTTGGTGTGAGTAAGTTGACCAGGCTCCACTATCTTAAAGAAGTGTACTAAGGAAATACACTTGATATACAATCGTTTTTGTTTTGGTAGTAAGCTTCCTGTTTCCCAGACTCTTTTTGTTAACCTGTTGATTGTTGTTTCCTCCTTACCAATCCTGATGTTGATTTCCTTGATCTAGAGATAATTTTCTATTTATCCCTGGTCATTTTTTTTTTTTTTTTGCATAGCCATTACAGGACATCGCTGTCAACACCAGCATCTTTCAGCTGTATGTTGATTTCTTGGCAAGATTACGCTCAGTAGTTTGCCATTGCTTTCTGAGCGGCTGGCTCACATACCCCGTAAGTTACCGATGCGATTCGAACCACTGCTGATTCTCAGCGTCATCACGTCACCGATGAGAGTATACGAGATTACGGAGAAAAGTCATAACCTCTAAGCCACGAAGCCGGCATCCCTGGTCCTAGATATGTAAAATGGTCTACTATCTCCAATGCGGCGTCGTCAATAAAGATTGATGGTACCCAATGTGCACCTTGTGACATAATCTGTGTCTTCATTTTGCTAATTGTTAAACCAAATTCAGAACAAGCATTGGAGAATGCAGATAGTAGACATTGTAGTTCTTCTTCAGAGTGGGTCGTAATTGCAGCATCCTCTGCAAACAGCAACTCTCTTATCAGTACCCTCCTAATTTTGGTCTTGGCCTTCAATCTCTGAGCATTGTAGAGGCCGCCATCTGAGCGTGAGCGAATGTATATACCACCATCCTGATCACGAAAGGCATATTTCAGTAGAAGTGAAAAGTATATTCCAAAGAGGGTGGGAGCTAAGACACAACCTTGCTTAACTCTACTCTTGATTTCAAACTCCTCTGAAGTTGCACCATCAAACTTGATTATACCCATCATGCCTGTGTGGAGCGATTCCACAATGGACAGGAGAGTTGGTGGGCAGCCAATCTTCTTTAGTGCCTTGAAAAGACCCTCATGATTGACCAAATCAAATTGTTTTGTGAGGTCGATGAAGGCAATAAACAGTGGTTGATTCTGTTCACGGCATTTTTCTTTCATTTGTCGCAATGAGAATATCATATCAATGGTAGACCGGTTCCTCCGAAAGCCATACAATAATTTGGGATAGACTTGATCTCCTAAGACTTGAAGTCTGCGCAGAACAATTCTGGCAAATACTTTTCCAACAATACACAGAAGTGAGATACCCCTATAGTTGTTACAGTCACTTCGACCCCCCTTGTTCTTGTACAGTGTTATGATGCTTGAATCTTTGAAATCCTGTGGGACTTGTCCTTCTCGCCAACATAGGTCTATTAGCTGGTGGAACTGTAGAGTGAGTGTGTCTTGCCCACTCCTGATAACCTCTATTGGAATCCCATCTTTACATGGAGCCTTGCCAGATGCAAGTTCATTTATAGCACACTTAACTTCTGTTACGGTGGGAAGTGTGTCCAGGTGGTCAAGAGTTGGTAGAGCCTCAATGGCGTTGACGGCATCATTCGCTAGTTTGGTCTCACTTGAGTAAAGCTCTAAAGAGTGCTCTACCCATCTGTCCATCTGCTGTTTCTTATCAGTGATGATTTATCCAGTCAAAGTTTTCAGTGGTGCACTTCTTTTGATCATTGAACCACATACCTTCTTTATACCTTCATACATGCTTCTGATGTTTCCCTTATCACTTGCATTTTGAATGTACGCGCACAACTTGGTCCAATAGTCACTTGCACACTGTCTGGCAACCTTTTGCACATCCCTCTTAGCCTGCTTGAGAGTGTTTCGCATTGTTATTTCCTTGTTTCTTAAGAGAGCTATCTTATTTTTATCAATCGAGGCTGCAGTGTCTGACTGTTTGCCGCAAACCAGTCTTGCCTCTTATGATCCACAATGCCATAAACCCTACCACTGTTTTATCAATAGTTTCCTTAAGTTTACCCCACATTTTACTTGCTGTACAATTCTCTGATGTATCAATGAAAGCGTCTTCAAATTGCTGTTAGAACTCAAAGCACTTATCAGGATCCTGGGTTTTAATAATATTAATCCTGGGGCTAGATTTGTATTAAGTCGTGTAGATTCTCTTTGGTCTCAGTCTAACCCTTGCTTCAACTAAAGAATGATCAGTATCACATGCAGCATTGTGGTAACTTCGAGTTAATACTGTTCTATTCACATGTTGTCTCCTTGTGATGATGCCAATGACCGGATCATGGGTGTTTCCATGTGACCTATAAACGTTCTAATACTTCTAGAGCAGTGGTTCTCAACCGGTGGGGAATCCCCCCCCCCCCCCAGGGGGGAATTTTAGGGTTTCCAGGGGGGGGGGGGGGAATGAAGACCATTTCAAGATTGCGTTAATACAAGAACCGATTACTTGATATTGTTTTTCCCTTCATACTTTACAGTTATGCACATCTCATCCTTCTAAAATTCATTTTATAAGGTAAGTAGACCCACAAATCATGTTTTATGTGGATGTCTAGACTTGTTTTAGTATATGCTATTAAATTTTCCTTCCACTTTTACGTATACTGTGTAGGGGTGGGGGGACTTTTAGATAGGAAATATGAAAAGGGGGGGGGGGGAATAACGTTCTGAAAATCCGGTGAAGGGGGGCACGGGCCAAATTTTTGATAGGAAGGGGGGGGGGAAATGACGTTCTGAAAATATGGTGAAGGGGGGGGGGGGCACGGGCCAAAAAAGGTTGAGAACCACTGTTCTATAGCGCTGGGCTGATTTTTTTGCGCGGGGATTAACTTTCCCCATTACCAGTTTCCCCTGCCTTGAGGAAAATCACTCCGACTTCTGGGATAATTGTAATTTACGTCCCCAAGCCAAGGACGAAAAAAAATCAACAAACTGACCTGTGTAGGGGTTGAACCCGCTCCCTCAGCATCAGCACACCGGAAGTTTAAGAGCGACGGCTCTTTTCCATTCGGCCATGCTGACCTCCAAATCTTCGCATTTCTGTATCTTTCTCTGCCAACATATTACTCATAAATATCTAGTGTTGGGGACATTCAAGTAGCGTGAGCAATGCACACAGGGGCAGGGGCGGAATCGGTCTAGCGATATTGATTGCCAAGGGACAGAGCCTCTGAAAGGACATTAACACTCTGAACATGTTGACTAATGTTTAAAGGGGCTGGCTCCATCAGGGTCCCACAGTCCCCCCCTTCCCCCAACCGTCGCCCCTTACCACCGGGCGAGCTGACACTCTGGCTAATCCGCCGCTGTTAGAAGTTAGTTGCGTGTCCTTTAACTGATGTCCTAATCAACCCCAGCATGTATGGGCTATTTGCCATTTACTGGGTAATGTTCACGGCCAGTAGTTTGACATTGCTTTCTGAAAGACCGACGCTTCATATCATTGATAATAACGCAAAGTGGTCTACTTCCAAATCGCCTGCATTTGATTTTTTTTTAACTCGCTCGCTTTGAGCTCAAGCGTAGTTCATACACACTATTTATAGTAGTGATGGACTGAATTTTGCGTTTGGATTACCTTTCCCTATTAACAGTGTCCCTCGCCAACAGGCGAACCCACTCCGACTTCAGAGGTACTTGTAATTTACGTCCCTAGTCAATGACGACAGGTCAAAATATTAGTCCAGCTGTCCGGTGTCGGGGTTGAACCCCTTACCTCGGCATCAGCACACCGGATGTTTAAGAACACGCGTTCTTACCCATTCTTCTATGCTGACCTGTCATTTGATTTCGAACTCTCGGCTTGGTTTAAAAAAAAAAGTTAATTACATATCCTTTACAGGACGTGGCAGTGAGCCCCAGCATTTTTTGGCCGTGTTTGATCTCTTGGCAAGTTTACATTGATACAACGAGGAATTGTGAAACGCGTTCACTGCCCATAGGTACCAGCACGGACAGATGCCACTGCACACAGGTATTGTTACACCGACACTCAGCAAATGTGAGTTGAGTTCAGTCAAGAATCTACATCACAGCAGTCGAGACATTCCCATACGTGCTCAGTCCTAACCCTCAACAGCTAGCGAAGTGCCCCAATGCTAATGCCACCAGTCACAGTCTGATTATATGTTCGCCTGGTCTGTCCTCGGAGAACTGAGTATCGGCCAGAACCTCTGCTCACTCTTTGCAGCACCGTTCTCGTCTGTCCTCGGAGAACTGAGTGTCGGCCAGAAGCTCTGCTCACTCCCTGCAGCACCGTTCTCGTCTGTCCTCGGAGAACTGAGTGTCGGCCAGAACCTCTGCTCACTCCCTGCAGCACCGTTCTCGTCTGTCCTCGGAGAACTGAGTGTCGGCCAGAACCTCTGCTCACTCCCTGCAGCACCTTTCTCGTCTGTCCTCGGAGAACTGAGTATCAGCCAGAACCTCTGCTCACTCTCTGCAGCACCATTCTCGTCTGTCCTCGGAGAACTGAGTGTCGGCCAGAACCTCTGCTCACTCTCTGCAGCACCGTTCTCGTCTGTCCTCGGAGAACTGAGTATCGGCCAGAACCTCTGCTCACTCTCTGCAGCACCATTCTCGTCTGTCCTCGGAGAACTGAGTGTCGGCCAGATCCTCTGCTCACTCTCTGCAGCACCGTTCTCGTCTGTCCTTGGAGAACTGAGTATCGGCCAGAACATCTGCTCACTCTCTGCAGCACCATTCTCGTCTGTCCTCGGAGAACTGAGTGTCGGCCAGAACCTCTGCTCACTCTCTGCAGCACCGTTCTCCTCTGTCCTCGGAGAACTGAGTATCGGCCAGAACCTCTGCTCACTCTTTGCAGCACCATTCTCGTCTGTCCTCGGAGAACTGAGTGTCGGCCAGATCCTCTGCTCACTCTCTGCAGCACCGTTCTCGTCTGTCCTTGGAGAACTGAGTATCGGCCAGAACCTCTGCTCACTCTCTGCAGCACCATTCTCGTCTGTCCTCGGAGAACTGAGTGTCGGCCAGATCCTCTGCTCACTCTCTGCAGCACCAGTCTCGCCCAGACAATGTTGGTATATCTGTACTTCCACACTATACATATGATCCCAAGGGGCACTGACTATGTCTGCCTTATCATACACCAATACCCCACCCAGAGGAGCAGCCCCTGCCAATCTGTCCGCCTGCTTGTTTCTCATCATTAGCAAAGATATTACCGAGTGGAAAATTAAAAACATAAATTATGGGAAGCGAAACAGGAAGAAGAGTTTTGTCGAAACGTCAATATTACAGGTGTTTTTCTTTTGCTTAAGCTCCTTCATATGTCCTAAAGCATAAACCTGTAATAGGTGTGAATTTTTTTTTTTTTCGCTCGCTCGCTTTGAACTCAATCGTAGTCCATAAACACTACTTCTAGTAGTGCTGGACTGAATTTTGCGTGTGGGTTAGCTTTTCTATTGAACAATGTCTCTCGCCATCAGGTGAACCCACTCTGACTTCACAGGTACTTGTAATTTACGTCCTAAAGTCAAGGACTAGAGGTCAACAATTTAGTCCAACTGTCCGGTGTAGGGGTTGAACCCCTCACCTCGGCATCAGCACGCCGGATGTTTAAGAACACGGTTTGTGATGTGATAGGGCCATCACGTTTTGTGGGCCAAAGTGCACGGAGAAATAGGTGGTCAGTATTTTCCTCTATTAGCGGACGAGGAACGCAGGGGTAGAAACCTCGTCCAACCGCGATCATGCCATTATCAGAGTATTCCCACAATTACATGTATTCCCACAATCACATGTATTCCCACAATCACACATATTCCAACAATCACATATATTCCCACAATCACATTTATTCCGACAATTACATGTATTCCCACAATCACATGTATTCCCACAATCACATATATTCCCACAATCACATGTATTCCCACAATCACATGTATTCCCACAATCACATGTAATCCCACAATCACATATATTCCCAAATTCACATATATTCCCACAATCACATACATTCCCACAATCACATGTATTCTCACAATCACATATATTCCCACAATCACATATATTCCCACAATCACATATATTCCCTCAATCACATGTATTCCCACAATCACATATACTTCTTCTTCTTCTGCCTTCATCCGGAGTTTTCTTTTTTCGGACGTGATTGCAGAGCTGCGTTCTTGCGCCGTTAGGCGGACACATCCGACTTCTGCGGGCATTTGTTGACCGGGTTAACCTTCCCGGGGCAATCACATATACTAACGCTCCCTCCACCATGTCCCTTAGCAAGAACTTGTTATGGATCTGTGATATGATATAGTTATTTGCATATCCTGTTATAGAACATCGCAGTTAACCCCAGCATTATTTTGTCTGTGATGTCTTGGCAAGTTTAAGTTCAGTAATTGGCCATTGCACTTCGGCACTCATAACATTGTATGAAAACCAGCCGAAGCGGTCTGCTTTGAAATCGGCCGCAGCTGTGTTTCGAACGTGGTATGCGGGATTACTAATTGCGTCTGTAACTCCTTCGCCGCAGAGACTGTTTGATGTGATAAGGCCATCCCATTTTGTAGGCCTGAGTGCACGCAGTAATAGGTGGTCAGTCTTTTCCTCTGTTAGCGGACGACATTATGACAGTAGCTCCCTATCAACTAAAGTACCCGCGCGTAGCCTTATTCACATGTTACGTTCCGTGTGGTTTTGTGTTTCTTCTATGTAAGAAGCCGTGACTGCTTTCCTTGGGAAACCCCAGCAGTTCCGGGATCAAAGTTCAGGTGGCGTGTAGTGCGGCTTCCTTCACTGGCCACTCTGAGCTTGGAGTGGAAACCTTCACCAAACCTATTCTCTCTGTTAGCGCTGAGAGCTTGAGGCAAGTTAATATGATATTTTGGGGTAGGTTCCAAACCTTTTCCCAGTAGTCGACTCCTGACTGATTGATTGATTGATTGATTGATTGATTGATTCTGCCATGGAAATTAATGTTATAAGATTGTGTTCCCTTGATGAAACATCATTCCTGGTGTAGCTTAATTTACTGCAGACAGTTCATAAATAAACACACATAGTATTGCTTGGCGCTCATAGAAGTAAGAAGAAGGAAGTAGAGACACGAGGACGCACTAGACAACATAACAGTTAGAAGCTATAGTTTCCGACCGGGATTCGAACCTGTCACCTCCAAATGACGACGGCGCTTCGCTGCGATGTGTACTTCGACGCATGACCAACTAGATGGAAGTTGTGTTTGTGCATTGTCCATGTAGCACCGTCAACGTTGAAAATGTCGTGGATTTAACCACTTACATAAGTCATATTTTGTGATGTGCATGAGAAGTGGCCCCACAGAGACACTAATCATGTTTCATAAAGTATACGGCGAAACAATAAAGAAATCGTACGCTTGAGAGATTGATTGATTTAGGAACCGACATCACAGCATTCAGGGCATTGCCATAAGCGCTCCGTCCCCATCCTCAGCAGAGCGAAGAGTTCCAACACCAATAGTACCAGTAGCAATCTGATTATATGTCCGTCTCGCCTTTCCTATGAGCGTTGATCGTCGGCCAGATCCCCTCGTCACCCCTCGCTGTCGCATGCTTGCCAGACCATGGTGATCCATTTGCTCCTCCGAGGTGTACACGTGCTCCCACAAGGCCGCAACCACGTCTGCCTTATCATGCATAAATACTCCATCAAGTTTTGCAGAGCCAGCCAATCTGTCCGCCTGTTCATTCCCCAACACACCAGCATGCCCCGGAGAAAAGATCCAGACGATGTTTGTCACCCGTGACTTCCGAAGCGAAGCAAGTCACTCTGCCCGAAGCAGAGAGAGAGAGAGAGAAAGAGAGAGAGAGAGAGAGAGAGAGAAGAGAGAGAGAGAGAGAGAGAGAGAGAGAGAGAGAGACGCATGTCCGCGCAGATCATGTTAGCGTCGATAATGATCGTATACCCATGGGTAGAGTGGATAGTGACGTGGGTAGAGTGGATAATTAAAAGGGTAGAGTGGGTAGTGGCATGGGTAGAGTGGATAGTGGCATGGGTAGAGTGGATAGTGGCATGGGTATAGTGGGTAGTGACATGTGTAGAGTTGATAATTAAATGGGTACAGTGGGTAGTGGTATGGGTAGAGTGGATAGTGGCATGGGTAGAGTGGGTAGTGACATGTGTAGAGTTGATAATTAAATGGGTAGAGTGGGTAGTGGTATGAGTAAAACAGGTAGTGACATGGGTAGCGTGGATAGTGACATGGGTAGAGTGGATATTGGCATGAGTAGAGTGGATATTGGCATGAGTAGAGTGGATATTGGCATTTAGAGAGTGGAGAGTGGCATGGGTAGAGTGGATATTGGCATGAGTAGAGTGGATATTGGCATTTGCAGAGTGGGTATTGGCATGGGTAGAATGGAGAGTGGCATAGGTAGAGTGGATATTGGCATTTGTAGAGTAGATCGTGGCATAGGTAGAGTGGATACTGGCATGGGCAGAGTGGATAGTGACATTGTTAGTGTGGATAGTGACATGGGTAGAGTGGATAGTGACATGGGTAGAGTAGATAGTGGCATAGGAAAAGTGGATGATGGTATGAGTAGAGTGGATAGTGGCATTGGTAGAGTTAATTGTGACATTGTTAGAGTAGATTGTGGCTTTGGTAAAGTGGATAATTGATTGGATAGAGTGGATAATGGCTTTGGTATAGTGGATAATGGCTTAGGTAGAATGGATAGTGACATGGTTAGAGTAGATTACGGCTTTGGTAGAGTGGATAGTGGATTGAGTGGAGTGGATAATGGCATGGGTAAAGTAGATAGTGGCTATGATAGAGTGGATAATGGCTTGGGTAGAGTAGATAGTGGCTTGGGTAGAGTGGATAATGGCATTGGCAGAGTGGAGAGGGGCATGGGTAGAGTGGCTGGTGACTTGCGTAGGGTGGATAAACCACTTGCTGCTGAAAACAATTCACAAGAGAATGATGGAAGACAATGGTGCAAGAGGAAGACAGTGGGAACTACATTCAGTAGTTTGCCAGTGCTTTTTAAACGACCGACATCTCATACCATGGAAATCAACGCAAGGCGGTCTACTTCCAAATCGCCCGCAGGTGATTTTTAACCCTGGTCACTTCATTGCAATGTACTCACTGTACAACACCGATCGGATGACAAGAACCCGACATCGCGCAATGGAAGTTAGTCTTCCACTAAACTGTAGAGGTAAAGGTATTTCCTCAGCAGATTCTGCCCTTGGAGTGTAAAGTATCAGCTCTTCAATATTCTAGGTTGTGGCATAAGAGGTAAGGTGATCAGTTACCTTTCATGTTGCATTTCCTTATCAGACAATTCACGGACAATTAAACAAATAAAAATGTCTGGCACCCACCTTTCAAAGACTGGGTCAACCTCAGAGCCGCACTCATCAGAACAAATAACCCCACCTCCGCTGGGGGTTGAACCAATACCACTGCCCTGGCAGGCAAGTGCACTAACCACTACGCCATCGCGGCTCCAGCAAACATTATAAGTTAACGATTTCGCAAATATTAAGTCACGGAGTCATGAGATTATGGGCTGAGCCTGCTTCCCCTGCGATTTGTCATTCTCTCATCCAGATAGTTCAGTATCTATTCTACGTAAATCACCAACCCCCTTCTCCCCCCCCCCCCTTTTTTTTTTCCTTTGCGGATCTTCGCTTTATTTCCAATGTATCACTTTAGCGAGGGAAACTACTCGCCTGATAATGAAAGATTGTTGCATTTTAGCGACCGAGGGTTTAGTCAGTAATAGTTTCATGAGATTAGGTGCCCAGCTCACTTTCTCTCCTATTGTTTTTTCTTTAATTTCTCAAACCAAAGCAATGTAAGGTAGATTCGCTGTGTAGTTTCAAATGTCCTACAAGAAACACATGAAAACCGTAAACTGATAAGATAAATTAGACGTCGACAGTCAAAATTGATTGGGAACGTTATGAGAAGAAATAAATTGGAGAACTTGGTGACAACTGGCAAGACTTATGGAAAAAGAACAAAGGGGGGGGGGGGCAGAGAATGGATGGCTTGGCCACGTGGCATGGTCGAGACAAGAACACAGAGCTGATCCACGACTCTGGTGATCGTGTGAGATGGCGAAACATGACCGACTACGCTTATTGGCATGGCACATGATGATGATGATGAGTTTCGAATGCACAAATTAGGAAGACCTTGGAAGCGACAGAGATTTAGTTCCTGAGGCGAATGTTGCGAATTCCTTGGGCTGCCAGGAGAACTAGTAACGACTGCCTGAAAGTGGCTAATGAAACTAGAACATTATATACAACAATAAGAAAGAGACACAGCTTTCGTTGGTCATATGATAAGAAGAGAGACACTGGAGAACATCGTGACAACTGGAAAGATCATGGGGAACAGAGGCAGAGGCAGACCAAGAGAAATGATGCTGGATGGATTGAGACGGTGGCCTATGGGAATATCATCAGCAGAGTTAATCCGGAACACCAAAGACCGAAATCTATGGAGAGACATGAACGCCATTGCCAGCTGCAAGGCATTTGATGATGATAGTGATGAGTTTCGAATCTGTTGGCATGACAACTAAAGTAAGTACCGCAGTAATTGGGGTGTGTGGACGAGTAAATCAGTCCATGTAACTATAAACCAACGTTACGCTGGCCCCAGAACAGATAAGACCATCAGAACTTGCATATACTTGGTCGCGGCATTACGATATTAGGTGACTGCTGTCTTTGTCTCAGTCTAATTTCTCTAGAAATAACCCTAACGCATAGTTTACTAGAATGTTTATAAATACATGTATTGTTTAGCGCTCATAGAAGTAGAGGGAAGAAGGAGAGACAAGAGGACACATTAGAGAACATAACAATTAAACGCAATAGCTACCCCCAAAGGACTCGTTCAGAATGCAGTGGCAAACTACTGAGCTTAAAAAGTGCCTAGCAATTCTCAAACAATAAAAGAAATACTGGGGTTCACTGCGACGTCCTGTAAAGAACATGCACCTAACTTGTTTCATCATCATCATCATCATCATCATCATCATCATCATCATCATCATCATCATCATCATCATCATCATCATCATCTTCATCATCATCATCATCATCATCATCATCATCATCATCATCATCATCATCATCATCATCATCATCATCAGTATCATCATCATCATTATCATCATCATCATCATCATCATCATCATCATCATCATCATCAAATAGGGTTTTTGAATTGCACGAGGCTTGAATTTATTGCACCGGGTTTTATATTCTTATATTATATGGTTCGGTCTCTGTCCGTTGGGAGGCCTGCCGAAAGCCTCGCACAGAGCACGAACTCCGTAGCTCCAGCGACGACACCCCCAGAAGTCTCCGAGAAAATTTAACCCGTGAACCGAAAGACGTAGCCTGGAATCGAACCCCTAACTTTCGTAACGCGGGGCAGGCAGCTTTATCGCTACGCCACTGTGACTCCCTCATCATAATCATAATCAGTTCCTTAAGCGAATTCCAAGATAAATGCAGTCTTGAACGCAGACCGCCGAGTTACCATCCCAGTGCACTATAAACCGCTAGGTTTCTAGATTCTGCCGTAAGGTAAACCACGCCATGATTTAACCGTGTACTAGTTTATGGTCAGTAAAAGTCTCTGTTACGCACGCCTACTTTAACCTTGTTTTAATTTATAGTCAGTAAAAGTCTCTTTTACGCACGCCTACTTTAACCGTGTACTAGTTTATGGTAAGTAAAAGTCTCTGTTACGCACGCCTACTTTAACCTTGTTTTAATTTATAGTCAGTAAAAGTCTCTTTTACGCACGCCTACTTTAACCGTGTACTAGTTTATGGTCAGTAAAAGTCTCTGTTACGCACGCCTACTTTAACCTTGTTTTAATTTATAGTCAGTAAAAGTCTCTTTTACGCACGCCTACTTTAACCGTGTACTAGTTTATGGTCAGTAAAAGTCTCTGTTACGCACGCCTACTTTAACCTTGTTTTAATTTATAGTCAGTAAAAGTCTCTTTTACGCACGCCTACTTTAACCGTGTACTAGTTTATGGTCAGTAAAAGTCTCTGTTACGCACGCCTACTTTAACCTTGTTTTAATTTATAGTCAGTAAAAGTCTCTTTTACGCACGCCTACTTTAACCGTGTACTAGTTTATGGTCAGTAAAAGTCTCTGTTACGCACGCCTACTTTAACCTTGTTTTAATTTATAGTCAGTAAAAGTCTCTTTTACGCACGCCTACTTTAACCGTGTACTAGTTTATGGTAAGTAAAAGTCTCTTTTACACACACCCACTTTAACCGTGTACTAGTTTATGGTAAGTAAAAGTCTCTTTTACACACGCCTACTTTAGCCGTGTACTAGTTTATGGTCAGTAAAAGTCTCTTTTACACACGCCTCCTTTAACCGTGTACTAGTTTACGGTAAGTAAAAGTCTCTTTTACACACGCCTGCTTTAACCGTGCACTAGTTTATGGTCAGTAAAAGTCTCTTTTACTCACACTATGCTTTAACTGTGTTCTAGTTTATGTTGTGTAAGTCTTTTTTTACACACGCTCTGCTTTAACCGTGTATTAGTTTATGGTCAGTAAAAGCCTCTTTCACAAGTTCCAAGGTATACTGAGAACGTGTAACTAAACATATATTTCTAAAGCCCAATCGGCACTCGTGGCTGATGCGGTCAGTACGCAATGTGGTCAGTATCATACCGACTGCCTGAAAGGGTTTATAAAAGGGATTTAAAAGACAAAAAGATCGATTTCATTGCACCAGGTTTTATCCCACATGGCTCGGTCTCTTTCCGCAGGGTGTCCTGCCGACAGTGTCGCACAAAGTACGAACTCCGTAGCTCCAGCGACGACCCTCAGGAGTCTCCGAGACAATTACATTCGGAAACGGAACGACGTAGCCCGAAATCGAACCCTTAACCTTCGGAATGCGAGGCAGTCGGTGTAACCACATCGCTACGGAGACTCACTGCCTTGACTTCTCAATAAATTTCCTGGTACACATTTTAGCCTTCACCTGAGAGATCAGGTCAATTTTTAAAAATTGGAATCCACCCAACACTAATCAAACCTCTGATCACCGAAACGGCCGGCCAGAGTTCAGCCACTACACCACCACAGCTCCCTCATTCGCCATTCTCTGACTGGAAACAAAAAACTAGTTATATTACATGTTAAATCTACTCCGTGACTTGTGTTAAGTTTTGAACACAGGAGTCCAGCGTCTAAGATGTCAGAAGCACGAACGCGCTACCAGCACGGAGTTAGTTCTAAGCTCTTACAACCGAAATGAACTGATAACAAGAAGGAGGGAAAAGATGACTCCCGTTGTCCCTGGCGTGGAGGCGAAAGACTAGAAGACGTAACCGGCATTGTGAACCCCAGGCCCTGCACAATTTGCATGTGGAAGGCGCTGGGTTCTGCAGCGCGCACGTAACCCAACTTTTGCCGTGGCGGTTACGCACCTCTCGTCTGCTGTACTTCTGCGTGCGTCCCGCTGCGCGTCTGCGTGCGTATGTGTGTGTTTGTTACGTCTGCATGTCGCTTTAACAGAAAACTTGTCTTCTCCGCTCTAAATACCAGGCCCTTTCCCCTCCTCCCCGCCCTTTTTTCTCTCACTCTCCTCCTCTAGTTACTTTCTCACTCCTCCCTCTACACTATCCCCCTATTTATTCTCTTCTGCTATGTTTTTTTAAAGTGTTTCTTTTGGTGTGGGTACAGTGCCGAAGTATTCTTGCATGGAATGGCGCAGCCGTTAGTTTGGTGCAGGTACATTTTTTCGTAACCTCGGTAAGCACAAGCTTCTTGTCGTTACCAGCCGTACACAGAGAAAATAAACAGCTTTATTTTTTCTTAATAACTGAATTTATACCGAGCCCGCCCTGTGAACTGTGATTATGTACGTACAGTATATTATTTACTAGCCTTGTAAAAATACGTTGGTTATTTTAATTTCATAAATGTACTGTGTTTTTTACAGCTAGGTTGTATTTTGTATCAGCCACTGTGGTTGGTGTTCGTTGGATAGTTATGTCATTGTGTACTTGTAGCATGTAATCGGTGTAAGGAATTCTTCGAGTTAGTTGTTTGGTGTTTTTTGTGGCAGTTTATTTTGTAATCAATCTTCAGTCAGTGGGAGAAGTTTATTGCCACGGCTGGCAGACACCTTGCAACTGTAACTTGTAATTATGGAGATCGTTAGCAGTAAATATGAATTATATTGCGGGTAAATATGAGCTGTGTAGTTGGAAAAAACCACGTAATGCAATAATTATGTAACGTTAGGTAATTAACTTTAAAGTTACGATCCGCGAAACCTGTGAATTATGTAACATGTGAATATGAATATGTGTAACTTGCGATCCAAGTAGTAATCCGATTATGTAACGTGTAGATATAAAATGTAGATCTAACTTGTAGATTTAATATGTAGAGATAACTTGTAGATGTAACTTGTAGATATAAATTGTAGGTATAATTTATGGATGTAACATGTAGATATAATTTGTGGAAGCTACTCGTAGCTATAACGAGTAAGTATAATTTGTGGATGTAATTTGTAGATATAACTTGTAGATATAACTGGATAAAATATATAGATAAGAATATCTGTAACTAGCCAGTCAAGTAATGTATCAATTATTTAACTTGTAAATGTAAATATGTGCAACTTGCAAGCCAAGTAGTATGTCGATTAGCAATTTGTACATGTACAGTATAAATGTAGTTTATATATATATATATATATATATATTGTTTGAACTCAAGCTTAGTTCATACACACTACTTCTAGTAGCACTGGACTGAATATTACGTGTGGATGAACTTTCCCTCTTACCAGTGTCCCTCGCCATTAAGCGAACCCACTCCGACTTCAGAGGTACTTGTAATTTACGTCCCCAAATCAAGGACGAGACATCAACATGTTAGTCCAACTGTCCGGTGTATGGGTTGAAGCCGCTACCTCGGCATCGGCACATCATGTAACACCTGAATTATGTAACTTTCAGATATAACTTGTAATACAAAAATAATTAAACATAACGTGTGTGTAGGAATATCTGTAACAGGGAACCAAATAGCATGTCGATTATGTCAGTTATAAATATAACAATGAGTACTTATAGATAGGAATATATGTAATAATTGAGTTAAGTAACAAGCAGATAGTGTAACTTGTAAATATGATCATGAATAACTTGCGAGCTAAGTAGCACGTCGATTAAATAACTGTAACCGTTTGTTGAAAATATGAATGTCTAGTAGCATATTAGTTGTGTCACTTGTAGATGTAACTTGTAGATATGAACTTAACTTACCATCCAATCATATGCCGATTATATAGCTTGTAGATGTAACAAGATTTAGACTGCAGATATAATATATGTATATGAATATCTGTAACGAGCCAGTCGAGTAACACACGAGTCATATAACTTGTAGATATGACCATAGTTTGCGAGTTAAATAACATGTCGATGATGTAACTTGCGAGCTAAGTGGCATGTTGATAATATAATTGTAACTGTAAGTTATAAAGATGAATGTCTGTAAATAGAGAGTTAATAACACATCAGTTATATAACTTGTAGATATAACTTGTAGATATAACTTGTAGATATGAACATAACTTGCTAGCCAAGTCACATGTCGATTATATAACTTCTTAGATATAACTTGTAGATATAAACATAGTTTCAGAGTTAAGTAACATGTCGGTGATGTAACTTGTAGATAGGAATATCTGTAATAAGCGAGTCAAGTAAATGCGAACTGTGTAACTTGTAAATATGATAATGTGTAACTTGCGAGTTAAGTAGCATGTCGAGTGTATAACTGTAACTATAATGTGAAAATATGAAAGTATGTAAGTAGGGAGTCCAGTAGCGTAACAGGTATGTAACTTGCAGATATAACTTGTAGATATGAACACAGTTTGCGAAATAAGTAACATGTCGGTTATGTAACTTCTTATATATAACTTGTAGATATGAACATAGTTTGTGAGGCAAGCAAAATGTCGATTATGTAACTTGTAGATATAACTTGTAGATGTGAACATAATTTGTGAGCCAAGTAATATGTCGATTATGTAACTTCTAAGATAAAACTGTAGATAAGAGCACAGTTTTCGAGCCAAGTAGCATGTCAATTATATAACTTCTTAGATATAACTTGTAGATATGAACATAGTTTGCGAGCCAAGCAACGTGTCGATTATGTAACTTGTAGATGTAAACATAGTTTGCGAGCCAAGCAACGTGTCGATTATGTAACTTGTAGATATAACTTGTAGATATGAACATAGTTTGCGAGCCAAGCAACATGTGGATTATGTAACTTGTAGATATAACTCCTATATAGCAACATTTGAATCAGCGAGTCAAGTAACAAATGAATTATGTAACTTGTAGATATGAACATAGTTTTGGAGACAAGCAACATGTCGGTTATGTAACTAGTAGATATGAACATAGTTTGCCTACCAAGTAATATGTCGATTATGTAACTTGTAGATATACCTCCTATATAGCAATATCTATCACCAGCGAGTCAAGTAACAAATGAAAAATATAACTTGTAGAAATGAACATAACTTATGAGCCAAGTAACATGTCGATTATGTAACTTTTAGATATAACAAGACTTAGATTTAGGTATAACAATATTATGTAACTTGTAGATATAAATGCCTGTAACAAGCGAGTCAAGTAACATGTCAATTATGTAACTTGTAGATATAACAAGACTTAGACTTAGATATAACAAGATTATGTAACTTGTAGATATAACAAGACTTAGACTTAGATATAACAAGATTATGTAACTTGCAGATAGAAATTCCTGTAACAAGCGAGTCAAGTAGCATGTCGATTATGTAACTTGTAGATATATCTTGTAGATAGGAATATCTGTACCCCACGAATCGAGTAACATAAATTATGTAACTTGTAGGTTTGAATGTGTTTAACTTGCCGGTAAAATATCGTATCAGTTATGTAACATTGAAACATGGCATGTGTAACATTGATTCATAAGTAATAAAAGCAGTCATGTAGTTTGAAATTTAGGCTGCGCAATTTGCGAACACACCGTTTGGTAACTTATAATCTTGGATTATGACCGTTATTAAGAACTTGACACAATGCATGTTTGTGTTCTAATAATGTAAGACTTAACGTTACTTTTGTTTAGCTATACTCTTTTTGGTAAAAGAGGTGTAAATTATATTGAAGAACACGAAGTAATGCAGTTTTTTTTTTAAAAAAAACACAGTTATGGAAAGCAAAAGGGCGTTGTGGCTACAAGCCTTCATCAGCAAACAAACACAGGAAAACACGACATATAAGTACGAAGAAGATAATACAATGAGTACAATAAGACATACTTCTTCTGCTTCTTCTGCGTTCATCCGGAGTTTTTTTTTTCTTTTCCGGACGTGATTGCGTTGTGCCTGTTTACAGCAGAGCTGCGTTCTTGCGTCGTTAGGCCGACACATTCGACTTCTGCGGGCATTTGTTGACCGGGTTAACCTTCCCGGGAAATAAGACATAGTAACCCAACGAGAAAATGGACAGGTAAAAATAAAAATGAAAATAATGTTAACAGTTAGTTGCATATCCTTTACAGGACGTCGCAGTCAACACCAGCATTCTTGCCGTTGTGATCTCCTGGCAAGTTTACGTTCAGTACTCCTTATCTCAGAATCCCATATTATGAAACATATATTGTAGTGGATAAAATATGTGCAACAGAGAAAAACGGAGACGAAAGAAACGGTTAACATAACATATAACTCTGAATGTAAGAATATGCACTTATGGCCGGCTCTGTGGCGATTTTGCAGCACACCGCCTTGCGTTGGTTTTTATAAAAATGGTATGAGTGCCGGTCGTTCAGAAAGCAATGACAAACTGCTGAACGTAAACTTGCCAAGAAATCACAACAGTTCAAAACAATTATGGGTTTGACTGCGATGTCCTGTAAAGGGTATGCGACTAACTAACTTATGAATAGCATGACTTGTAAGTCGCAACCACACAATTATATATTGCGTTAAGTTGTAGAGAGAAGAGAGAGAGAGAGAGAGAGAGAGAGAGAGAGAGAGAGAGAGAGAGAGAGAGAGAGAGAAAGAGAGAGGGGGAGAGAGAGAGAGAGAAAGAGAGAGGGGGGGGGGGAGAGAGAGAAAGAGAGAGGCAGAGAGAGAGAGAGAGAGAGAGAGAGAGAGAGAGAGAGAGAGAGAGAGAGAGAACGTAATCTGTAGGTAAGCATTACGTAATTTAAGTAACGTGTATTTATGAATGACATAGTCTAAGTGAATAGTAGGTATGCATTATGCAATCTACGTAACTTTGGTTATGAATTATATAATGTACGTAACTTGTAGGTGTGAATTATGTTATCTATGTAACTTGAAGGTATGAATTATGTAATCTACGTAACCTGTAGGTGTGAATTATGTAATCTACGTAACTTGTAGGTGTGAATTATGTAATCTATGTAACTTACAGATGTTAATTATGTAATCTACATAACTTGTAGATGTAAGTTATGTAATCTACGTAACTTGTAGGTATGAATTATGAAGTCTACGTAACTTGTAGGTATGAATTATGTGAACTCCAACATGAGTATATAACAATGTTCTAAATAACTGATACACTAGAAAAACTGAACTTGTAACTATGAGGTATGCAACTTGTAATTATGGAACTGAAATTTGTAAATATGGATCTCGCAACTGTTTACAACATTTATTTGAAAATATTTTTCCCCTGTGTGTATGTAACATGCACAACTGATGAACGAAAGATGAATGATTGGAAGGGTCGAATGTAAGACGGGCCTCCGTGCCCAATTTGTGACCCTTTGAAAATAAAGTTCGTTCGTTCCTTCGAACTTGGCAACTTGTACAAAAACAGAGTACTAAACTTGCTGCGTGTAACATGGAATTGGCAATTACAATGCGAATGACGGTTCAACCGGAACGAATGTAAATATGAACAAGTCCACTTGTAAATATGAAATAGTCGGTTTGTAAATGGGAGCCGTGGTAGCGTAGTGGCTAGACGTGGTAGCGTAGTGGCTAGACCATAATGACTAGACGTGGTAGCGTAGTGTCTACATGTGGTAGCGTAGCGGCTGGACGTGGTAGCGTAGTGGCTAGGCCATAATGACTAGACGTGGTAGCGTAGTGTCTACATGTGGTAGTGTAGCGGCTAGACGTGGTAGCGTAGCGGCTAGACGTGGTAGCGTAGTGTCTACATGTGGTAGCGTAGTGACTAGATGTGGTAGCGTAGTGACTAGATGTGGTAGCGTAGTGGATAGACATGATAGCTTAGTGGCTAGACGTGGTAACGTAATGGCTTGACGTTGGATTGCCGACCCGGTGGTCATGAGTTCGAGTCCTCATCGAGTTGAGGTTTACAGATTGACCTGGGTTCCCATGTCGACCCAATTTAAAACTGGTACCAGAAAATGTCTTTGGAAATAAAAGCGGCCGATGTGATACCGAGGGCATCACTAAACCGAGTGCCAGTTGGTTTATACAAATATGTATTTAGCAATATATGTCCCGTTAAACTTTAACGTGTGTGCAAGTGTCCTTTGCTTTACTTTACTCACCGTATACCCAATGTGCCCTGAAGCGCGTAAAGAGCTTTTTACTGGCGTGCAATTTGTAAATATGAATCGTAAAATGAGACATCCTGTGGCTGGTAATCACAGACTACTTAGCTATGCATAGTGTAAATTGTAACATAAACCATAAAACTATAAGATTGATCTGATAAGTCATAGATCTTAGCTGTGCATTCTGTAATGTGTTAAATAAACTACATAAATGTGAGATTAATCTTATATGTTATAGCTCGTAGCTACTGTGCATTGTGTAACGTGTAACATAAACCACATAACTGTCAGCTTAATCTAATATGTCTTAGCTCGGAGGTGTAAAGTGTAACATAAACCACATAACTGTCAGCTTAATCTAATATGTCTTAGCTCGGAGGTGTAAAGTGTAACATAAACCACATAACTGTCAGCTTAATCTAATATGTCTTAGCTCGGAGGTGTAAAGTGTAACATAAACCACATAACTGTGCGCTTAATCTAATATGTCTTAGCTCGGAGGTGTAAAGTGTAACATAAACCACATAACTATCAGCTTAATCTAATATGTCTTAGCTCGGAGGTGTAAAGTGTAACATAAACCACATAACTGTGCTCTTAATCTAATATGTCTTAGCTCGGAGGTGTAAAGTGTAACATAAACCACATAACTGTCAGCTTAATCTAATATGCCTTAGCTCGCAGCTTTGCATTATGTAAAGTGTGACATAAGCTGCACGATAGTGGGTTTAATCTAATAAATCACACAACTGTACAATGTGTGACTGTTGAACTCAATCTATTTAACTAACTGTAGATTATTTCAACTTCTATCTATCCATCCATCATGTGCCATGCCGGAAAGCGTGGGCGGCCTTGACTCGCCATTTCACTCGATCACCAGAGTCGTGGATAAGCTCAGTGTTCCTGTCTCGACCATGCCATGTGGCCAAGCCATATATGTATTTACTTCTCGGTCTTACCCTCGGTCTGTTCCCTTCGATCTTGCCAGTTGTCACCAAGTTCTCCAATTCATTTATTCTCATAACATGTCCAACAAATTGTGACTGATTACGTCTAATTTCTCTAATCAGTCTACGATTTTAATTTGTTTCCTGTAGTACTTGGTCATTAGTTTTTTTTTTTTTGTCTGTCCATGGCATTCTTTGCATTCTCCTCAGAAACCACATTTCTACAGCCATCAGACGTTTTTCAGCTTGACTGCTCATTGTCCAGGTTTCACATCCATACAAAAGTACAGGCTCTATGTAGCACCTCAACACTCTTTTTCTCGTTTCAATTGACATCTTTTTATTGGTCAGAATGTTTTTCATCTTGCTAAAGGCTACTTTCGCCATGGCGATTCTTGTTCTAATCTCTTCAAGGTATCTACCATCAGATGTTATGACTGTTCCGAGATAATTGTACCGATTCACTTGTTGAAGAATATTCCCATTTACAAGTATATTTCATTATGGTATTTCTTTCTTCCTAGTGACGACCATAATCTGTGTCTTTTTACAATTTAATTCTAACCCCAGTTGTTCACTGTGTGCAACAACCGCATCTACTAATTGTTGCAGATCCTGCTCATTGTCTGCAGTCAATACTGTGTCATCTGCATATCTAATGTTATTGACGTTTCGTCCTCCAATGATGATTCCATTTATATCTTCTTCATTTCTGAAAACATTTTCACTGTATAGGGAAAAAAAGATCTGGAGACATTACACATCCCTGTCTCACACCTCTCTTAATAGGTTGATAGTGTCCCACTTCATTATCAATCCTTATGGCATCTTGTTGTTTCCAATATATGTTTTGTATAAGTCTAATGTCTTTCCTATAAATTTGTGGATCTGCAAGCATATCTACCATGGTAACATGTCTTACTCTATCCAAAGCCTTTGTGTAGTCAATAAAGCAAAGATGTATATTTTTATTTACTTCTATAGAACGTTCAAAATCTGATCGCAGCATATACACAACATTTACTGTACCCATTCCTTCTACAAACCCACATTGTTCTTCCCCTATTTCAGGTTGTATTCCTTCCTCATTCTTCGCATGATAATTCGTAGCAAAATCTTCGTGATGTGACTCATTATACTAATTGTTCTATGTTGATCACATTCCAAGGCTCCTGATTTCTTTGGGATTGCAATAATTCTAACTATAGATTATCTTAACTTCTAACTATAGGTTATCTTAACTTCTAACTATAGGTTATCTTAACTTCTAACTATAGGTAATCTTAACTTCTAACTATAGATTATCTCAACTTCTAAGTATAAATTATCTCAAGTTGGGAACATAGGTTATCTTAACTTCTAACTATAGGTTATCTTAACTTCTAACTATAAATTATCTTAACTTCTGACTATAGATTATCTTAACTTCTAACTATAAATTATCTTAACTTTTAACTATAAATTATCTTAATTTCTGACTATAGATTATCTTAACTTCTAACTATAAATTATCTTAACTTCTAACTATAGATTATCTTAACTTCTATTATCTTAACTTCTAACTATAGGTTATCTTAACTTCTAACTATATATTATCTTAACTTCTAACTATAAATTATCTTAACTTCTAACTATAGATTATCTTAACTTCTAACTATAGGTTATCTTAACTTCTATTATCTTAACTTCTAACTATAGATTATCTTAACTTCTAACTATAGATTATCTTAACTTCTAACTATAAATTATCTTAACTTCTAACTATAGATTATCTTAACTTCTGACTATAGATTATCTTAATTTCTAACTATAAATTATCTTAATTTCTGACTAAAGATTATCTTAACTTCTATTATCTTAACTTCTAACTATAGGTTATCTTAACTTCTATTATCTTAACTTCTAACTATAGGTTATCTTAACTTCTATTATCTTAACTTCTAACTATAGGTTATCTTAACTTCTAACTATATATTATCTTAACTTCTATTATCTTAACTTCTAACTATAGGTTATCTTAACTTCTATTATCTTAACTTCTAACTATAGGTTATCTTAACTTCTAACTATATATTATCTTAATTTGTATTATCTTAACTTCTAACTATAGGATATCTTAACTTCTAACTATAGATTATCTTAACTGCTAACTATAGATTATCTTAACTTCTAACTATAGGTTATCTTAACTTCTATTATCTTAACTTCTAACCATACATTATCTTAACTTCTATTATCTTAACTTCTAACTATAGGTTATCTTAACTTCTATTATCTTAACTTCTAACTGTAGATTATCTTAACGTTGAACTATAGGTTATCTTAACTTCTAACTATAGATTATCTCAACTTCAAACTATAGATTATCTCAACTTCTAACTATAGATTATCTCAACTTCTAACTATAGATTATCTCAACTTCTATCTATAGATTATCTTAAATGTTAACTATAGATTATATTAACTTCTAATTATAGATTATTTTAACTTCTAACTATAGATTATCTCAACTTCTAACTATAGATTTGTTGTTTGAAATTGTAAGATAGAATGATATCGTCCCATGCCTAGTTGGATTTAGTAATATCTATGTTACAGTCACCTAATATCATGACTTCTCTACCTGCTGTAAACACCCTATCCATCATTGTAGTGAAACAGTCACACCAACTCACCTTCTAACGATAAATTATCTTAACTTGTAACTATAGATTAATTCAACTTCTAACTATAAAAATTATCTCAACTTCTAACTATAGATTATTTTAACTTCTAACTGTAGATTATCTTAACTTCTAACTATAGATTATCTTAACTTCTGACTATAGATTATCTCAACTTCTGTAGATTATTTTACTTCTAATTATAGATTATCTTAACTTCTAACTATAGATTGTCTTAACTTCTGACTATAGATTATCTCAACTTCTGTAGATTATCTTAACTTCTAACTGTAGATTATCTTAACTTCTAACTGTAGATTATCTAAACTTCTAACTATAAATTATCTTAACTTCTGACTATAGATTATCTTAACTTCCAACTATAGATTATCTTAACTTCTGTAGTTTATCTTAACTTCTAACTATAGATTATCTTAACTTCTAACTATAGATTGTCTTAACTTCTGACTATAGATTATCTCAACTTCTGTAGATTATCTTAACTTCTAACTATAGATTATCTTAACTTCTAACTATAGATTATCTTAACTTCTAACTATAGATTATCTTAACTTCTAACTATAGATTATCTTAACTTCTAACTATAAATTATCTTAACTTCTAACTATAGATTATCTTAACTTCTAACTATAGATTATCTTAACTTCTAACTATAGATTATCTTAACTTCTAACTATAGGTTATCTTAACTTCTGACTATAGATTATCTTAACTTCTGACTATAGATTATCTTAACTTCTAACTATAGATTATCTTAACTTCTAACTATAGATTATCTTAACTTCTAACTATAGATTATCTTAACTTCTGACTATAGATGATGTCATGTGCAACATGAATAGCGCAACTGTCCAGCTGTAATATGAACAACACAACTAGTAAATATGAACACATGAATCATGTAAATGTCTAACTGTTATATGAACAACATAGCCAGTATATATGAACACATGAATCATGTAACTGAACAACATAGCCAGTATATATGAACACATGAATCATGCAACTGAACAACATAGCCAGTATATATGAACAAATGAATCACGTAACTAACTGTAATATGAACAACAGAAACGGAGCAACAATATCTAGAAACATCGAGACTTTGTAGGTGAACATCTGGTTGGGAAAGTGACTGCCACTTCCATCAAGGATGAACGGTATGTTTCGCAGAGGACTTTTGTGGTGACATTCTGGTGTCGGCATTATGCACAGTGTGGCTTTGCGGCCCATTGTTTGTCGAGACTCCTTTCTTTTCCACTTTTCAAATGGGGCAGTGAGGAACATTTTATGTGATATTCACTGGCACGGGAACGGAGCATAATGGAGACGGCCCTTTGCTGTGATGTTGGAACAGCGACTAACGACTAACTAACGACTAATATGAACAACACAACTAGTAAATATGAACTCATGAATTATGTAATTATCTTAACTGTTATATTAACAACACAACTAGTAAATATGAACTCATGAATTATGTAATTATCTTAACTGTTATATTAACAACACAACTAGTAAAAATGAATACATGAATCACGTAACTTACTGTAATATGAACAACACAACTAGTAAAATTTAAGACATGAATCACATAACTAACTATAATATGAACAACAAAACTAGTAAAATTGAGCTCATGAACTATGTAACAGTCTAACTGTTATATAAACAACATAGCCAGTATTTATGAACACATGAATCACGTAACTAACTGTAATATGAACAACACAACAAGTAAATATGAACACATGAATCATGTAACTTATCTCTCATCACCTCATCTCTCATCTCATCATGTTCCTCTTGTACCTTGCGGTGTCGAGGTGAAGTATAAACAGTGGGAGAGTGCCCGCTTATGGGCTTCATGTATCGATATTCCTATGGACTTTGTTATTCCACGCGTCCATAGTTTACGTGGTCGGCCTCTTCCTCTGCTTCCCTCTGGTCTGTACATCAATGCTTGTTGTGGTATACTGTTAGTTGGTAACCTACTTGCATGGCCAAACCATTTGACTTGCTGCCTTCTAATAAAATCTTGTGCAGCTATAACCCTCACTTTAGTCCTGATTTCTTCATTTCTGATCTTATCTCTTCTTGATACATTGAATATTCTTCTCAAGAATCTCATTTCTGCTGATGTGATTTTTCTTTTCTCTTTTTCTGTCAGTGTCCAGGTTTGGCATTGGTAGCATAGAGTTGGTAGGAAGATTGTGTTGTAAAGTGCTTTCTTAGTAGTTATTGATACATGTTTGTTCTTTCGTATTGGTGCCATTTGTCCAGTGAGTTGGTTTGCCTTATTGCATCTATGTTCGATCTCGTCTTCTGATTTGCCATTTGATGATATCATACTTGAAACTCTTTACTTGTTTCAAGGGATGTTCGTTTAGGTGAATCGTTGTTGCTTTTTCTTCTTTAGTTATAGTCAATACCTCTGTTTTACTTGTACTAATTTTCACATGTAACTTATTTAACTGAAATGTGAACAAGACAGTTCGTAAGTATGAACACATGAGTCACGTAATTAACTGTAATTGAACAACAATTTGTAAATATGAACACACGAATTGCGTAACTCTCTATCTGTAATATGAGCAGCTCAACTACTAAATGTGAACAAATGAATAACATAAAAGTCTAACTGTAAAATAAATGGCACAGCTATTAAATATAAACCACGTAATAACATTGAGTGACTTTTAATCACAAACAAACTTAACTTCTACTATGTATGCGTTATGTAACATGCAAATTGACCCAGGCAGATTTAGTTAGTTAGTTAGTTAGTTAGTCGACAGATCATCCTCGCTGCACATCGAACCATTCAGTCCATAAGTGCTCGGATCCCCTCCTCAGCAAATCCCGCAGCGTGTAGCGGCTAACGACGCCAGTTCTGTGTTGGTTTATCAATCTTCTTTGGCTTCCTGCGTAGTGTTCTTGTTTGGCCACACCTCTTTTAATTTGATGCTCTAGCAGTCTGGCCATTGTTGTAGATTCACAGTCATCACTTGGTTCTCGCAAAAGTCTCACATCACGTAGAGCATTCAGAATGTCAGCCTGGTCCATGGCGCGTCCGCCCTCCACAGTAGCCTCACCTGCGAGCTTGTCAGCCCGCTCATTTCCTTGTACTCCCGCATGCCCTGGCACGAAGATGAAACTAATCTTTGCCAGCCGAGACCGCTTCAGAGGCAGCAACCATTCTCTTCGGATTGACCCCTCCTCTATCCTCTTGATCATGTTCATTGAGTCGCTAAGGAAACAAGCCCTGGTGAATGTCTGTGTCTCGAGCCATGTTATTGCTTTACTTACTGCCATGACTTCCATGGTCAGGCTACTTGTGGTTTCAGTGAAAGCACCAGAGTCCTCCTTCACAATTCTCCCTCCGGCCCGAGCTGTAAAGGCCCATGAGCTTCTCACATGTCGGACGACCGACCCATCTGTGTAGATGACCGCGTCACCGTCTAGCGAATTCTCGAAAATCAACGCTTGTACTTCAGCCTCAACAGCAGCCGGATTTTCTTGTCTGCATTTTCTATCTAATTGGATGCAAACTGAAAAGGATGTGCAGAAGTCTGTTGGCACTTGCACCCACTCCTCGCCAGGTTCTAAGTCCTCAAGTGAACACACCTGTTGAAGAATGTCTTCGGCTTGACCCATCCACGACCGTCCTCTTTTTAACCTGCTGCCCTTCACCTTCCTAATTTCACTATGCAGTGGATGTTGTGTGTTTGCGTTAATTCTGAGGTAGGCGCGTGCCCTGCAAACTTGTATTCTCTCTTCAATGGTTGGAAAATCAAGAAGGTAGCGCATCGCCCTGCATGCTGTATCTCTTGTACATTCAAGAATAATGCGCATAGCTTCATTCTGTATCCTTTCCATCCTTTCTATCTGCTTATGGCTGAGAGTCAAGATTGCCATTGCATACTCCAAAACAGACATGACCAGCCCCTCGTACAGAAGACATAGATGGCGCTGCTCACAGTTTGCTGCCGCCATCACCCGCATCGCTGCCAAACCCCGCTTGGCCTTTGTTATCACCTGGTCTATGTGCACATTATAAGCAAGGCTTCGATCAAACCGTATCCCCAGGTAATTCATTGCCTGCGTTCTTTCCACCGTCTCTGAACACAGCATTACAGTTGGTGTTGGATTGTTGACAATATGATTATTCAACGAGAACCAAGTCACTGTTGCCTTTGTTGGGTTAACCATTGCCCCAGCTTCATCACACCAAGTACTTATGCGATTGAGTTCGGTTTGTAGTTCCCCAGCAACCTCCTCTCTATCCTTACCCTGACGATACACTAAAACATCATCGGCATATGACAATGTCCTGCCAGGTCCAGTGATCTGCTCACTGGTGATTCTCACTGTGTAGGCGTTGAACAGTACCGGAGATAATGGTGATCCCTGTGGTAGGCCAGGATATATTGTTGTTGGTTCCGAAGTCCAACTGCCACATCTAAAAACTACTTTCCGTTGGAAGAGGGCCCAGGCAGATTTAATGTATATATAACCTGGTCAGTTCAATGTAGACGAAGATGGGACTACAGATAAAGATATTAAAATAAAATTACCAAAGACAAGGTAAGCTTGTACAACACTTGGAGATTTGTGGAAGTCAAAGGGAATTAAACTGCAGACATTTTAGAATTTTAAACGCTAGCGATAAATCAACACTGCTGTATAGTTCAGAAAGATGAAGAATGAAAATAAACTATAATCTTTCACTAATTGGTGCTAGCCCAGAAAATAAGAACTGCATTAGTGTGAGAGAATCGCCAATGTGGATCTCATGGAGAGATCTAAACACATGACATTGAATCAAGTGGAGAGTAGATACTTCTGGGTAGGACACACAGAGAGGAGATAACTCTGGGTAGGACACGCAGAGATGAGATACTTCTGGTAGGACATACAGAAAGGAGATAACTCTGGCTATGATACACAGAGAGGAGATAACTATGGGTAGGACACACAGAGAGGAGATACCTCTGGGTAGGACACACAGAGAAGAGATACCTCTGGGTAGGACACACAGAGAGGAGATAACTCTGGGTAGGACACACAGAGAAAAGATACCTCTGGGTAGGAGACAGAGAGGGGATAACTCTGGGTAGGACACACAGAGAGGAGGTACCTCTGGGTAGGACACATAGAGAAGAGATACTTCTGGGTAGGACACACAGAGAGGAGATACCTCTGGGTAGGACACACAGAGAGGAGATACCTCTGGGTAGGACACATAGAGAAGAGATACCTCTGGGTAGGACACACAGAGAGGAGATACCTCTGGGTAGGACACATAGAGAAGAGATACTTCTGGGTAGGACACACAGTGAGGAGATACCTCTGGGTAGGACACACAGAGAAGAGATACTTCTGGGTAGGACACACAGAGAAGAGATACCTCTGGGTAGGACACATAGAGAAGAGATACCTCTGGGTAGGACACACAGAGAGGAGATACTTCTGGGTAGGACACACAGAGAGGAGATACCTCTGGGTAGGACACACATAGAGGAGATACCTCTGGGTAGGACACACAGAGAAGAAATACCTCTGGGTAGGACACACAGAGAAGAGATACCTCTGGGTAGGACACACAGAGAGGAGATACCTCTGGGGAGGACACACAGAGAGGAGATACCTCTGGGTAGGGCACCGAGAGAGGAGATACCTCTGGGTAGGACACACAGAGAGGAGATACCTCTGGGTAAGATACACAGAGAGGAGATACATCTGGGGAGGACACACAGAGAGGAGATACCTCTGGGTAGGACACACATTGAGATAACCTGTTAATGGCATAATTAGAAAGTCCTTTGGACCAAGGAAATAGAGGGAGATCTACAAATATAGGGAGGCCTACACATAGAGGGAGATCTATAAATAGAAGGAGACCTACAAATAGAGGGAGACCTACAAATAGAGGGAGATCTACAAATAGTGGGAGATCTACAAATAGTGGGAGATCTACAAATAGTGGGAGACCTACACATAGAGGGAGATCTACACATAGAGGAAGATCTATAAATAGTGGGAGTCCTACAAATAGAGGAAGACCTACAAATAGAGGGAGATCTACAAATAGTGGGAGATTTACAAATAGTGGGAGATCTACAAATAGTGGGAGACCTACAAATAGTGGGAGATCTACAGATAGTGGGAGATCTACAAATAGAGAGAGATCTACAAATAGAGGGAGATCTACAAATAGAGGGATATCTACAAATAGAGAGAGATCTACAAATACAGGGATAAGAGGATTAGACGTAGAAGTGAATAATGTGGGAAGACATGGAGGGAGTTAACAGGAATAGCAAAGATTAGGAGGAGGTGATGCGTGTTGGTTAAAGGCCTAATCTCCGATAGAATATATAGGGATGAAGAAGAATTTCTTAGAACATGAATCACAAAGCAATGTTACTTGTAACTATTAAGAATGGGCACCGCAACTCATCACACTGTGAAGTATAATATGAACCACACAATTTGTAACTATGAACTATATAACTATGATCTAAATGTTATATCAACAACACAATTTGTAACAATGAACCCTATAACTGTGATCTACGTGTAATATGAACAACACAATTTGTAAAAATGAACCATATAACTATGATCTAAATGTTATATGAACAACACAATTTGTAACAATGAACCATATAACTATGATCTAAATGTTATATGAACAAAACAATTTGTAATTGTGAACCTAACTGTGATTCAAAATGTGATATGAACAACACGATTTGTAATTATGAACCACATACATGTGATCTAATTGTAATGTGAACAATGCAGCTTGTAACTATGAACCACAAAGCTGTAATCTAACTGTAATATGAACAACATAATTTGTAACTATGAACTTTAGAAGTGTTCTCTAACTGTAATATGAACAACACAATGTGTAACCAGGAACCACATAACATTGATTTAACTGTAATATGAACAAACCAGTTTGCAACTATGAACCATATAATGGCTCCAGCTTGATTATGTGTAACTATGGACCATATAAGTGTGCTCTAACTTAAATGAACAACACAATGTGTAACAATGGAACATATAACTGTGATCTAAATATAATATGAACAACACAATGTGTAGCAATAACCATATAATTGTGATCAAACTGTAATATGAACAACACAATATGTATCTATGAACTACATAATTGTCATTTAACTGTAATATGAACAGCACAATGTGTAACAATGAACAACATAACTGTGATATAACTGTAATATAAACAAAATAAATTGCAGCTTTGAACCACACAACTACTCCATCTGAATATGAACAATACAATATGTAAGTATGGGCCATATAAGTGTGTTCTAACTAATATGAACAATACAATTTGTAACAATGAACCATATAACTGTGATCTAACTGTAATATGCACAAAGCAGCTTGCAACTATGAATCACAAAGCTATGATATAACTGAAATATGAACAACATAATTTGTAATTATGAACCATGTAAGTGTTCTCTAACTGTAATATGAACCACACAATGTGTAACCATGAACTACATAACATTGATCTAACTGTAATATGACCCAAACAATTTGCAACTATAAATCACGTTACTGTGATATGACTGTAATATAGACAAAACAAATTGCAACTATGAATCAAATAACGGCTCCAGCTGGAATATGAACAATACAATGTGGAACTATGGACCATATAAGTGTGCCCTAACTAATATGAACAAAACAATGTGTAACAATGAACCATATAACTGTCATCCAACAGTAATACGAACAATACAATTTGTAACTATAAACTACATAATTGTGATTTAACTGTAAAATGAACAGCACAACGTGTAACCAGGAACAAGACAACTGTGATCTAACTGTAATATGAACAATGCAGCTTGTAAGCATGAACCACACAGCTGTGATCTAATTGTAATATGAGCAACATAATTTATAACTATGAACCATATAAGTGTTCTCTTACTGTAGTATGAACAGCACAACGTGTAACCAGTATAAAATGACACAAAGTAGTGCAGCTTTACATAACAGATTTACGACACATACTGGACGTTGCGGCGATTAGCCTTCATCAGCAAACAAACACATTCACAAACACAACATATAGTCAAGGAGATCTCCTGTGACTACATCAGAAGGTGACGACAGGACGAGAAGAACAAAAACATGGAAAAAGAGATAAGAGGTGGATCTAAATACAAATAGAAAAGATAGCTGGTAACGGCTAAGATTAAGTGAATAAATCAAACACCCAGATAGTCACATATAACGATTAACAGAAGAAGATAGTACACTTAATTGCAGGGTAAACATAGTAAAAATATGAATAAAATTGGATGAACTATGGTAAAGCGTGTTACCAGGAACCACATAACTGTGATCTAACTGTAATATGAACAACATGATTTGTAATTATGAGCCACAAAGCTGCGATCTAACTAAAATATGAACAACCCTATTTGTAACTGTAAACCACATATAGGGTGTATTTTTAATGACTGTAGGATGTTTGAAAATATTGAAGCTTTGTATTCACCCTTTGTGAACTCATGCAACATAAAAGGTATAAACAAAACTTGGAACGGCAATATTTAAAAACAAAACAAAAACCACAGTCATTAAAAACACACCAAACACAGAAAGCTTAATCTGTAATTATGAATTATTAACATGTAATATAAACAGCCCTATTTGTAACTATAAACCATACACTAGTAACATGTATAATTAAACACAGGAAGCTTAATCTGTAATTATGAATTATTAAAATTACAACAGGAACCACGTATATGTAATCTGTGTCATAAATCCGAGAACATAACCTATACATATTTTATTGCTGAGAGATATGATGCAAGTACCCTCCATCACCCACTGAACTTCCACACGAAGCAGACAATTGACATAGCCTGTCCGTGAATTGTACTCTTTGTAACCGAGCACAGTTGTAACACAAGGCACGCATAGTAATTTACTGTCTCCCTTACTTTAGACGTATGTCATTTTAGTACGGACAGATTTACAAGTCCCCTGTTTGGCGAAAATGGTGACTGACTGGTTGGCGTTGTAACAGAAGGCGGTAAAGGACTCGTTGTCACGCCATGGTGCATGCTGGTGCTAGCACCATATTTTTGGTAGCACCATGCTTTTTGAAAGCACTGTATTTTTGGGAACACCGTATTTTCGGAGCACTATTTTTTTGGGAGCACCATATATTTTTGGGTGCACCGTAATTTTGGGAGCACCGTATCTTTAGGAGCATCATATTTTTGGAAGCACCATATTTTTGGAAGCACCGTATTGTTGGGACCACCGTATTGTCGGGACCACCGTATTGTTGGGAGCATCATATATTTGGAAGCAACATATTTGTTGAGAGCACCGTATTTTTGGGAGCATCATATTTTTTGAAGCACCATATTTTTAGAATCCACCGTAGTTTTGGGAGCACCGTATTTTTGTTAGCATCATATTATTGGGAGCACCATATTTTTGGGAACATTGTAATTTTGGGAACACTGTATGTTTGGGAGGACCATATTTTTGGGAACATCATATTTTGGGCTAGAGACTGGCCTGAAACCGTGGTGGTTCTATCTGCAATGGGATGGATTCTTCTTCTTCTTCTTCTTCAGCGTTCCGAGCCATTGAGGTTCTTTGCTGCAGATACAATCCGTCTCCATTCGTCTCTCTGGTGGACCTTCTCTTGCCAGTCGTTGATTTCAAGTGTTTGCAGGTCTGTACATGTATTATCTCTCCACCGTCTTCTTGGTCTACCTCGGGGTCTACGGTCATTTATTTCCTGAGTGTAAGCAAGTTTTGTTTCCCTATTATCTTCCATTCTTTCTATATGCCCCAGCCATTGCAGTCTATTAGCCTTCATGATACCAGTGGTTAGCGGGGACTTAAACAGATCATAAATGTCTTTGTTACTTCTTCTTTTCCACTCTCCAATGGGGTAGATTCAAATATTAAAAATTTCTCCTGGCTCTCAGGTTGACCCAGTCTAAACTTGGCCCCAAGAAATGTATTGGGAAGTAAATGCAGCCGGCTTGATACTGACCACATCAGTCATGAGTGCCGTTTGGTCTAGACAAATATGGGTCTACACCGTAAGCTCAGTGCGTATTAAGGTGTGTGAACGGGGCGTATACACGTTTTCAAACCAATCCGCACTCAATGGGTTGTGTGTTTATTATGACACCGGACGCCTTTCTTTCCAAGAAATTTCCCGGTACCCGATTTAGGCTGAGTCGACCTGGTAGTTCCGGTTAATAGCGGGGGGAAATCCCAAATCTTTTAGGGGGAAAATGTGTTTCGATCGTTTGGGTTTATCACCACCATGCGCCATGCAAAGTAGTGTAGGCGTTGTGCCTGTCACAGATCTCGATGTTTGCTGTTAGTTCGTTAGATAGTTAGTTAGTTAGTTCTTTAGTTAGTTAGTTCTTTAGTTCATTAGTTCGTTAGTTAGTTAGTTAGTTAGTTAGTTAGTTAGTTAGTTAGTTAGATAGTTAGTTAGCTAGTTGCAATTCCAACTTCACAGCAACGGGTCGTCCCCATAAAGCTCCGTTTCTGTACCAGTGAATATCACACTGCCCCATGTTTGATGTCCTAGATTCCACTCATGACATTCCCCAGTGCCGCCATCTTAGACCATCAAGCAT
Source organism: Cepaea hortensis (assembly GCA_963921405.1). NCBI lineage: Eukaryota > Metazoa > Mollusca > Gastropoda > Stylommatophora > Helicidae > Cepaea > Cepaea hortensis. The sequence goes on along the minus strand of OY992876.1, from coordinate 456,666,141 downwards.
AGTTTCTCTCTGATTGCCCCTGCTTCCGCTACAGAAGATCTGTCCAATGGTCACGCGTGGGATAGCGAGGTGACACGCTGTATGCATATATGTGTCACATGTGTATGCTGTCTTGTGTATGTTAGTGATTATCACTTCTGTACACGCCCGCATGTGTATACTTGTCGACACTTAATCAACGGAAGGCCGGATTTGCAGCCGGTACCTTCAACGAGAAATTTTGTTTCGTTTTGTCTGGTTTGTTATTTTTAAGTAGTCCTTTGGAGGTTAGAGCGGCTGAGCGGTTTAACAAGCGTAAACCTGTTTCTTCTGGTCGCGACGGAGTTGGTTCGTTCATCACACCGGTCAGCTGGACTTGAATTTTAACTTCCATTACTTGACTTGGAGACATACATTACAAGTACCTCAGAAGCTGGAAAGGGTTCTCCTGGTGATAGGGTAGGCTAACCCTCATGCAAAATCAGTCCAGTATACTAAGTAGTGCAGGTTGTCTGTAAAAGTCTCCCTACACTTTGTATGTAGAACACATTTAAAAAAAGTAAGTAATACAAAAATGTGCTGAAAAATTCATTAAATTAATTACAATAGACACTGCTATGGGGAAGGTGGAAGGTACCAATGAAGTATTCATTATAACTTATTCAATAAATTTCTAACCGTAATGCGATGAGGAAGTTATTTATCAGGAAATCTTGCGAATAAATTTCGAACAACCATCCGCGTGTATCGACCGCCATTTCGAAACAGTTATTCAACCAAAATAAAAAAAAAAAGCATTCTTTCTTCCGTTGATAACACCATTCTGTTTGGAGTGCAAAGAATTACTCCTGCAGACGACAGCAATTCGGTGCATATTGCTTCACTAAGGACTGTGGAGCACATTTGTTGATGACGTTATGTACTTCATTTTTAAAATTTGTTCTACATGCAAAGTGTAGTGAGACTTTACAAATACTTTGTAGTAGCAACTACTGGTAGGTAGTTGCACGTTTGTGGACAACGCTGGAGTTCAAAGCGAGCGAACGCAAAAGGAAGTAAAACCGTTACTGCCTTAAACTGATTCAGTGCCGAAGGATAGTATATCGCCACATGTGTCCTCCCATTTGTACAGAAGGACGATATATCACCATACTAGTTTTATCCTGTTATTTGTTTCGTTTCGTGACATCTTCCGCAATTTTAATGATCAATGAACGAAAATTTACATTATAATACTTGTTCATTTCATTGTGTACCATTTTCTTTTCCACGTTTCCATCCTGTTTCAGGATATTGCGGTCAACATCAGCATCTTTCAGCTGTATGTTGATTCCTAGGCTAGATTACGCTCATCAGCACGCCACGACTTTCTGAGCGACCGGCTCCATATTCTCATAAGTCACTGGCACGACTTGAACCGCTTCCAATTCTCGTGCGCTCACGTCAACCATGAGAGTATTCGGGGTATGTTTGGTCCAAACTTACTTTTTGTTTGACAAAAGTAAGCAGAGATTTGCCATTAGGGTAGACAAATTTTGTTAGTATGCTTTGACCAAACATAATAAAGTAAGACAACTCATGACGCGATGTTGGGGACATGGGGAAGAGCCAATCACACATGACGCCGTACTTGGAGTTGAGATCTGAATCTAAACCAAGTGTGTTTTTTTTTAACGGCCAGAACCGGGTAAAATCGCGAAGAACGTCCTAGTCTCGTGGTTCTCTTTGGCCTTAATTAGTTGTTTAACAAAGCGATAGCGCGCCTGCTTTCAGTCATGGATGTGCATGTTCATTCACCAGGTGAGTGTGGAACATCCATCCATCCATCGTGTGCCATGCCGGTAAGCGTGGGCGGTCATGTTCTACCATCTCACTCGATCACCAGAGTCGTGGATCAGCTCCGTGTTTCTGTCTCGACGATTCCACAAGGCCAAGCCATCCAGGTACTTGCTTCTAGGTCTAGGTGGTACATCAAGGGGGTGTATTTGTCCATATTTGTGTGTGGTATAGTGAAGGGAGTTCATCGTCGACACGGGTCAGTCAGTTGAACGTAAACGCTGACATTTCGTTCAGAAATCAAGGACAAACTTCTCAATGTAAACTTGCCTTGTAAATCACAAATAGCCAACAAATGATGGGGTTGGTTGCATTATCCTACAAATAATAAGCAAGTATTGTGTTTTAAACTGTAGAACAACCGTGTGGACGCTTTATGTGAAAGCCTGAATACCTCGTTAGTTCAACAATATCTACATTCACATATGTTTTGTATGTTATTGACTTAATGCACTTCAAACTAATAAAAAAAAAACCATTAGTTAACTCGTGTATTGTTTTCTCAACAACACGCAGAGTGTAGTTGTGTACAGAATAACCGATTAATCGATACATACTGATGTACTTCTTGCAGTAAATCTTCTGAAAGGATAAGGGCACTCGCTCTTAAACTCTAGGTACGCGGTTTAACCTCTACATCGGCATTAACTTGAACTGTAGGTACGCGGTTTAACCTCTTCATCGGCATCAACTTGAACTGTAGGTACGCGGTTTAACCTCTTCATCGGCATCAACTTGAACTGTAGGTACGTGGTTTAACCTCTTCATCGGCATCAACTTGAACTGTAGGTACGTGGTTTAACCTCTTCATCGGCATTAACTTGGACTGTAGGTACGTGGTTTAACCTCTTCATCGGCATTAACTTAAACTGTAGGTACGTGGTTTAACCTCTTCATCGGCATTAACTTAAACTGTAGGTACGTGGTTTAACCTCTTCATCGGCATTAACTTGAACTGTAGGTACGCGGTTTAACCTCTTCATCGGCATCAACTTGAACTGTAGGTACGCTGTTTACATCGGCATCAACTTGAACTGTAGGTACGCGGTTTAACATCTTCATCGGCATTAACTTGAACTGTAGGTACGTGGTTTAACATCTTCATCGGCATTAACTTAAACTGTAGGTACGCGGTTTAACCTCTTCATCGGCATTAACTTGAACTGTAGGTACGTGGCTTAACCTCTTCATCGGCATTAACTTAAACTGTAGGTACGCTGTTTAACCTCTTCATCGGCATTAACTTAAACTGTAGGTACGCTGTTTACATCGGCATCAACTTGAACTGTAGGTACGTGGTTTAACCTCTTCATCGGCATTAACTTGAACTGTAGGTACGTGGTTTAACCTCTTCATCGGCATCAACTTGAACTGTAACGTTGACTTCCCCTTCAGAAATCAATGGCAAGCTACTGAATGTACCTAGTCAAGGGTTAGAAATCAGCCGCAAATGATTTGTGGAATCTGACAACTTGCATTGGTTACTATGGTATTGGCGCCGGTCGTTCAGAAAGCACTGGCAAACTACGAAAAGTTAAAATTGCCTAGTAAATACCAACAGCCATTAAAAAAAATGCTTGGGTTTATTGCGACGTCCTGTAAAGTTTCTCGCTGTCTTTCTGTTGTTGTAGTATGTGGACAAACCACTATGCTTGCTTTCTTTCTGTGGTTGTAATATGTGGACAAACCACTTTACTTGGTGTCTTTCTGTAGTTGTAATATGTGGACAAATCACTTTACTTGGTGTCTTTCTGTAGTTGTAATATGTGGACAAACCACTTTACTTGGTGTCTTTCTGTAGTTGTAATATGTGGACAAACCACTTTACTTGGTGTCTTTCTGTAGTTGTAATATGTGGAAAAATCACTTTACTCGCCGTCTTTCTGTAGTAGTAACACAAAGCACAAATTCCTTAGCTCCAGCGATGACCCCCAGGAGTCTCCAGAGACAGAAATCAAACCCTTAACCTTCGAACAGCGAGGCAAGTGGCTTATGCTTATTTCGCCACGGAGACTTGATCAGCTTATTGCCTAATACCATCTAGAAATATTCTGTTTCTCCTTGCACACAACAGTCAATATAAAACTTAACATCCATAGGCGAGTTCAGGTTCTATAAACCGTCACTTGCACACAACAGTCAATATAAAACTTAACATCCATAGGCGAGTTCAGGTTCTATAAACCGTCACCTCAGGGACTTAGCGGACACCCTGTAGTCTATCAGTACTACAGATTGCAGATGTAATGTTTGCCAAGTTTGTTGCGATCGAAGTTGTAATATAAAGTTTATAAGTACGACCGCCGTGGGAATAGGTACCGATTAGGATACCAGATGGTCAGCATTGATTTGTGTGTACTTTTGTTTGCCGTCTTCTAGTTTGGCGACAGATTATATTTAGTATGTAAGTAACCGAGTGTGTTCCGGCATGTCTGTGTGCGTTCCAACTTCTTTATTGATGTTGTTTGTTGTTTTTCTAATGTGTTTATTTCTTTTTTCTTTATGTGACGTGAACATATATATGGATATAAACAATGAATGCTCTTGAACTAGCTCTCTATCACAGTGGTTCTCAACTTTGTTTAGGCCCATGCACTCCTTCACTAAATGACATTTCCCCCTTTCGTATTTCCTCCCTATAAATCCCCCTTCCCACCCCTACACAATATATATTAAAATGGCAGCTACATTTAATAACACATACTAGAACACGTCTAGGCGTCTACATAAAACGTGATTTGCAAGTCTGCTTACGTTAGAACAGTCATAACATCTGATGGGAGATGCCTTGAAGAGATTAGAACAAGAATCGCCATGGCGAAAGTAGCCTTTAGTAAGATGAAAAACATTCTGACCAATGAAAAGATGTCTATTGAAACGAGAAAAAGAGTGTTGAGGGGATACATAGAGCCTCTTCTTTTGTATGGGTGTGACACTTGGACAATGAGCAGTCAAGCTGAAAAACACCTGATGGCTGCAGAAATGTGGTTTCTGGGGAAAATGCAAAGAGTACCATTGACAGACAGAAAAACCAATGACCAAGTACTACAGGAGACAAATGAAAATCATAAATTGATTAAAGAAATTAGACGTAGACAGTCAACATTTTTTGGACATGTTATGAGAAGAAACGGATTGGGGAACTTAGTGACAACTGGCAAGAACGAAGGGAACAGACCAAGAGGAAGACCGAGAGGAAAATACCTGGATGGCTTGGCCACATGGCATGGACGAGACAGGAACACTGAGCTGATCCACGACTCTGGTGATCGAGTGAAATGGCGAGTCATGACCGCCCACGCTTTCCGGCATGGCACATGATTGATTGATCGATTGATTACGTTATAAAACGAATTTCAGAAGAACGAGAAGTACAGAACCCTAAAGTATGGAGGGGAAAACAATATCAAGTAATTGGTTCTTGTATTAACGCGATCTTTCGCGTCCCCCCCCCCCCGTCCGGTGGAAACCCTAAAATCCCCCCGGGGGGGGGGAGGGGGCGGGGATTCCCCACCGGTTGAGAACCACTGCTCTAGCAGGTATTAGCTTACTGAAATTTATTGCCGTTAAAGGCAGAAGCACAGCTTGTAGTTGGCTCTTTTTGTTCTAGGGACAATTTTTGCTGGAAGTTTGTTGCCATCAACTTGTAGTAGGATATGTTTGTTCCAGAAACATTGGTTATTTGAAATTTGTAGCCACTAAAGACAGCAGTACAACTTTTGGTGGGCTCTTTTAATTCCATGGGCATTTTTAACTTGAAATTTGTTGCCATCAACTTGTAGTTGGATCCATTTGTTCCATGGACATTTTTAACTTGAAATTTGTTAAAACCAACTTGTGGTTGATTCTTTTTGTTCCGCGGACATTTTAAACTTGAAATTTGTTGCAATCACAGGCAGAATTTCAACTTGTAGTTTGACTCTGTTTTCATCCATTTGTTTTCTTCCAGTTGTGTTTTTACTAGAAATTGGCAGTCGCTTGAAACATAAATATTTAGCCTCTTTTTATTTCAGGGGTGGTTTTGCTTCAAATTTTGAGTCGTTTGAGGCAGAAATAGTCGGCTGTTGTTTTTCTAGCAGCTGTAGTAATTATGTTGTAAATGTATTTGTACAGACAGTTAGAATGTTAACTATTGAAACTGGAGTTAAAGTAACAGCTGGGTTAGAGTAGGGTGATGTAACTAATGTCAACATTTTTTGGGAAAGTTATGAGAAGAAATAAACTAGATAACTTAGTGACAACTGGCAATAATGAGAGGGAAAAATACAAGGGGAAGGCAGAGATGTAAATATCTGGATGGCTTGGCCACGTTGCATGGCCGAGGTAAAAACACAGAGCTAATCCACGACTCTGGTGATCGAGTGAGATGGCGAACCATGACCGCCCATGCTTATCGGCATGGCACATGATGACGATATAACTACTGCCTGAGATTAATCAATCAATCAGTTAAATAATCTGTCAGTTAGCCAATCATTTACCCTTTCCATAATGAAGGTTGGATTGACTGGGCCGAGCTTCAACAGATGAATAACATACAATGATATATGCTGATGATATGGTGTTACTAGCAGAGAGTAGCCGGTCTCCCTGGTATAGGAGTTACACGACTTTCTCAGTAATCCCGTATACTCTCATGAGTAACGTGGCGTGCACGAGAATTGGTAGCGGTTCTCTCCGCGTCGGTAACTTATGGGGTATGTGAGCCGGTCGCTCAGAAAGCAATGGCAAACTACTGAGAGTAATCTTGCCAAGAAATCAACAATCAGCTGAAAGATGCTGATGTTGACAGCGATGTCCTGTAAAGGATATGCGGGAAAAAAAAAGCAGAGAGTAAGTGCGAGTTTAAAACTATGCGGGGTCAGCACATAGGAACAGTGCAGAACGTGGATTGGATATTAATTTTCGAACTCTGAAAACTGTGATCATTAGCAATGAAAAGAAGAGGACAATAATGAACATCACAGGAAGTGTAGAAGTAGCAAGTTTATCTTGTCTCCGATATGAAAAACATACAATGATGGATGTGAAATAGAGATCAAAAAGAGAAAAAGAATGACCAAATAATCGTCAACAATAAAAAAAAAAAGGACATCTAGATGTGTTATTTATTCTCTAGATGTTATTTTTATTGCTCTATATGTATATAGATATGTGTTCATTGCTACTAAATGGCACAGAAACCTGGACAGTAAACAGACGTCTAAGAAGAAGAAGAAGAAGAAGAAGAAGAAGAAGAAGAAGAAGAAGAAGAAGAAGAAGAAGAAGAAGAAGAAGAAGAAGAAGAAGAAGAAGAAGAAGAAGCTAAGCATAGTTTGTTTTAAAATATGCGATCTTTGTCCCTCCAATAAAGCTTTGAATCTTTATGTATTTAATGTGTGTGTGTGTGTGTGTGTGTGTGTGTGTGTGTGTGTGTGTGTGTGTGTACCAGTGCATATGTATGTTGCTTTACCTTTTGATGTGGGCTTATTTAATTTGAATTGTGTGCAAGTATCGTTGAGGCACGAGGGCGAGTCAATAAGTATGTCACACAGTTCTGTGTGATGGAAGGTAAATGTAGTTGGTGTTTTCTACGGCTGTCATTAGGTGGCAGCAACATCTAACTTTATATTCCCGTTGTCAGGTGGCGTTAGGTGTCTCATGCGCATGCGCAGCGCATAAACAAAATGGTGACTGTACTTACTGAGCGTACAATCAAAGAGCAAGGTGCTGTTGTGCTATTTTGTATTGTGGGCAAAAGTAAAGTGGAAAGTTCTGGAACATCGACCTTACAGCCTCGACTTAGCCCCTAGCGATTTCCACCTTTTTGGTCCACTGAAAATCCACCTTGGCGGGAGACATTTCGCGAATGACGCTGAAGTTGAATTTGAAGTGAAAACGTGGTTTAGAAAACAGAGCACGCAGTTCTATGCAGCCGGTTTGGGAGGACTGATAAAACGATGGGATAAGTGCATCAAAACTGGTGGAAATTATGATGAGAAATAAAGGGACAATGTATGTATAACAATAAACTGGTTTCAAGTTGTTATCATATTTAGTTATTTTTCTACAGCCACGTGTGACTTACTTATAGACTTCCCATATTTACGGAACGCTTCTCAAAGTGGAAGTTGGCGCCCTACTGCGAAATATGGCGCAAAATTTTCTTTAGAGGAAAACACTATAGCTAGGCGTGAAATCGACTAATTCGAATTCCGTGTGTCATCTCACATCGACTTCTTTTTGTGTGTGTGTGTGTGTGTTTTTTTTTTTTTTCTATGGATGCTAATCAGTAACTGCTGTGCGTTTATGACTTATTATAACGGTACTTCGGACTCGACAAGTTCAGTAACATGTCAGTATAAAAATCTCAATTTTCTTGTTTGCTGATTGCGAACTGGTTCATTACTAACATCAATCTCCTCTTCCTCCTCCTCCTCCTGGTCCTACTCCTACTCCTCCTCTCATCCTCCTCCTCTTATTCTTCTTCCCTGTATCTCCTATTGGGGCATAGGCCTCAACCAACTCACGCTCAGACGTTCTATATTTCGCTATCTTTTGCAAATTCCCTCCACTTTCTCCTAATATTACTGTCTGTAACTCTCTTCTCCAAGTGTCTTAGGTCTTACATTATTTCCCGCACCTTGAAAGTTCCAGACAAAAGTGTCTAGTTGTTTGTCCTCAGGTTTTACCAGGTTACATTCGACATCTCTGTCTGTCTGTCTGTCTGTCTGTCTGTCTGTCTGTCTGTCTGTCTGTCTGTCTGTCTGTCTGTCTGTCTGTCTGTCTGTCTGTCTGGCTGTCTGACAGCCTGTCTGTCTTTTTGTCTGTCTGTCTTCCCGGTGGGAAGCTTGCCGAAAGCGTGGCACAAAGCACGAACTTTGTAGCTCCTGCGACGACCCCCAGGAGTCTCCGAGAAAGCTGCACTCGTGAAACAAATAACGGGGCCAGGAATCGAACCCATAACCTTTGAGACGAGAAGCAGGCGGTTTAACTATTTTGCCATTGAGGACCCCTCATTCTCCCCCCCCCCTCCCCCGAAATCCCCCCGCGCCTCTGGGAAAAGAGTGACATCATCCAAATATTTACACAGCATAACAATACCATGGCTAGACTTCCACGTATCCAAAGGGAAAAGAGCGCTCTACCTCTCAAACGTCCGGTACGCTGACTACGAGGTAGCGGGACCATTCCCTGCACGGGTCAGTTTGGACTTCAGCGTTGACTTCTCGTTCAGAAAGCAATGGCAAACTACTGAGCGTAAAATTGCTTAGAAGATCAAGCTGGGACTGAGTTGATTGCAACACCCTGTACAATTAATGGACCTCCCATCCATCTGATCGAATATCTCAGTAACTGGGGCAACACTGTTTTCCAGCTATCAATAAATTAGGTGCCGTCTCCACAATGAAGGTTGGCTGCAACTTATCTCCAACACTGTCTGTCTCTCGCCTCGATTATACATTCTATCAGACTGCTATTCGTCAATCTCTTGGTGTTATCTTCCCACTTGTACCGTTGCCAACCTCTTATTTCCAACTTCGTTATTTCCAGTCTGTTCCCCTCTGTTTACAACAACCAGTTTCACGTGACTCCGCTACCTGGACGTTTCGTTTCCCCCTACACTTAATATTGTTGATTGTGTGTTTTTCTTCATCAAAGTTTGGCTTTGAGATGGCTTGTCCGACCTGCTCCCTCTCCTGCTCGCTAGCACCTGGTTTTTCAATAACCTTGACCGCGAACCTCCGTTTAATGCAGAAGAAATCGTATTTTGACATATTCATCCTATTATCTCACTGGCGTTTGCCTTACCTGCGGGCTAAATTTAGAACAAAAAGTACGGGGACTTAAAAAAAAACCGTTGGTTAATTTGTAGAGGTTTTCGTGTCTACACTTTAACTCCTTGTAAACGTGCAAGTGACTCATTTAATACCAGGCGACTCACAGTGCGTTTCCTGGCTATTTCTCCTCATGCCATGGCCGTCACTTTGGCGTAGTGGTTACATCGCCTGCCTCGCGTACCGAAGGTTCTGGGTTCGATTCCGGTATACGTCATTCGGTTCTCGAGCGCAATTTTCTCGGAAACTTCTGGGGGTTCGTCGCTGGAGCTACGGAGTTCGTTTTCCGTGCGACGATTTCGGCAAGCCACGCTGCAGAAAGAGACCAAGCCATATAGAATAAAGACCGGATGTAATTAAAATTGAACCTTATCTTTCAAACACATTCTCCCAATGCGATATACTCATTTTAACTACAAGGTGTATTTTTAATGACTGCAGTGTTTGAAAATATTGCCGGTCCAAGTTTAATATTCACCTATTATGTTGCGTGAACTTTACAGAGGGTGAATATAAAACTTGGACCGGCAATATTTTCAAACACTGCACAGTCATTAAAAATACACCCTGTGTTTAAACTCTTGACAGATGTTATATGAACTTTCTTTACACCCATTGCCATTTTACACTTAATTGCTTGTCCTTTACAAGATGACATAGCGATCAACCCCAGGTTCATGTTCTAGGCAATTTTACGTAGAGTGGTTGCCATTGCTTTCAACGTTTAAGTCCACGTTTAAGTCCAACTGACCGGTGTAGCGGATGAACTCCTAACCCTGACATCAGCGCACCGGAAGTTTAAGAGCCGGTGCGCTCTCATAATTTCGACCAGGTAGACGATTTGTTTTCTTTGTTAACACTAGGTCTGTGTATATTCTTCTTGTTCTTTACCTTTTATTGACCAACTGAGATCAGTCTCAACATGCCCGAGCCAAACCGTCCTTTCTGTTGCTATCTCCTGCAGTTTTGTCAACCCCCTCCATACATTACTCATTTATGTATGTAACTCTCTATATCGTGTCTGTTTAGGTCCCCCCCCCCCCTCTCTCTCTCTCTCTCTCTCTCTCTCTCTCTCTCTCTCTCTCTCTCTCTCTCTCTCATTCATTATATCTGTGAATGTAAAGCAATTTCATCATGTTTCATACATAAAGAGTATGGCAGCAATTTTATCGACTCTTTATATCCATAAAGAATATGACAAGAATGCCATTAACAAGTCTTGTATATAGTGAATATCACAACAGTATCACCGATATTAAAAAAAAAATAATGAATATGACAACCATGTAATTGAAGCGATGAAAATGACAACAGTTTCATGGTCTCGTCTTATACATAACGAATATGACACATTTTGTCTGCACATTTTATATTTAATAACTATGACAAGAATGTTATCGAAACGTTGAATATGACAACAATTTAATGGACACATGTCATACATAATGAATTGGACAACAATTTCGTCAATATATTTTATAAATAATGTATGTGACAATAATTTTATGGATACATAATGAACATGACAACAATTTCATCGAGATTTTAAAACTATAATGAATATGACAATAATTTCATAGACATAAAAAATAATGAATATGACAACAATTTCATGGACATTTAAAATATAAATACTGAATATGACAACAATTTCATCGATATTTTAAAACATAAATAATGAAAATGACAATACTTTCATGGAAACATATTATACATAATGAATATGGCAACAATTTTATAGACATTTTACAAAATAAACAATGATTATGACAACAATTTCATCAATATTTAAAAAAAAATAAATAATGAATAGGACGATAATTTCATGGAAACATTTAATACACAATGAATATGACAACAACATCATAGATATTTTAAAAAATAATGAATATGACAACAATTTCATGGACATTTAAACAATAATGAATATAACAATAATTTCATCAATATTTTTAAAATAAATAATAAATATGACAATCATTTCATGGAGACATTTAAAATATAATGAATATGACGACAGTATCATAGACATTTAAAAATAAATAATGAATGTGACAACAATTTCATGGACATAAAAAAATTAATATGACAATAATTTCATCAATATTTTTAAAATAAATAATGAAAACGACAATAATTTCATGGACACATTTAATAATAGGAATTTGACAATAATTCCATAGACACGTTTTATACAAAACGAAAATGACTTTAATGTGGCCCAACGTGGCTTTTATTCGTGTACAACCGACCACTGTCATTGCACACGGATATCACCTTAAGTGCTCAGTCCTCTCCCATAGAACACATTTAAGAATCTCACCACTGTGCACGAAATACGTCGCATTGGCCAGAATCCCAACGTGAGTATACCTGAATAACATATGGCACATATATACCTTTTTTGGGGGGGAAGGGGGGTCCAATCGAATTTCTAATATTTAGTCACGGTGTCAGTCTATTTAGGCCCCGCGGTGTCGCAATGGATAGCACGCTTGCCTGCCGGCCCCGTGATCATGTGTACGAATCTCCGAAGGATGTAAAAATGGACTCGGACTCTCAACCTAACATGGGTACCAGTAGATTGGTGGGAAAGTCAAGTATCCAGTGGTTTCGACCACATCATACTTCCAGTGTTCATTGGTCTATACAAATATTGCGCTAGTACCGCATAGCCATTACGTGTAAATAATCTTTTATTTTCGTGTTTTACAACAGTCTCTTTGTGGCCTACTCATTTGGTCTTTTATTGATGTGTTTTACAACAATCTCTTTGTGACAGGCTCATTTGGACTTTGATTTTTGTGTTTTACAACAGTCTCTTCATGGCCGCTCATTTGATCTTTAATTTTTGTATTTTAAAACAGTCTCTCTGTGACCGTCTCATTTTGTGTTTTAGTGTTGTGTTTTACAAGTCTCTTTGGGCCTGCTCATTTGGTCTTTTATTTTTATGATTTACAACAGTCTCTTTATGACAGGCTAATTTAGTCTTTTATTTTTGTATTCTACAACAATTTCTTTGTAGGCGGCTCGTTTGCATTCACCATTGTCCAGAGATTGTCAGTATAGTATATCGTCGTCGTCGTAGTCGTCGTGGTTCAAAAATGATTGTTTTGTACGGAATTGTTTTGTGCCTGTTTACATCAGAGCTGCGATATTTGCGCTTTACGGCCGACACATCCAGCTTCCTGTTGCGTTTGTTGACTGGGTTAACCCTCCATGTTTTTTATTTTTGCTTTGTGACTTGAGAATGACAGCTTGTAAATAACCTATCACTATTTTATTCTGCGTACCTGATCATCTTTATATACCTGCTTTTGTTCTTATGATATTTTGCCCGACCCTGTGATAAGTTTCAAATGCTGGACCATTTGTGACATCATGGCATGGAGGAACATCAGTATCAGAAATTGTTGGCAATGCACGAGACAGAAGGCTGTGGACAAACATGAACACTAACGCCACACGACAGGACTATACGAAGAAATCTTCCTATTTCTCTCTTGTACAAATCTTTCTAGACGTCACAATATGTTCCAGTTTTGAATAAAGTTCCCTAAAGCTTTAACGTGTGTTCATCTGTCTGAAGTCCATATAAGGCTTTAACGTGTGTTCATCTGTCTTAAGTTCATATAAGGCTTTAACGTGTGTTCATCTGTCTTAAGTCCATATAAGGCTTTAACGTGTGTTCATCTGTCTTAAGTCCATATAAGGCTTTAACGTGTGTTCATCTTTCTTAAGTCCATATAAGGCTTTAACGTGTGTTCATCAGTCTTAAGTCCATATAAGGCTTTAACGTGTGTTCATCAGTCTTAAGTCCATATATTATCACCATATGCCATGTCAATAAGCATGGGCTGTCATGTTTCGCCATCTTACACGATCACAAAAGATCAGCTCTGTATTTCTCCCCAACCATGCCATGTGATCAAGCTATCCAGATATTTACTTTTCTGCCTTCCCTTTGTTCTTTTCTTCTCAATCTTCTGTTGTTTATTTCTTCTTATAATATGCCCACACAATATTGACTGTCTTTGTATGATTTCTCTAATAAGTTTACGGTTGTCATGTAGGACTTGCTCATTGTTTCTCTGTCCGTCCATGTTATTCTTTATATTTCCCCCAGAAACCACATTTCCGCTGCCATTAGATGTTGTTCATGTATACTATTAGTGATATCCTTCATTATTGGTACTTCGTCCAAACACATTTCCAACGCCTCCCAGACAGCATGGTAGTCATTTCCCTTCAGTCAGCGATTTCAACAGATAATTGACGCCAGGCAAGTATTTGGGCATTATGCTGCCAAGAATTTCTGGCGCGATAATTTAAGACCAGACCATTTTTGTTTCCTTGCGTTCTGGTTATAATTTTTAAATGCTGCTTTTAAAATAGTGAAGAACAAAACACAATTTGTGAAAAGTCGAAAACACATGAAACAATTTTAAAATCCATTTTGAGATAGCTAGCTTGCAAATTTTATCACTGCACGAAAACGCACAGACAGAAATATCACACGTTAAACATAGAACTGTACAAAAGTAATGCTGGAGCAACGCTAAAACAAGTTAATAAGTTAACAATAAATTCATAAATATTGATTGGTAGTCATAGAATAAATGGGACATAATTAATACTTTTATTTAATGGTAGGTAAAGTATTAATTTGAAGTAGCAATATAGAAGCTATGGCAAACTACTGAACGTAAAATTGTCTATTAAATCACAAACGGCGATGGGTGTGATTGCAACGTTCGGCAAGGGACATGTGATATGTCTTTAGCAAAGTGGACATAGGTGGGGGTCACACACATAATACCAAAAGAATACAAAAGCTAAGAGAGACTTTTATAGCACTAGAACAGTTTTGGAAGTCAACAGAAATTGAAACTACCAGTTGTTTGTAAAGTCTCACTACACTTTGTATGTAGAACAAATTTGAAAAAAAAAATTCTTTCTTCCATTGATAAAACCATTCTGTTTAGAGTGCAAAGAATTACTCCAGCAGACGACAATCATTCGCTGCATATTGTTTCACGATGGGCTGTGGAGCAAATTTGTTGATGACGTCATGTACTTCATTTTTTAAATGTGTTCTACATACAAAGTGTAGTGAGACTTTACAAACACCCGGTAGTAGCATACGTAGTGATTTACCCGAACGTTAAATCAGTACCGCTGGCTGTACGGGTCAGAAACACGAGAACCATTAACACAATTACTATTACACCATAAATATTCCTTAACTGGTGCGAGTGCAGAATCTTCTTCTTCTTCTTCTTCTTCTTCTTCTTCTTCTTCTTCTTCTTCTTCTTCTTCTTCTTCTTCTTCTTCTTCTTCTTCTTCTTCTTCTTCTTCTTCTTCTTCTTCTTCTTCTTCTTCTTCTTCTTCTTCTTCTTCTTCTTCTTCTTCTTCTTCTTCTTCTTCTTCTTCTTCTTCTTCTTCTTCTTCTTCTTCTTCTTCTTCTTCTTCTTCTTCTTCTTCTTCTTCTTCTTCTTCTTCTTCTTCTTCTTCTTCTTCTTCTTCTTCTTCTTCTTCTTCTTCTTCTTCTTCTTCTTCTTCTTCTTCTTCTTCTTCTTCTTCTTCTTCTTCTTCTTCTCTTCGTCTTCTTCTTCTTCTTCTCTCTTCTTCTTCTTCTTCTTCTTCTTCTTCTTCTTCTTCTTCTTCTTCTTCTTCTTCTTCTTCTTCTTCTTCTTCTTCTTCTTCTTCTTCTTTTTTGTCCTAATGCTTTTGCCGTGTAGCATCGCAGAGAGGAGGCAGATATCATCTTCTGTGCTTCGCTTGTCTGGTGGCTTGTAATAACGCAATATTTTATTTCTTTATTGTCTCTTTTATTTTATCTAACCAACTCTTCTTGTGTCGTCATCTTGATTTGTATCCTGATGTTCTCACGCAGAACATTCCAGCCACTGGTTGATCTTGTTCTATGCTAACTAAATGTTCGAACTATTTAGTTCTTCCGTGTTCTATAATGTCAGTAACGAGTGGTATCCCTACACTCGTTCTTACTCCTTCACTCGTTCTTAGTTTATCATGTCTCTCTATCTCTTCTCATTTTCCAATTGCGTTTCTCATACATCTAATCTCACGTGATGTGATTTTACGTCTGTATTTTTTTAGGACTGCGCATGTCTGACATTGATAACACAGAGTTTTGTCGAATAAAGCAACTTCAGCGCCCTTTTTTGTTTGCATGTTGATATTTGGATGGTTTAAGATAGGTGCTATTCAATAGTTGATACTGTTTGCTTTCTGTATTCTCGTTTCTATTTATCTGTCGAGTCTTCCATCCTCTGTGAATACACTGTCCAAATACGTATACTCTCTAGCTTGTTTCAATGATTGCCCATTTATATTTACGTTATATTAACTGGCGTTCGTCGAATTGTCATAAATTCTGTCTTTTCGACGTTAATTTTCATATCAAAGTTCTGACAGCAATTGTAAAGACAATTTATATGGTGCAGGAGATCCGTATTGTTCTCATACAGTAAACTATGGTCGTCTGCAATCATAAACTCATTAAAACTGTTCGCGTGTGGACTTTCTTCTTTAGTAATCTATCCATATAAGTATTGAACAACTTCGGAAGTCGGAGTAGGTTTGTCTGATGGCGAGGGACACTGGTAATAGGGAAAGCTAATCCACAGGCACAAATCAGTCCAGTGCACTAGACGTAGTAGCATGTGCATGAACTACGCTTGAGTTCAAAGCAGCGAAAGTAAAGAAAAATGAAGTAATGAACAAAAGTGGTGATAAAATAGGACAAAATAGTGTGACAGGGCCACTAATGCAAATTTAGGAGGGAAATAGACAGGTTGTAGCGAATCAAGAGATGAGCAAAGATATTGGCGCTGGACTGGACACAGAAGAAACTTGAGAATAGTATAATTAGAAAGTCTGTCCACTGTAATCCACGGGGAAACCCCATAGAGATAGACCTCAAACACGGGGAAGCCCTCATAGAGATAGACCTGAAACACGGGGAAATCCCATAGAGATAGACCTCAAACACGGGGAAACCCCATAGAGATAGACCTCAAACACGGGGAAACCCCATAGAGATAGACCTGAAACAGTGGGAGGATAATTAGAGAAGAGATATGATTCGGGCATGGACTAGGTTGCAGGAGATGGCATAAGAGAGGTGTTAGTTTGTTGAGGACCTAAGCTGTAATAGGGCAGACAAAGAAAGGGAAGAAGATGGTGAAGAAGAAGAGGAGAAAGAAGAGAAAGGAGGTGATGATGATGATGACGACGACGACGACGATGATGATGATGATGATGATGATGATGATGATGATGATGATGATGATGATGATGATGATGATGATGGTGATGATGATGATGATGGTGATGATGAGGAAGAAGATGATGAATAAGAAAAAAGAAGAAGAAGAAGAAGAAGAAGAAGAAGAAGAAGAAGAAGAAGAAGAAGAAGAAGAAGAAGGAGGAGGAGAGGAGGAGGAGGAGGAGGAGAGGAGGAGGAGGAGGAGGAGAGGAGGAGGAGGAGGAGGAGGAGAGGTAGTAGTATGAGGGAGAGGAGGAGGAGGAGAAGAACGTATTCATCACATCTGACTTTGGTCATACGTTTTGTTTCGTTGTATCCCTATCATAATTTTTAAATATTCAACACGCCTTCTTGTGTAACGGTGTTTGAAAGAATCTGAGAATGGCTGTCTCTGCAACAGTAACATTATATTAATTCTGCCAAGCCAGGCGGTAGTTACAGCAACCTTTCTACCTCAAGCATGTTTTATTTCACAGTAATCGACTTGTCAGTCTGAATAAGTTAACATGATAACACTGTGATATTACAACAGTTCACATGATAACACTGTGATATTACAACAGTTAACATGATAACACTGTGATATTACAACAGTTCACATGATAACACTGTGATATTACAACAGTTAACATGATAACACTGTGATATTACAACAGTTCACATGATAACACTGTGATATTACAACAGTTAACATGATAACACTGTGATATTACAACAGTTCACATGGTAACACTGTGATATTACAACAGTTAACATGATAACACTGTGATATTACAACAGTTCACATGATAACACTGGGATATTACAACAGTTAACATGATAACACTGTGATATTACAACAGTTCACATGATAACACTGGGATATTACAACAGTTAACATGATAACACTGTGATATTACAACAGTTCACATGATAACACTGTGATATTACAACAGTTAACATGATAACACTGTGATATTACAACAGTTCACATGATAACACTGTGATATTACAACAGTTAACATGATAACACTGTGATATTACAACAGTTCACATGATAACACTGGGATATTACAACAGTTCACATGATAACACTGTGATATTACAACAGTTCACATGATAACACTGGGATATTACAACAGTTCACATGATAACACTGTGATATTACAACAGTTCACATGATAACACTGTGATATTACAACAGTTCACATGATAACACTGGGATATTACAACAGTTCACATGATAACACTGTGATATTACAACAGTTAGTTACATTTTTTGCATTCGCTTGCTTTGAAGTCAAGCGTAGTCCACACACGTGATACTACTACTAGTGTACTGCACTGATTTTTGCTGTGTGGATTAGCTTTCCTACTACCAGTGTCCCTCGTCATCAGGCGAACCCACTCCGACTTCTGAGGTACTTGTAAGTTACGTCCCCATGTCAAAGAAAAGGAGGCAACATTTTAGTCCAACTGACCTGTGTATGGGTTGAACCTGCTACCTCGGCATCAGCACACCGGAAGTTTAAGAGCGAACGATTTTATCCATTCAGCCAAGCTGACTCCCATTGAGTTAATATAAACAAAACAACAATCTTGCCTCTCATCTTGATGGTGGCGTCTAACGTCTCTTGACGTTTTCCTCTAATTTAAATTGTTGTTTTTCTCTTGAATATTTCCTTTCCACCTGTCTCCTTTTCATGGTTTTAGCGCGGTGGTTTTTCTTGTAATTTCTCCAAAATATTTTATTTGTCAAATTACGCTTTCGTCTGGTATTTCACTCTTCGAATTAAACACATTTCAGCCAATCAAGAGGTAAGAATAAGATGATGTCACTGGATAGGGCACACACTGAGAAAACTTGAGGGTAGTATAACTAGACACTCTCTTGTCTGGAAGCCACAGGACGAAGAAAATAGGGGGAGACCTAAGAAGATATTGAGAAGAGAATTAAAGACAGTTGAATAAAATGGGGAGAACATGGGCGAAGCTGCAAGAGATCGGAAACAAAATAGAGAGACTTGGTGTGAGTTGATTTGAGGAATATAGGCCAAAGGAGAAGAAAAATGTTCACTTTAGTTCTAGTTGTTTAAAGATTTCTGGTTAACACACATGGGCGAATGTTAAGATTAGCTGAGGTAATTGCTATTCATGCAGCTAAGCCAACTTTGTGGAAAACAAATCACATATATTAGTCACTTAAAAATTAGCGTAGTAGACAATTTAAATTGCTGTGAGAATGAATATGTGTTGTATATTTCAACTTAAAGGATTTGTCTTTTTCTTTTAGTATGCACCTGACGAGATGCAGCGAAAATTACCTGGCAATAAAGTGTGCAATGTGTGCAATCTCCTGTTTGTGTCTTCGTTATTAAAACTTCTGTATTTGTCGTTTTGTTATTCCCCGATTTTCGCCTCGTGTTTCTATATATCCACATTTTAACGGCCTTAATTCTTTTCTCAAACAGCGTGTTTATAGTTCTATATATCCACATCTTAACGGCGTTAATTCTTTCATCTAACTGCGTGTTTATAGTTCTATATATCCACATCTTAACGACGTTAATTCTTTTCCCCAACTGCGTGTTTATAGTTCTATATATCCACATCTTAACGACGTTAATTCTTTCCTCTAACTGCGTGTTTATAGTTCTATATATCCACATCTTAACCACGTTAATTCTTTTCCCCAACTGCGTGATTATAGTTCTATATATCCACATCTTAACGACGTTAAGTCTTTTCCCCAACTGCGTGTTTATAGTTCTATATATCCACATCTTAACGACGTTAATTCTTTCCTCTAACTGCGTGTTTATAGTTCTATATATCCACATCTTAACGACGTTAATTCTTTCCTCTAACTGCGTGTTTGTAGTTCTATATATCCACATCTTAACGACGTTAATTCTTTTCCCCAACTGCGTGATTATAGTTCTATATATCCACATCTTAACGACGTTAATTCTTTTCCCCAACTGCGTGATTATAGTTCTATATATCCACATCTTAACGACGTTAATTCTTTTCCCCAACTGCATGTTTATAGTTCTATATATCCACATCTTAACGACGTTAATTCTTTCCTCTAACTGCGTGTTTATAGTTCTATATATCCACATCTTAACGACGTTAATTCTTTCCTCTAACTGCGTGTTTATAGTTCTATATATCCACATCTTAACGACGTTAATTCTTTTCCCCAACTGTGTATTTATAGTTCTATATATCCACATCTTAACGACGTTAATTATTTCCTGTAATTGCGTTTTATAGTTCTATGTATCCACATCTTAACGGCGTTAATTCTTTCCTCTAACTGCGTGTTTATAGTTCTATATATCCACATCTTAACGACGTTAATTCTTTTCCCCAACTGCGTGATTATAGTTCTATATATCCACATCTTAACGGCGTTAATTCTTTTCCCCAACTGCGTGTTTATAGTTCTATATATCCACATCTTAACGGCGTTAATTCTTTCCTCCAACTGCGTGTTTATAGTTCTAAATATCCACATCTTAACGACGTTAATTCTTTTCCCCAACTGCGTGATTATAGTTCTATATATCCACATCTTAACGGCGTTAATTCTTTCCTCTAACTGCGTGTTTATAGTTCTATATATCCACATCTTAACGACGTTAATTCTTTCCTCTAACTGCGTGTTTATAGTTCTATATATCCACATCTTAACGACATTAATTCTTTCCTCTAACTGCGTGTTTATAGTTCTATATATCCACATCTTAACGACGTTAATTCTTTTCCCCAACTGCGTGTTTATAGTTCTATATATCCACATCTTAACGACGTTAATTCTTTTCCCCAACTGCGTGATTATAGTTCTATATATCCACATCTTAACGACGTTAATTCTTTTCTTAAATTCTATGTTCATCGTCTGGCAACGGACCATATAACAATATATGGCATTTTAGTTGCGTGTCCTTTACAGAACGTAGCAATCAACCTCAGCTTGCGTGATTTACCAGGTAATTTTAGGTTCAGTAGTTAGCAATAGCTTTCTGAACGGCCGACGCTCATCCAATTGAATTTAACTCAAAGCACTGCTTCAAAATCGCCTGTGAATGATTTCGTACCTTCGACCAGGTATGTCGAGGCACTGTGAAACTGCCGTCACTAACCCTAAAACTCCAGACGCCCAGAATCGAAGGGTATACAGGGATGCTATGTGTCTTTGATTTCTAGGGGTCAAAATAAGCATTTGTTTATTAGAATATTTCGCAATGTGTGGTAAAACTGACAATGTTTATTCATTTCTTGATGTTAGATTGATTTGATAAGTGTATTAAATCAATGATTACCTCATTAGGTAGCTTTGATAAATGCACGAATCAGTGGTTAGCTAGTTAGGTAACTGTGATAAATGTATAATTAGTTGCTAGCTCGTTAGGTAGCTTTGATAAATGTATAAATTAATGGTTAGCTTATTAGGTAGCTTTGATAAATGCTTAAATCACTTGTTAGATCGATAGGTAGCTTTGATAAATGTACAAATCAATGATTAGCAGTTAGATAGCTTTGATAAATGTATAAATCAGTGATCACTCGTTAGGTAGTTTTGATAAATGTATTAATCAGTGTTAACTCGTTATGTAGCTTTGATAAATGTATTGATCAGTGTTATCTCGTTATGTAGCTTCGATAAGTGCATAAATCGATATTTAGTAGCTGTGATAAATGTATGAATCAGTAGTTAGCTCGTTTGGTAGCTTTGATAAGTGCATAAATCCATATTAACTCTTTGTTTTTGTTTTTCTTTAAATTTTACAAACGTATAAATATGTTTTACATACATATTTTTAACGTTATGAGAAGAAATAAACTGGAGAACTTGGTAGCAACTGGCAAGATTGAGGGGAAAAGAACAAGGGGGAGGCAGAGAGGTAAATATCCGGATGCCTTGACTACATGGCATGGTTGTGGGAGGAACACAGAGCTGATCCTCGACTCTGGTGATGGTGTAAGATGGTGAAACATGATCGCCCACGCTTATCGACATGGCACATGGTGAATGAAATATATTTATGTTAAAATATAAATACATGCGTATGGGGTCGTTATTTTGGTTTGTTAAATGAACAAATCCGTGTTGGGTACGTTAAATTGGTGACGAAAGTATAGGAACTTTTTCAACCCATCAAGAGTAATGGGTATATGAATCTCAGAATCTGACACCATCACGGTGACGTGGTCAGTCTCTCCGTCGTATTTACTTTCAAGAAAATTTCTTGCTGATTGCCTCTATAGGTTGAGTCGACCTTATTTAAATTGATATAATAAATGAATAAATCCGCGTTTAGTTGGTTAGATTCTTATGATAAATGAATAAATATGCTTTTAGCTCGTCAGATTGATATGATAAATGAATAAATCTTCGTTTTGCTTATTAGATTAGCTCGTTAGTTTGATATGATGAATGAATACATCGACCATTAGAGCGTTATATTGTCGTTATAGATTAACACATTCTAATTTCGTTCGCTACATTGCTTTAATAAACGAATAAATTAGCTTTCATATAGTTAGATTGCTTTGATGAGTTAATATATTCAAGTTTAGTTGGTTATATTGATAAATAAATCAATCCGTAATTAATTCGTTAGATTTATATGATAAACAAATAAATCCGTGGCATGTTCAATACATTGACATGATATATCAATCGATTCGTGGTTGGTTCGCTAGACTGATGTGATAAATGAATACATTCTTGGTTAATTTGTTAGACTGGTGTGATAAATGAATACATTCTTGGTTAATTTGTTAGACTGGTGTGATAAATGAATACATTCTTGGTTAATTTGTTAGACTGGTGTGATAAATGAATACATTCTTGGTTAATTTGTTAGACTGGTGTGATAAATGAATACATTCTTGGTTAATTTGTTAGACTGGTGTGATAAATGAATACATTCTTGGTTAATTTGTTAGACTGGTGTGATAAATGAATACATTCTTGGTTAATTTGTTAGACTGGTGTGATAAATGAATACATTCTTGGTTAATTTGTTAGACTGGTGTGATAAATGAATACATTCTTGGTTAATTTGTTAGACTGATGTGATAAATGAATACATTCTTGGTTAATTTGTTAGACTGATGTGATAAATGAATACATTCTTGGTTAATTTGTTAGACTGATGTGATAAATGAATACATTCTTGGTTAATTTGTTAGACTGATGTGATAAATGAATACATTCTTGGTTAATTTGTTAGACTGATGTGATAAATGAATACATTCTTGGTTAATTTGTTAGACTGATGTGATAAATGAATACATTCTTGGTTAATTTGTTAGACTGAGGTGATAAATGAATACATTCTTGGTTAATTTGTTAGATTGGTGTGATAAATGAATACATTCTTGGTTAATTTGTTAGATTGGTGTGATAAATGAATACATTCTTGGTTAATTTGTTAAATTGATGTGATACATGAATACATTCTTGGTTAATTTGTTAGACTGGTGTGATAAATGAATACATTCTTGGTTAATTTGTTAGACTGGTGTGATAAATGAATACATTCTTGGTTAATTTGTTAGATTGATGTGGTAAATGAATACATTCTTGGTTAATTTGTTAGACTGATGTGATAAATGAATATATTCTTGGTTAATTTGTTAGACTGATGTGATAAATGAATACATTCTTGGTTAATTTGTTAGATTGATGTGATAAATGAATACATTCTTGGTTAATATGTTAGATTGATGTGATAAATGAATACATTCTTGGTTAATTTGTTAGATTGATATGATACATGAATAAATTCTTGGTTAATTTGTTAGATTAATGTGATAAATGAATACATTCCTGGCTAATTTGTTGAACTGATGTGATAAATGAATACATTCTTGGTTAATTTGTTAGACCAATGTGATAAATGAATACATTCTTGGTTAATTTGTTAGATTGATGTGATAAATGAATACATTCTTGGTTAATTTGTTAGATTGAAGTGATAAATTAATGCATTCGTGGTTAATTTGTTGGATTGATGTGATAAATGAATGCATTCGTGGTTAATTTGTTAGATTGATGTGATAAATGGATCCATTCTTGCAAAGGTCATTACATTGAATTCATAAATTAATAATTCTTTAACCAAGACCATAGACTGCCTTTTAAAAATAATAAACTGGAGGTCACCGCGGCTAAGAGATCAAGCCGTCTGCCTTGCGCTCTGTCATTTGATTTACCAGTGCAGTTGTCTCGGAGAATCGGGGGTCGTCGCTGGCGTTACGGAGTTCGTGCTTTGTTCCATGCTTCCGGCAGGCCGCCTTGGGGAAAGAGACCGAACCATATGGGTTGGTTAAAACCTGGTGCAATGATGTTGATCGCTCGTCTTTAAAAGAACCTCTAAAAATAAATCCACTTTACGTTGTTTGACTGTGTTCATAGATTAATACAATCTGGTTGAGGTCGATCGACAAGGCTGATAAATTAATCACAGTGGCTATACTAATAAAAACAGTGGCTTGACCAATAAAAAACTGATCAACAAAAACCGTGTCTAGATCAACAGAATTAATGTCTAGATCAACAAAATTAATGTCTAGATCAACAAAATCAATGTCTAGATCAACAATAATGGTGTCTATATCAACAAAATCAATGTCTACATCAACAAAATCAATGTCTAGATTAACAAAATCAATGTCTAGATCAACAAAATTAATGTATAGATCAACAAAATCAATGTCTTATACCAACAATAGCACTGTGTAGATCAACAAAATCAATGTCTAGGTAAAATGAATTCTAGATAACAAACAAGGTGTCTAGATCGTCAAGGAGTGTCCGAATTAAAACCTCAAAACAGTGATAAGATCATCATTGCAAGTATTTATTTGAACATAGTGTCTAGATCAGTGGTTCTCAACCGGTGGGGAATCCCCCCCTCAGGTGGGAAATTTAGGGTTTCCGGGGGGGGGGGGGGAAATTAAAATTATTTCAAGATCGCGTTAATACAAGAACCGATTACTTGATATTGTTTTTCCTTTCATACTGTACGGTTCTGTACGTCTCACCCTTCTAAAATTCAATTTATAAAGTAAGTAGACCCCAAATTATGTTTTATGTGGACGTCTAGACTTGTTTTAGAATGTGCTATTAAATTTAGCTTCCATTATTACGTATATCAGTGGTTCTCAACCTTTTTTGGCCCGTGCCCCCCTTCACCATATTTTCAGAACGTCATTCCCCCTTTCGTATTTCCTACCTAAAAATCCCGCCCCGCCCCTACACAGTATACGTCATAATGGAAGCTAAATTTAAGTCTAGACGTTCACATAAAACATGATTTGTGGGTCTACTTACTTTATAAATTGAATTTTAGAAGGGTGAGACGGACAGAACCGTACAGTATCAAGGGATTCCCCACCGGTTGAGAACCACTGACGTATACTGTGTAGGGTGGGGCGGGATATTTAGGTAGGAAATACGAAAGGGGGGGGGGGGAATGACGTTCTGAAAATATGGTGAAGGGGGGCACGGGCCAATAAAGGTTGAGAACCACTGGTCTAGATCAACAAAAACGGTGTTCACATAAACATTGTACCTAAATCATACCTCAGCAGTGTGGCCGCCGCTTGTGTGGTTAATTAATAAACAGGTGTTCATCTAAGTTTATTAAACCCCCATAGTTGTTATACTGGGTTAATATATTAATAAACCCATGTTGATGTCGTTATACTGAGTTAATACATCAAGAAACCCATGTTAAAGTCGTTATACTGAGTTAATACATCAAGAAACCCATGTTAAAGTCGTTATACTGGGTTAATACATAAATAAACACATGTTAAAGTCGTTATACTGGATTAATACACCACATGAATAGTCTAAACGAATTGTGTAGGGAACATAACATGAAAATTAGCACAAGCAAAACAGAGGTAATGACTATAACTAAAGAAGAAAAAACAACAACAATTCACCTAAACGAACATCTCTTGAAACAAGTAAAGAGTTTCAAGTACCTAGGAAGTATAATATCAAATGGCAGATCAGAAGACGAGATCGAAAATAGATGCAATAAGGCAAATCAACTCATTGGACAAATGGCACCAATACTAAAGAACAAACATGTATCAATAACTACTAACAAAGCATTTTACAACACAATCTTCCTACCAACTTTATGCTACCAATGCCAAATCTGGACAATGACAGAAAAAGAGAAAAGAAAAATTACAACACCAGTAATGAGATTCCTCGGAAGAATACTCAACGTATCAAGGAGAGATAAGATCAGAAATGAAGAAATCAGGACTAAAGTGGGGGTTATAGCAGCACTAGATTTCATTAGAAAGCAGCAAGTCAAATGGTTTGGCCATGCAAGTAAGTTACCATTCAACAGCGTACCACAACAAGCAATGATGTAGAGACAAGATGGAAATAGAGGAAGAGGCCGACCACGTAAATGTTGGACGCAGGAAATAACAGAGTCCATGAAAATATCGATACATGAAGTCCATAGTCGGGCACTCTCACGGTGTTTATACTTCACCTCGACACCGCAAGGTACCAGAGAAACATGATGAGATGAGATGAGATGATGAATACACCAAGAAAGTCACAAGTTAAAGTCGTTATACTGAGTTAATACATCAAGAAACTCGAACGGAGTCCGGAGTCGAACCCACAACCTTCGGAGCGCTATGCAGACAGCTTAATCACTTCGCTGCTGAGACCTCTACGGCGAACATTATATATAACTATAAAATAAAGATTAAACAAAGAGATAAACAGCGTTCTTTAGTTATATAATGAGAAGAGGGATAGCGGAAAACATAACGACTAAAAAAAAATCAGTTGGACATTAGGCAGAGGCAGACCAAGAGAAATGATGCTGGATGGACTGAGAAGGTGGCATGGAGGAATATCATCAGTAGAGTTGATTCAGAACACCACTGACCGCGGTCTGTGGAGCTTGCAGGGCACAGAATGATGATGATGACGTTAAGGTCGTTAAAGCGGGTTGATAAATTATTGCATTCAAGCTAAAATAGTTACATTGGATTGATAAATGAATAAATTCATGCTAAGATAATTACTCTGGATTGATAAATAAATAAAGTCATGCTAAGATAGTTATATTGGTTTGATACATTAATAAATTCGTGCTAAAATAGTTACACTGAATTGATAAATGAAGGTTGAGAAGGCCTTCAACGTTATCTCCCATTTATGCTAGGTCCTCAACAAACTCACCATCTAGATTGTATTTATAAATATTAATAAATTCACGATAAGGTCCTTAGACTGAGTTGATGAATTAACATATTTCTGCGAAGGTCATTAGACTAGGCTGAAAGTTAAACAAATTCGACTTAATGTCGTTGGCTGGGTTGGTAAATTATTAAATTCCTGTTAAGGTCTTTAGAATGAGTTGATAAATTAATATATTCTTTTTGAAGTCTTTAGACTGGGTTGATGAATTAATAAATTCGCGTTGAAGTCATTAGACTGTGTTAATAAATTAATGAATCAATGACGTAGTAGTTACGATGGGTATATAAATTATTAAACCCCTATTAATATCGTTAGGATGGGTTGATAAATTAACGCATTCGTGTTAACGGTGATAGATGTGTTGATAAATGAATAAATCAAAATGAAACTGTTTAGTTTGGTATGATAAATTAATAACCAAAATGTATAAAGTTTCTTAGACTAATGTTAATAAATTAATAAATTTATGTTACGGGCCATTGACTGAGTTGATAAAATAATACATTCCTGTTAAGGGTCAAAGACTGGGTTGATAAATTAATTAATTCCCGTTAAAGACCATACACTGAGTTGATTGATAAATCTACCGTAAGGTCGTTAGACAAAATTGATAAATTAATAAACATGCGTTATGTTCGGTGGACTGCGTTGATAACTTAATAAATTCTTATTAAGGGTCGTTGACTGAGCTGATAAATTAATAAACCTGTGTCAGGGGCGTTAGATGAATTAATAAATCCACAGTAAGGTCGTCAGACAGGATTGATAAATCAATAAATATCGTTAGACAGCGTTGAGAAATTAATAAATATGTCTTAATTTCATTAAAGTGGAATCATAGGCAAACGCATAAATTTGTGTTAAGCTTGTTAGATTGTGTTAATAAACTAGTGCATTCGTGTTAAAGTCGTTAGGCTGAGTTAATAATTTAATAAATCCGTGTTAATATCGTTAGACATGGTTAACAGATTAATAAAACCATGTTAAGGTTGTTAGACTGAGTTGATACATTAATAAATCCTTCTTATGTTCGATAGACGTGGTTGAAATATTAATAAATCCGTATTATAGTCGATAGACGAGGTGGATAAATTAATAAATCAGTGCTGAGGTTGTGTGATTGCGTTGATAAATTAATAAATCCGTGCTAATGTCGACTAGTTAGTTCGATATATTAATAAATATTGCATATGTTATGGCCGTTTTATTGTGTTGATATATTACTAGATATGTTTTAAGGTAGTTAGACTGGGTTGATAAATTAATAAATCCATGTTAGGTTCGTTTCCTTGGGTTCTACTTCTTCTTTCGTTCGCTGTTTGTTTGAGTTGATATATTAACAAATCCACGAGAAGGTCATTTGATTGGATTGATAAATTAATACGTCCATGTTCAGTTCGTTTGGTCGGGTTGATATATTAATAAATCCATGTTAAATTACTTTGATTGAGTTGATACATTAATAAATATATGTGTATTGAGATCGTTTGATTCAGTTGATAAATTAATGTTATGTTTATTTGATTGGGTTATATCTATGAATAAATCCATGTTGTGTCCGTTTGACTGAGTTGGCATATTGATAAATCCATGGAAAGATCATTTTATTGCATTTATAAAGAAATAAATATGCACGTATTAAGATCGTTTGGCCGAGTTAGTTTATTAATAAATATGTTACAATCATTAAACTAGGATTATCAATAAACGTATTTCGAATGTATATCGTTAAACTGTATTGATACATTAATAAATTCGTGGTAAGGTCGTTAAACAAGGTTGATCAATTACCAACTCCATGTCAGACTGGGTTGATACATTTAGAATTCGTAGTTAAGGTCGTGAGCTTAGGTAAGACCGTGGGACAAAGATGATGAAGTAATACATTCTGAATAAAACCGTTAGGCAAGGATGATAAATTAATAAATCTTAGTTAAGATCGTGGGACATAGATAGTAAGGAAATAAATTCTTATTAAAACCGTTAGACAAGGTTTTGATAAATTAACAAATTTTAATTAAGATCGTGGGACAGAGATGGTGAAGAAATAAATTCATAATAAAACGAATAGCCAGTATACCACGATGTACAACAGAGATTAAGAGCAGAATATGGCAGGCAAAAGCCGCATTTAAGAAAATGAAGGGTATCTTATGCAATAAGTCGCTATCAATGAATGTAAGAAAGAGAGTGCTAAAATGCTATATAGAACCTATATTCCTGTATGGCAGTGAATCTTGGAATGTAAATGAACGAATTAGGAAGAACTTAGAAGCAACAGAGATGTGGTTTCTGAGACGAATGTTGCGAATTCCTTGGACTGCCAGAGTAACTAACAACGATTGCCCGAAAAAGGCTAATAAAACTAGAAGACAATATACAACAATAAGAAAGAGACAAACAGCTTTCTTCGGTCATGTGGTGAGAAGAGAGGCATTGGAGAACGTGACACTGGAAAGATTGACGGGAAGAGAGACAGAGGCAGACCAAGGGAAATGATGCTGGCTGGAATGAGACGATGGCATGGAGGAATACCATCAGCAGAGTTGATCCAGAACACCAAAGGCCGAGATCTGTGGAGAGCCATGCATGCCTACGCCAGCAGGCATGGCATTTGATGATGATGAGTATATGAAACTATAATTTCTAATCGATTCTAACTTGCATCCAGTATTTAAGACTAAATTTGAAACGATTCTAACTTGTATCCAGTATTTAAGACTAAATTTGAAACGATTATAACTTGTATCCAGTATTTAAGACTAAATTTGAAACGATTATAACTTGTATCCAGTATTTAAGTCTAATTTTGAATAGATTCTAACTTGTGGCCAATATTCGCGACTTGTAATTTTTACCAAACTTTACGAGTTCCTTTTTCTTCTGGTTATAATTGTATTTGTGTATTTTCCTTTAGCCACGCACAGCCTGGATATTGTTGTGAAGAAAATAAGACGTGGCAATAACTAGTTTTTATAATTCAGATGGAAAAAGAGAGTGAGTGGGAGGGGGGGGGATATATATAGAGAGAGGGACAGAGGAGAGAGAGAGGGGGGATAGTGAAAGGGAGAGAGAGAGTCAGGCGGATAGACTGATGGAGAGATACAGAGACAGACAGACAGACCGATCGACTGGCAGACTGGCCGATCGGAAGGTAGACAGACAGAAATACAAACAGACGGAGTGTCGGATGTCACGGACTGACGGATGGGTGGATGGATATGTTAGATAGAGAGATAGAGAGAGAGAGAGAGAGAGAGAGAGAGAGAGAGAGAGAGAGAGAGAGAGAGAGAGAGAGAGAGAGCGAACGAACGAACGAACGAACAAACGAACGAACGAACGTGAGTAACAAATTGGGCACGCAGGCCCGTCTTACATTCGGCCCTTTCGATCACTCATCTTTCATTCATCAAATGTGCATGTTACATTTACATAGGAAAAAAAAAAACATTGTCAAATGGATTTTGTAAGCATAAACAATGCATATTACGCATGATACATTCACATGGGGGGAAAAAAAACATTGTCAAATGAAAGTTGTAAACATAAACAATGCATATTGCAATGTTTTGAGACACATCCCCCATCCACCCTCACACCCCGCAGCCACCCACACATCCCTCAGCCACCCACAATCCCCCACCCACCACACCCCCACCCACCACACCCCCACCCACACACACATACCTCCACGCACTCACACAGACTCAGGCAAACATACCTGCCGCTTCAAACCCACTGATCCCCCACCCACACACATTTCCCAACCCACACATACATCCCCCACCCATCCCATAACAAACACGCACACACTCACCCACATATTCTCCACCACCCACCCACACAACCGCAACCACCCAGCAAAACACACATCACAAAACCACACACACATATCCTCGTCAACCCACACATCCCGCATCTATCCACACATACATCCCGCACCCTCACAATTTTCCTCACCCACACACACATCAGCCAACCTACACCCACTCACCCACCCAATAAGAGAGAGAGAGAGATACAGAGAGAGAGAGAGAGAGAGAGAGAGAGAGAGAGAGAGAGAGAGAGAGAGAGAGAGAACAGATAGACACGAAGCGTGAACTTTGCTTCGTCTTGTAAAAGTTAAGATGATTTGACTGAGTTGAAAAACAGTCCCTGCGGAAGTGGCTAGACTGGATTGAAAAAATAATAAATTAACCCTAAATCCATGTAACCTGGTTGACAAATAAACACACCCTCTCTAACTAATTAAACACCACAAGCCACTGACTGCCTGCAGTTGAACAAATTAAAACAAATATGCCAGACGCCATCAGCATTTTAAAATTCATGTCATCTTATCATGCTCCTCCTGTACTTTGCGGTGTCGAGGTGAAGCATAGACACCAGGAGAGTGTCCATGTATGGGCTTCATGTATCGAGATTCCCATGGACTGTGTTACAATAAAAACAAAACACGGACTTAAAATTGATGAAATATAGATAGAAGTCGCAGTGACGCAGCTGCCGGTCCAATGGGCATATGTTCGAATTCCCATTGAGACAGATTTGTTTACAATTTACTGAGGTTCCCATGTCGATCCAGTCTAAATGTATGCTTCGTGCAGAATGGCTTGCGTCGATTCAGAGGTCGCGAGTAGTCGGCATTCGCTTGATCTTTTCTCCAGGGCACTGTTTTCTCTTTTCTGGCGTGGTTAGAAATGAACAGGCAGGCAGATTGACTGGTGCCGCATCATTAATGATTTGATGCATGATAAGGCAAATATGGTAAAGGCCCTCTGGGAGAATGTGATTAATGCAGAAGATCAGATGGACTATCATGGTCTAGAGAGAATGCAGCAGGGGGTGATCAGAGGATCTAGTCGACAGTCGTCACTCAGAGGTAAAGCAAGACGGACATATAATCAGATTGCAACAGGTACCATTAGTATTGGAACTCTTCGCTTGCCGTTGACGATTCGAATTCGATTTCACCATTACCCCTACCCCGTTCAACTTTAAGGACAAATTACAGTTAGGGTTTATCACCAGCTCAGAATGATAGTCCTGTGATTGAGTCAGCCGCAAAAGCAGCTGCCCACGGTTTTACGATCACAGGCTTATTAATCCGAAGGTGATTGTTGTCCATATGGAGTAATGTACAGGTTAAATTGAAGATGAGGCTGAGCACTTATGGGAATGCCCCGAGTGCAGTGATGTCGGTTCTCAACTCAACTCACGTTCCCTCCACTCCACTCTACACCACTGCACACCACTCCACTCCATACCACTCCAATCCACTCCACTCCACACCACTCCACTCCACACCACTCCACTCCACACCACTCCATTCCACTCCACAACATACCGCACCATTCCACTCCACACCACTCTACATCACACCACACAACTCCACTCCACACCACACCACTCCACTAGACTCCACTCCACACCACACCACTCCACACCACTCCACTCCACACCACTCCACACCATTCCACTTCACTTCACTCCACTCCAAACCACACCTCACCACTCCACATCATTCCACTCCACATCACTCCACACCACTAGACTCCAGACCACACCACTCCACACCACTCCACGCCACTTCACTCCACACCACTCCACGCCACTTCACTCCACACCACTCCACACCATTCCACTCCACTTCACACCACTCCACACCATTTCACTCCACTCCACACACTCCACTGCACACCACTCCACACCACACCACTCTACATCACACCACTCTACTCCACTCCACACCACACCACTCCACTCCAATCCAATCCACACCATTCCATTCCATTCCACACCACTCCACTCCACACCACTCCACATCACACCACTCGAAACCACTCCACTCCACACCACTCCACACCACTAAACTCCACACCACCCCACTCCACTCTGCTCCACACCACTCCACTTTACTCCACTCCAAACAACACCACACCACTCCACACCATTCCACACCACTCCACACCATTCCACACCACACCACACCACTCCACATCACACCACACCACTCCACGCCACTTCACTCCACTCCACACCACTTCACAACACTCCACACCAATCCACTCCACACCACTCCACTCCACTTCACACAACTCCACTCCACACCACTCCACACCATTCCACTCCACTTCACACCACTCCACACCATTCACCTCCACACCACTCCACTCCACACTACTCCACTCCACACCACCCCAGTTCACACTATCCCACTCCACACCACTCCACATCATTCCACTCCACTTCACACCACTCCACACCATTCCACTCCACTCCACGCCACTTCACACTACTCCACACCACACTACTTCACTCCACACCATTCCACTCCACTCCACACCACACCACTCCACTCAACACCACTCCACTCAACACAATTCCACACCATTCCACTCCACACCCCACCATACCACACCAAACCACCCCACACCACACCACTCCACACCACTCCACTCCACTCAAATCTACATTTGGTTCCAGGATGTGCCTGGGATATAAAGGCAACCGGTGGGATGTTTACCACATCCTCCATTTAGTAGAGATTGGTGTATGAAATATTGGGTTACCACCATTTAGTAGAGATTGGTGTATGAAATATTGGGTTACCTCCATTTAGTAGAGATTGGTGTATGAAATATTGGGTTACCACCATTTACCAAAGACGTCGCGAGTCGTGTAGAGGAGTCCTTTACTCTGCCTGATGTTTCTACTTCTTCTTCTTCTGCGTTCATCCGGAGTATTTTTTTCCGGACGTGATTGCATTGTGCCTGTTTACAGCAGAGCTGCGTTCCTGCGCCGTTAGGCCGACACATCCGACTTCTGTGGGCATTTGTTGACCTGGTTAACCTTCCCGGGGTGATGTTTCTATAACGGCCAGATGTTTTGTTGGTAATGACAGGTGCGTAATGACTGGTGCGTAATGACAGGTGCGTAATGACTGGCGTGTAATGACTGGCGTGTAATGACTGGTGTGTAATGACTGGTGTGTAGCATTTCAATTTGTATATTGTCTAGTACGTCCTCTAGTGTCTAATTCTTTCCCCTTACTTCTATGAGTGCCAAACAATATGTGTATTTATTTATGAACTACCAATACTAACCTGTGGTTTCGTGTCTTCGGGCTTAAGCCGTGCGGTATTAGACTAGTGTGTACACAAGGACGTTGTCCAGGTACTGTGTCGTTATATGTAGGTTACAGGACTCGCCTTTTTGAAGAGGCTTTCTATGTCAAATGGTAATGGTTATCACATTGGCGGGTCAGAGGGACCGAGTGATTTAGAGGTGTCGTGTTTGACTCTAATCCGAGCGGATCGGTTGTGAATTAGAGTGATACCTCTGAAGCCGGAGTGGGTTCGCTTGATGGCTAGGGACACAAATGTCAATGTCTGTGATTCTTCTCTCCCAAAGGGTTGGTGCTTTCAAACAACAAACGTCTGGGTCAGTAGTTCTTCTATCGCAAAGGGCTGGTACTTTCAAGCAACAAATGCCTGGGTTTGTGGTTCATCTATCGCAGTGGTTCTCAACCTCTTTAGGCCCATGCACCCCTTCTCCATATGTTCAGAATGTTACCCCCCCCCCCGCCTCCCTTTCGTATTTCCCCCTATAAATCCCCCCGCCCCTACACAGTATACGTAAAAATGAAAGCTAAATTTAATAACACATACTAGAACAAGTCTAGGCGTCTAATAAAACGTGATTTGCGGGTCTAATTACGTTATAAAATGAATTTCCGAAGGGCGAGATGCTTGCTTGCTTGCTTGTTTTCGCTGGCTGTGAACTCCAGCGCGAAGTCCTGTATGGCGGATGAAGACATCCTGTTGTCCAACATCAGTGTGATGCCATACAAGACCTGAGGTTTGCGTGAGTATCCGTTTTCCAATGTCCGGCTTATTGGTGTGCAGACTGGTGGTTCCTCGCCGTGCAGGCAGACACTCTCCGACTTCGGAGGAATCAACGATCATACTGACTTTAGCCAGGACCCCGAAGGGGCCTGTTGCCCAGGACGCTCGGCCAGCACGCGTCAATAGGTCTTGGCCAGTAGAGAACCCAGCCCTGGTGCCTTGGAAACACCTCTGCATCCCCGAAGGGCGAGATGTACAGAACCGTAAAGTATGAGGGGGAAAACAATATCAAGTAATTGGTTCGTGTATTAACGTGATCTCGAAATAATCTTAATTTCCCCCCCCCCCCCCCTTCCCGGAAACCCTTATAGCAAAGGGCTGGTATTTTCAAGCAACAAACGCATGGGTCTGTGTAACAAAGACACAGCTGTATATCCTCGAGGCGAGTCTCCAGTAAGTCCCATGCATGGACGCCCAGGCCATCTAAGGCCTGGTCAGGATTTATTCTATTGGAGTGAGGCTGGTACACAGAACGAACGAACGAACGACCAACCGAACGAACGACCGGTGCTTCGAAGTTGATCCTTTCGCTCTTTAAACCTTTTTTTTTTCTCTTACCGGGTACAAAAATACCATTTCTACGGTGTTCGTTTGCAGATGTCTCCTTTCTCTCCCCATGCTTAGAAACCAGCGAAGTGTTCGTATCTGGGCTCGCGCGAGTGTGTGGCACGCATTTTATCCTTACAATGTTTGTTAGTACATTTATAAAGCATATTTCATCGGTACAATATATTACATACGCTATAAAAGTTTCCAAGAAGACACAATACTATTCCAATACCAATTCCAATACTAACACATATATTTAGGGGAATAAAGAACAAAGTGAATGCTGTACTCTGTATTAACACACATATTTGAATTGATAAGGAAAGAACAAGGGTAAGGCTATTCTCTATACTAACACATATATTAAGGGGAATAAAGAACAAAGATAATGGTATACTCTGTACTAACACACATATTGAGGGGGAAAGAACAAGGGTAAGGCTATTCTCTATACTAACACATATATAGAGGTAGACAGAATTATATGAAGGCAGATAAATAAAATTATGGATGGCTTGACCACGTGACAAGGTCTGTACAAGAACTCAGAGCTGATCCACGACTCTGATGATCATGCGAGATGGCGAAACATGACCGCCCACGCTTACCGGCATGGCACATAATTATTGAACACATAGATCCCGAAATTAAGAACCCGTTCAGATATCTTAGAAACCTGCTGTTTTCCATGTTGAAACTATCTTGCCGGATATATATTTTCATGAATAATTTAAAATCAGGAATCAGGATAGGGAAATATCCTGACTTTATAATTACATTAATGCCTTGCCTTGCCTTGCGTGCATCTAAAGTAATCGTTTTATACAACAAGCTCTAAGGCCAGGAGTCGTATCCACTGATAGGAGTGACATTTTCTTTCTTTCTTTCTTTCTTTCTTTCTTTCTTTATTTTCTTGTCTTCTTATTCCCCTCTTCATCTCTTTCTTTCACATTATATTTTTCTTATATTTTTTGCTTCTTTCTTTCTTTCTTTCTTTCTTTCTCTTTCTTTCTTTCTTTCTTTCTTTCTTTCTTTCTTTCTTTCTTTCTTTCTTTCTTTCTTGTCATATTTTCCCTGTTCGCATCTCTTTCTTCCGTCGTGTTTTTATTCCCCGTTTTATCCTCCATCCTTTCTACCTTTCTTTCAACATTGTGGTGCAAAGGGAAGTAAATTATTCTCTCTCTCTCCCCCCCCCCCTCTCTCTCTCCCCCCTCTCCCTCTCTCCCCCCCCCCCCTCTCCCTCTCTCTGTCTGTCTGTCTGTCTGTCTGTCTCTCTCTCTCTCTCTCTCTCTCTCTCTCTCTCTCTCTCTCTCTCTCTCTCTCTCTCTCACTAACTAGTATAATAAACATTCTCCTAAATGAGGTACGTTATATTTACTTATATTTGCTATGTCAAAAATTAGTTTTGTGAGTCATGTATTATTGATTATTGCACATTTTCCATGTGTTTATAATACATATTGTTTCTGTTGTTGTCATTGTTGTCTAAGATTAGCTTCATAAGTGATATATGAATGAAATAATGTAGAGCAGAGAGATAAGAGGGGCAGAATGTCAGACGGGTCTGAGTGTCCAATTCTTAACCCTTTGAAAATAAAGTTCGTTCGTTCGTTCGTTCGTTCGTTCGTTCGTTCGTTTGTTCGTTCGTTCGTTCGTTCGTTCGTTCTTTCGCTCGTTCGTTCTCTCTCTCTGACAATAGTATAACTAGAAAATCCTCCCTATCTCACATTACCAAGAATTAAGCCGTACTTTAAGTTGACGGGCCATATCGTGGGATTGTACGCTGAATAAGGCCGTATTTTGATTTGACCAGGCCATACCTTGGGATTTTACACTGAATCTAGAAGGAACCTCGTCATTATGTGTCCTGCAAAATGGTGTTGATGCCTCTCTTCATATCCCAATCGTTGGTGTTGTGGATCAATTCAACCTATAATGTTCACTCCACCGTCTGAAACCAGCCAGCCTCATTTCTCTCTGTCTGTCTCTGCCTCTTTTATCGCCAATCTTCCGAGACGTCACGGTGTTCTCCGGTGTCCTTCTTCTCATTACACGACCAAAGAACACCATTTGTCTCTTTCACACAGTGTTGTCCAATGGTTTACTTTCATTAATCTCTTTCATGCAGTTTCTGTTAGTTAATCTGACCGCCCAAGTTGTTCGCAACACTCGCCTCAGAAATCTCTGCTGTCTCCAAACCATTCTAATTTTAGAAGGAAAACAGAGCAGAAAATCTGCTTTTTCAACACCCAAGAATAGTCTGAAGTTTTGTCTCATGCATTTTATTTTAATGTGCTTCGTTTAATTTTTCACTTGAAAATATTCCCCTTGAGAATTTTCTTAATTCGACTCGGCATAATAATTTTGTTTTAACTTAAGCAGGCAGTGCCATCTCCACATTCA
This sequence comes from Cepaea hortensis, assembly GCA_963921405.1. Classification (NCBI taxonomy): domain Eukaryota; kingdom Metazoa; phylum Mollusca; class Gastropoda; order Stylommatophora; family Helicidae; genus Cepaea; species Cepaea hortensis. The sequence continues at coordinate 456,628,110 of OY992876.1, read as the reverse complement.
GGGTGGACTAATGTAACACACTTTGAATGCTGTCAGTCCTGCGTCCTCACGGTCCGGTCAGTCTTTTCGCAGTCCACCTATTGATGGTGTCCACCCACACGTAATACTATCTTCTATTCTTTCATATCTATACTTTTTCTGTTTACGTTTTAATTTTTAATTACATTTTCTAATTTCACGCTTTTCTTTAATTCTGTTTGTGTTGGTCCTGAAGACATCTGGGAAGGTTAACCTGGTCAACAAATGCTCGCAGAAGTCGGATGTGTCGGCCTAACGGTGCAAGAAAGCAGCTCTACTGTAAACAGGCACAACGCAATCGCTTCTGAAAAAAACTCTCCGGATGAACGCGGAAGAAGAAGAAAAAGAAGAAGAAGAAGAAGTAGAAGAAGAAGAAGAAGAAGAAGAAGAAGAAGAAGAAGAAGAAGAAGAAGAAGAAGAAGAAGAAGAAGAAGAAGAAGAAGAAGAAGAAGAAGAAGAAGAAGAAGAAGAAGAAGAAGAAGAAGAAGAAAACTATGATCGAAACGATTAGTTGTGTCGTTGTATAACTGGATGGCGGGGTAGGGGTATCCTGTATCAAAGGAGAAGTAAGGTGCCTCCTTCCCTCCGCTAGCCTACGGGACACCACTGGGGAAGGTGGAGTACCCGTTTAGTGCCCCGATCAGGGTTACGTGAAGCCATGTGTGCAGGTGGTGGATGAGGTTAAATAGCAGCCGACAGATAGTTGTGGGTTATGGTCTCCAGATTTACGGCGGTAGAAAGAGGATCTCTTTTTTGAGGAGAGAATGGCTACGGTCATTAACCAGTGTGGTCACTGCTAAGAAGGAAAGCAATGGCAAACTACCTTCTTTACAGATGCCAAGAACAGTATGTTTTGCGACCATAATGTAATGTATAAGTAAATGGGCATATTTTTAAGTGAATCGGTACAGATATCTCGGAACAGTCATAACATCTGATGGGAGATGTATTGAAGAGATTAGAACAAGAATTGCCTTTGCGAAGGTAGCCTTTCAATCGAATTCAATGAAAAACATACTGACCAATAAAAATATATCAATTGAAACGAGAAAAAGAGTATTTAAGTGCTACATAGAACCTGTACTTTTATATGGATGTGAAGCGTGGACGATGAGCAGACAATCTAAAAAACATCCGATCGCTGTAGAAATGTGGTTTCTGAGGGAAATGCAAAGAATACCATGGACAGACAGAAAAACCAATGAACAAATCCTACAAGAAACAAATGAAGATCGCAAACTGATTAGGGACATTACACATAGACAGTAAAAAATTTTTGGCATGTAATGAGAAAAAATTAATTGGTGTACTTGATGACAACTGGCAAGATCGAAGGGAAGAAACCAAGGGGAATACCAAGAAGTAAATACCTGGATGGCTTGGCCACGTGGTATGGTCGAGACAAGAACATGGAGCTGATCCACGACTCTGGTGATCGAGTGAGATGGCAAAACATGACCGCCCATGCTTATCGGCATGGCACATGATGGTGCTTATCGGCATGGCACATGATGGATGGATGGAGGGTATAACTTATTTTTATCTTCTTATCTTCTTTATTTTTGTGTGGGGTTGATGGGGGGGGGGGGGGCGTTGATTGTTTTTCCTATCTGTGGTTTACGTTTGCAGTATTGGGGAGTCCGTTGTAAGGTATGTACATTGTGTCTGTGTTCATTTTCTCTCACTGTTTCGCAGGAGTTACACATTATGTTTTTATTCTCTATTCTCCTCCAGCGTGTTCCTGAACATGAAGTTACGTTTCTTTTATACGCACCAGTATACAGTGACCGTCTGAACTTGGTCTCACTGAACACTGTTCTCCCCTTGTTCCAGGACTTACACGACCTCTGTCTTTCTTGTCTTTTATTTTCTTTTTTTTTGCCATGACATTCATCCTCATCAGGGAGTCTCCATGGCGTAGTGGTATTGCCGTCTGCCTCTCCTTGCGAAGGTTGTGGGTTCAATTCCTGCCTACGTCGATCTGTTCACAAATGACATTTTCTCGGAGACTCCTAGGGGTCGTCGCTGGAGCCACGGAGTTTTTGCTTTGTGCGATACTTTCGGTAGGCCACCCTGCGGGAAGAGGCCGAGCCCAATGGGATGAAACTCCGTGCAATGAAGTGGACCCTATTGCCTTTTAAACCATCGTTTTATTCATCCTGGTTACTGGTGTTACAAGGAGCCGCAGTGGTTTAGTTTATAGTACGCTGGCCTGCCAAGACAGGTCCGGCTCAGTCCCCAGTACAGACATGGTTAATTTGTCCGTCCGGTACGGTTCTGTTGTCGACCCAACCCCATACAAATGGGGGATGGTGGCGGGGTAGTGAGTTCATTCACTACATAGGTTAGTTGGTCATAAACGTTCGCTCCTTGTTAAGAAAGCAATGGCAAATTACTGAACGTAAAATTATTACCCGTCTAGGGTTGATCGTAACGTCCTAGAAAGAACTTGCACAGCTTAGCAATAGACAAGTGTTAGAAGTTTTTGCGATGTGTCTGCGGAGGAAAGTCCACGAATAAGAAAACTGGCTACCCTGCCCCATATGTGGAGGCCTAAAACATATGAAGACTTAAGACTTCACATCCCAAAGGCAGCGTATACAGAGTGACCCAAAACAAAAAACATCAACAGAACCCATAAAAGAATTTCTTAAATCCTACAAAGGTCAAGCAAAGTTCTTGAAATTTGGTGAACGTAAACTTCAATCTATGTACAATCGATTCCAAAAGTTTCAGTTACCTCGGTCGCTTTGTTGCATAAAATTATCTTCTTTCCAAAATGTGCTCCAAATGGCCTCCTCAGCGTTGGATGCACACTTGCATACGTTGCGCTAAATTGTCAATTACTCGACCGCATTCCCCTGTGGGGATTTCCCTGATCTTTGCTGTGATTACTGTTTACCAATCGTTAGAGAGGGTTGTTCTGGTACACATTATCCTTGAGATACTCCTATAGATGAAAATCTAGGGGTTTAAGTCAGGTGAATGCGGTGCCCACTCCAAGTCACATTTCATGCTGATCAGTCTCCCCTAAAATCGCTCTCTTCTCCAGGATAGAAGAGACATTTGATGTGTGTAGGGTGGCCCCGTCTTGCTGGAACCACTGTTGAGCTCGATCCAATCCTCTGTGTCGCCTCAGTGATGTCCAAAACTTTCTCAATACCGCCATGTAGCGCTCTGTATTTACTGTTTGAGCTCTCTCATTTTTGTCTTCCAACCAATATGGGCCGCTAATGCCGTGTTTAGAGAATGCAACCCATGCTTTGAATTTTTTTGGGTGGTGGGGGGGGGGGTGTAACGGCCTCTGTAACACATCCTCTGGTGCGGGGGTACACCAATAACAATTTATGTTTTGCTGTTTACATGTCCTTACAAGTGTGCATCCAACGCTGTGGAGGCCATTTGGAGCATATTTTGGAAAGAAGATCACTTGTATGCAAAGCGACCGAGGTAACTGAAACTTTTGGAAATAATTGTACATAGGCTGAAGTTTAGGTTCACCGCACTTCAAAAAATATGCTTGATCTTTGTAGGGTTTAATAAATTTTTTATGTTTTTTTTTGGGGGGGGGGGGGGGGGTTGGAAGGGGGGGGGGGGAATCCTGTATTATGGTACTTCCTTTGTAAACACATGTTAGAAAGCCTAAATCTCGTCCTGACACGTTCATTCATTGTCCATATTTCCGCGATATCGTCTAAATATAAGATATCAGATATGCAGATAGACAATGAACACAATCTGCAGCATTTAGTAGATGTGGTTATTGTACACAATGAGCAACTAGGGTTAGAATCAAATTGCAAAAAATATAGATTATGATGGTCTCCAACAAGAATGAAATATCACAATGTAAAATACAAGTAAATGAGAACTTTCTTTAATAGTTGAATCTGTACAACTATCTCGGAACAGTCAAAACATATGATTGAAGATGCTTTGTAGAGATTAGAATAAAAATGGTTTTGGCAATAGCAAACATGCTCGCCGATAAGAAGCTACCAATTTCACCGAGGAAAATAGTGTTGAAATGTGATCCCAATCCGTTGAAAAGACAGGAAAACCAAGAAGCAAGTGCTATAAGAAGCAGATGAAAACCGTAAACTGATTAGAGAAATTAGACGTAGACAGTCACATATTTTGGGGCACGTTATGAGAAAAAATAAACTTGATCGAAGCCTACTTTTTATTTAGCCCCGAATCTGTTAAAAGCCTTTCGCCTTGAATTAATTAAACCGTTGCCGTGCTATACCTCGAGGATGTCGCCAGAAACTCTCATTCTCTTATCTAACTCAGTGTGGTTGGTAAGGCCGCACTCACGGCATATCTTGTATCCGCACCTAGTAATTACATAAACTGGTTGTTCCGTTCTCCTATCCTGAACAAGCCAACCGTGACTTCAAGCATGAATAAAATAATCACAGGTTTTGTAGTGGGTTTTTTAAGACTTCATAATCACGGGTGGTTCATTAAAAGACTCCCGCAGTCTTCAACAGAAGTCGCGTTTGAACTATGTCTTTATGTTAATGTCGCTTGGCAGATTTATGGTTTAACTCTTTCAGTATGTCGTGTCCTTTCAAATATGTTAAGTATCCGATATGTTTTATTGGGGGCGTCGTGGCCGAGAGGTCAAGGTGTCCGCGACCGGTTAGGGAGGTTTCGGGTTCGACATCATCGTATGGCTGGGAATTTCTCTAAGAGTCATTATAACATAACACAAAGTAATGCAGCTTTACAGAACAGAATTACAAACAATACAAGGACTTTGCGGCGGTCAGCCTTCATTTCCAAACAAATACATACACAAAACACAACATATAATCACGGAGAAGACCCTCCAGTCATACGAACGGGGTGAGAAGTAATTCTGTTCCGTAAAGCTACATTATTTTGTGTTATTTTATATTGTTTACATTTCCACAACTTTATCACAGTTCTCCACTAATTATTTTTCAATTTTTTCCAAGAATCATTGTCGTATAATGCTATCTCACATGTTCGCTCAAGATGAGTGATTGGAAGGGTCGAATGTATGACTTGCCTGCGCGCCCAATCCTTTTGAAAATAAAGTTCGTTCGTTCGTTCCCTGATCGCTAAGGTAGTCTATTAAAACTTTCATTCACTGCCTATATAGTACCTTGCGGTGTATGGCAGGAATGGGGGGGGGGGGGGGGGTATCTTGAGCCGGAGGAATTAAAGCCGCCTGGCTAGTGCAGTCGCCACGAACTGTGCAAGTTAGGATTTTCATTCCCACCCCCCACCCCCAGATACAAAGTCCACACCTTATCGATGATTCGAACCCGAGTCCCCCGAAGGAGAATCCAGCATTCTAGTCACTCGGCCAGCCGCTCTCCCGCTAGGGTAGTGAGATCCCATAATCAGCCTTTTCGGATAAGAGCGATAGACAGGAGATCCTGTGTGCTGGATGTTCTCGTTAAAATCTCACGACAGATGGAAATCACAAAGAGCAGGCCGTAAAACCGCTTCCCTGGCAAGCCCACTGGCCTTGTTACTAAATATAGCCTACTCGCGGATAGATAAAGCCCGTTAGCTTGAATAAAATATACCTAGAGGAAGTAAACGTTACACAAGTGAAACTCTTGGAGCACATCAACAAACGAGTTGAAATAGATCAATTATTATTATTTTATGTTTTCGCTCGCTCATTTTGAACTCAAGCGTGCTACTACTTTCGGTACACTGGACTGATTTTTGCGTGTGGATTAGCTTTCCCTATTACCAGTGCTCCTAGTCATCAGGCGAACCTACTCCGAATTCAGAGGTACTTGCAATGTACGTCCCCAAGTTGAGGACAAGAAGTCAACATTTCAGTTCAGTTGACAGGTGTAAGGGTTCAATGAGCTATAAATGATAACAAATAACCTTGGCAACCTATTCTTTAGTTAATACCAGAAATAAATTGCTTGAAATTGTTCATTATTTTGATTGAACAAATTGTCGCATGTTTATTTCATTATCTAATATAACAAGCAAATAGATGAGATTTGTTCATTATCTAATAAAACAAGTAAACAGATTAAATATGTTTATTATCTAATATAACAAGCAAATAGATTAGTTGTTTTATCTAATATAACAATAAATAGATTAGATGAGTACATTAGTTAATAAGACTAGCAAATAATTGCATTTTGTTTACTAACTAAAATAACATAAATAACGTTGCAATACATTCAGTGTGTGTTATAACACATGAAAACAAAACACATGTGTACATTATTCAGTATGATAAATATATACTGATATATGTTAAGTTTTTGATATAATAAACATATAGATTAAACATTTTCATTATTCATTATAACAAATAATTTTTTTTTAAAGAAATAAATCACTGCAATTTGTTCAGTATTTGATATAACGAATAAATCTCTGTAATTTGATATAACAAAATATATCGTTGTAATGTGCTCAGTATGTTATATAACTCATAAATCACTGTAATTTGTTCATTATTTGATACAATAAATCAATCACTGCACAGTGTTCAGTGTTTGATGTAACAAACAAATAGATTAAATATTGAAGATTGAGCACAATCAACAACTGACAACGCTGACCGTATTCCTGTAGAAACCTTGGGCCTTGTCCACGCCAGATTAGAAACACTATGTAGTGCCGGAATACGATCAGCGTTGCCAATTGTTGGTTGTGCTCAATCTTCAAACCTCAAATCCCGAAACAACCAAATAAATTAGATTAAATGTTACAAATAAATCGTAACTTGCTCAGTATTTAATTTAGCATACACAATTAGTATTATTATTAAATATATCTCTGTAATTTTTTTTTGGAATGGAATTTAACAAGCAAATAGATTAAACGTGTGAATTGTTCATTATAACAAATAAATCGCTGTAATTTTGTTCAGCATTTGATATAATAAGTGAACACTAATTTGTTTTGTATTTGATATTTAAAAAAAAATACTAACTGTAATTTATCCAGATTTGATATAAAATTTAAATCGTAATTTGTTCAGTGTTTGATTTAACAAATAAATACTAATTTGTTCAGTATCTGATAGATAAAAGTAAATGTCTGTAATTTATTCAGTATTTGATATAACAAATAAATCTTAATTTGTTCAGTATTTCATTTACCAAATAAAAAAAAACAACTTAATAACAAATAAACGTAATCGTTGCTCATTATAACAAATAAGTCGATGTACGTTGTTCAGTATTTGATGTAACAAACATGTTGATTGCGATTAATATTTAATATCACAAGTAATTTGCGGTAGTGTGTTCACTATTTCACATAACAAATACATTGCAGCGATGTATTTCACATCTGTAGTCACCGTGACCACAGCGAAATAACAAAAGCCAAACAGCTGGTTAGGTAACGATTATGCCACTGACTCTGTAAAGCAACTAAAGACACCAGTATACGCTTTCAATGGAGTAACATCGTCTTCTGGTAGAGAGAAAGTAAACACACACACACACGCACGCACCCACGCACACACCCACGCACACACACACACACACACTCACTCCCACAGACACACAACTAAAGAAACAAACAAGAGGGGGGGGGGGAACCTTACATATTATGTAAGCAGAGATAGACGATAGTCTCTATACAACTTTTATGGCGAAGGTCAAGGTGGCTTATTTGGATAAGAGCCTTGGCTCTTGAATTTCCGGTGTGCTGATGAAACGGTACATAAATAAACACACATAGTATTGTTCGGCGTTTACAGAAGGAGAAGAAGGAAGTAGAGACTAGAGGACGCACTAGACAACGTACAATTTGAAAGCTATAGTTACCGACCGGGATTCGAACCTGTCATCTCCAAATGACGACAGCGCCTCGCTGCAGGAACAAGTGTACTTCGACTCATGACCAACTAGACACTCCAAAAAAGTGTCTTCATTGGTCATGTCTATCACACACATGAACCTACAACTATGGAATACGGACAGAATTCGTATCAAACCATTGAGATAGCACCATAGGTCTCACAATTTACATTAAACCAGCATAGGTCAAATAACAAACATACAAATACATCGGGCCGTAATGCTGTGTCGAGTATTAACAAACATGTAAAGGAAGAGAAATGATTGGTCGGTTCTAATGCTGTATTACACAGGACATCAATGTACAGTGTACAGCAGTGTACATCAGTGTACAACATTAGAACCGACCAATTCAACGCGTGCGAGCGGGGCGGGGGGAGGGGGGATAATATGTTGACATTTAAATATATGACCAAGCATTTTCTTTATTTCGGTTGAAGGGAATCATTACGCTTCTTTATTTTATGTTGAACTTTGTTCTGTGGTATGTACCTGACGCGATGCGGCGAAATGTGCCAGGCAATCAATCGTGCAATATATTGTTTGTGTCTTCGTTATTCAAATTCACTATGGGAAAATATTGTTGTGAACTTTGAACTTAGAGAAGCTGGAATAGAATTCGCCGTGTTTATGTATAATGTAACAGAAATGTATATATCCTAATTTAATATAACAGAAATTGATTTATCAGAATTTAATATAACAAATCACGGCAACGTATTTAATATAATGTATAATGGACGGTTTCCTGCAAATGTTTCCATATGTAATATATCAACTTACTGTAAATTACTCATATAACGCATTTACAATGCCTTAAATTCTTCACTATTTAATGTGGCAAAAATAACTACAATTTGTTCAATATTAAATATGTCAAACGATTGTGTGTAATTTGCTCCGTACTAAATATGGCAAACAAATGATTGCAATTTGTGCAATATAAAATGTAACACAAAATTGGCTGTAATATTTTAATATAAAAGGTGACATGTAAATTACTGTAATTTGTTCAATGTTAAATATGACAAACAGTTGGCTGTAATTTGTTTAGTATTGAATTTGACAAACAAATTACCAAATTTTTTTTCGATATTAAATATGACAAACAAATTATTTCAATTTGTTCTTGATTAAACATGACAAATAAGTGACCACAATTTGTTCTATATTAAACATCACAACTAGCTGATCAAAATGTGTTCTCTATTAAACATCATAAATAACTGATCACAATTTGGTCTATATTAAACATGACAAATAACTGACCACAATTTGTTCGATATAAAAAATAACAAATAACTGACCACACGTTTTTCTATATTAAATAAGACAAATAACTGACCACAATTTGCTTTAAATTAAACATGACAATCAACTGACCTCAGTTTGTTCTATATTAAACATGACAAATAACTGCCCACAAATTGTTCTTTATTAAACATGAACAAATAACTGACCACAATTTGTTCTATATTGAATATAACGAATAACTGACCACAGTTTGTTCTATAATAAACGTAACAAACAAATGACCAGAATTTGTTCTATATTACATGTAATAAATAACTGACCTCAATTTGTTCTATATTAAACATGACAAACAACTGGTCACAATTTGTTCTATATTAAACATGACAAACAACTGACCAAAATTTGTTTTATATTAAATATAAACATTTAAATGACCACATTTTATTCTATATTAAACAGGACAAACAACTGACCACAATTTGTTCTATATTAAATATAACAATCAATTAACCGCAATTTGTTCTATATTAAACATGACAAACATTTGTCCACAATGTGTTCTGTATTAAACATGACAAATAACTGACCACAATTTGTTCTGTATTAAATATGACAAATAACTGACCACAATTTGTTCTATATTGAACATGACAAATAAATGATCACAATTTATTCTATATTAAATATATAGTAACTGACCATAGTTTGTTCTATATTAAATATGACAAATAACTGACCACAATTTGTTCTATAGTAAGTATATCAAACAACTGACCGCAATTTGTTCTATATCAAACATGACAAATAACTGAACACAATTTGTTATATATTAAACATTACAAATAACTTACGGCAATTCTTTTCTATATTAAACATTACAAATAACTGATCACAGTGTGCTCTGAATAAAACATGACAAATAACTTACCACAATTTGTTCTATATTAAATATAACAAACAACTGACCGCAATTTGTTCTATATTAAACATGACAAATAACTGAACACAATTTGTTCTATAATAAATATAGAAAATAACTGACCACAATTTGTTCTATAATAAATATGACAAATAACCATCCATTGTGTGTACTGAATTAAACATGACAAATAACTGACCATTGTGTGGTCTGAATTAAACATGACAAACAGCTGACCACAATTTGTTATGTATTAAAATAGCAAATAACTGACCACACTTTGCTTTACATTAAATATGACAAAATAATTACCACAATTTTCTTAGTATTCAACGTGAGAAACAAATGAATGCAATGTCTTGAGTATGAATGTAAATGTAATTGAACAGAATATGCTAAGGTAGGCAAGCTCAGTAACAGCCTGCGAGAATAGGTCACTACATTATAATATGTTAAACTAAGTTGAGCTAAGAACCGACATCCCCGGGAAGGTTAACCCGGTAAACAAATGCCCGCAGAAGTCGGATGTGTCGGCCTAACGGCGCAAGAACGCAGCTCTGCTTTAAACAGGCACAACGCAATAACGTCAGAAAAAAAACTCCGGATGAACGCAGCAGAAGAAGAAGAAGAAGAACCGACATCACTGCACTCAGGACATTCCCATATGCGCTCCGTCCCGTCGTTCAACATCCAGCGAAGAGTCCCACTACTAATCGTTCCCGCCGCTATATGACTGAAAGTTCTCCTGATATCCCATGTCAGTTTTGAGATTCTACCAGAACCCCTGTCAATCCCCGGCAATCTCATCCTTTCCACACACGTGTTCTTAAACTGTACCCCCACCTTCTCCACCTGGTCCCACAGGCGCACGACCACCAGGTAATCCCACCAAGAGGTGTACATAATGATATGAGGTTTGCAGCTTCCTTCCTCGCTACTACATCTATGAATAGTTAACGCTTCCCACTATCATGGGTAGGTGGAGGTTAGAGTTCGTGAGGGTCGACCCCTTCTTCTTCATGCAGGAACAACGCCTTCTATCATTGTTCCCTTTAACTGATTAAATGCCATGGGATGATTAATCGGCTTAAGCGACTTCCCGTATCTGCTATGGGCTTATATACCGCCGAAATGTTGTCATCGCATTACAATACAACATGTGTGCTACCATGTTAACCACTTTAAAGCCATAACTGTGACACACCCCTGCTTCCTATTTTCCGTCTTTCATTTTTGTTAGGTCCAAACCTACTGTTTGTTTGCACAGAATCAGTTAAGCCACTGTGATGACCACGCTTTACGGCATGGCACATGATGATGATGATGATGATGATGATGATGATGATGATGACGAAGACGACGACGACGACGAGACGATCGCATGCTAGCTATACCACTGTTGGAGTGTTTCATGCTAGGTCATTGCATATTCTGTGTAACGCTTTGAATGCAGTGGCGACCACATCAAAAAATGATACAGTTGTTCTGGACTTTGTTTTAAATCAGAATATACTCTCTCTCTCTCTCTCTCTCTCTCTCTCTCTCTCTCTCTCTCTCTCTCTCTCTCTCTCTCTCTCTCTCTCTTACACACACATACACACACAAGCACGCACACGCACACACACGAACATTTAAGGTTTTCATTTGAATTCCCGTCGTATAGACTAATCGGAACTCTAGGAGTGATATGTATGGTCAGTATTTACTACGCACGCCATTTCCTAGTATCGTTTTTAAAAAAAAAAAAGACTAGGTTGAATAGCGAGCTGCGGCTGTTAAAATAAACATCCTTCTATTAAGACAGTGCATAACAGTGCAAACGTAACATTTGATCACGCTTAGTTCTCACTCGCCCTCTCCCTCGCTAAGGGGGGTTAACGACTTTCTCCGTAATCCCGTATATCCACGTAGGATAACTTAGCTGCGCGAGATTCGGTAGCGGATCGCGTCGCGTTGGTTACTTACGGGGGTATGTGAGCCGGTCGCCCAGAAAACAATGGCAAACTACTGAGCGTAATATTGCCAAGAAATCAACAACAGCGGTAAAATGCTGGTGTTGACAGCGATGTTCTGTAAATTGCATATGCCGAAAAAAAAAAAGTTCTCACTCGTAACTCATCATCATCATTCAATTCCTTGCCGGCTGGCGTGGACGATCATGCCTCTCCAAAAATTGCGATCTCCGACTACGTAGATCAATTCGTGTGTTGACGCCCTTCCGTGCCATGACACAAGACTGTCGTGAATCTTCTCACGCTGTCTTCCTATATCTCTCTTTCCACAAATCTTTCCCGATTGTAAAAAGATGTTCCAGTTTTTGTATTCTCATAATGTGGTTTAAAAAAAAATGATGACTGCTTGTTTATGATGTTTGTGATATGTTGTCGTGAGACTTAGCTTCCTTCAAAATGTTCAGTTTGCTCATTTTAGCTTCCCGAGTAATTTTCAGCATCCTTCTATCAAACCTCACCTCTAAGGCTTCCAGGAATGTCTTCGCTTGTTTACTAATTGTCCAGGATTCGCATCCGTATGTTAAAACTGGTTCAATGCAACAACTCTTTTTTGTTTAACTTTCAAGAACAGGGGCTTATTGCACAAGATGTTCTTCATTTGATAGAATATAGTTTTTGCTAGTCCTATTCTGTTCCTTATCTCCGTGATGCATCATCCATCTGATATTATCCACGTGCACAGATATATACTATAAAATCAATTGTATATATTTGTGACATGCCGTATCAGATTGTTGAATGTTGCTTTGGTCATGTATATTCTATCTCCCCTCCCCCCTCACGCCTGCCGTCATATGTCATTAAGTGTCTTAAGTAAGAAGGTCTTTACTCTATTGACTTGTTAACGCGTCTTTACATTCACTGTAATTTTCAAAACTGGCTTTGTGCTGTCTCTGTTGAAAATGATTATTTTGTTATAATAATTCTCAAACTAATAAACATTATTATTATTATTATTATTATTATTATTATTATTATTATTATTATTATTGTTTAGTATTAAAGTTTAAGTTAGTTGCATATCCTTTACATGACGTATCAGTCAACTCCAACATTTGTTGGCTGTTTATGACTCGTGGACAAGTTTACATTCAGTAGTTTGCCATTGCTTTGTGGACCACCGGCACTGATACAATTTTATGGAAACTAACGCAAGGCGGTCTGCTTCCAAATCGCCCGCGGCTGTGTTTCTAAGGCGGTACGCGGGATTTCGAACTGCATTCGTAACCCCTTCTCCACAGAGTATACTACACTTGTATTTTTATTAACATTATTATTATTATTATTATTATTATTATTATTATTATTATTATTATTATTATTATTATTATTATTGTATTAATATTAGTAATATCATAAACAATCATAAAACAAGCCTGCGACAGTGAAGCAGTGGAGGACAAAAGAAAGAAAGAGAACGAAGAGAAAAGTAATGTCATTACGTATGGAGAAATTAAGCTTAGCACCAAATTTAGAATCTTTAACTCCAGTGTTAAATCGGTATTGCTGTTTGGATCAGAATCAGACAGAACGACTAAACGAAATGCTAATAAATCACAAACATGTATTAATCTGTGCCTATGCAGAATGGTGGGACTAAACCGTATTGACCGAATCATAAATGTAGAGCTCATTGAGACAACTAAACAAATTCCAATGAGTCAAGACGTGAGCAAAAGACACAGGCGCTGGATAGGACCACTCTGAGAAAATCCGAGGATAGCATAACTAGAGACTCCCTTGCATGGAAACCACATGGCCACCGATATAGCGAGTTTTCCTATTGTATATCACCTTTAATTAAAGTATACCATTGATATAAGCTATTCCTCTATTTCATATTACCTTTAGCTAAAGTATACCTTCCACTATTCCCTTATTTCATTTTACCTTTAACTAAAGTATACCACTGATATCAACTATTTCCTTTTTTTTTTTTTTCATATTACCTCCAACTAAAGTATACTACTGACATACACTATTCCCCTATTTCATATTACCTATATGCGGTGTCTGCGAAGAATTCTTGGTATTAAGTGGCAAGACAAAATCACAAATACTGAAGTATTGGAAAGATCAGGTTGTGTGACGGTTTATCCAATGCTCAGTCTTCGTAGACTTAGATGGATAGGACATCTTAGGAGGATGGATGATGGCAGAATACCAAAGGACATCTTTTTTGGTGAATTACAGATGGGTAAGAGATCTTAGGAGGGTCGGCCTCTACTACGATACACAGATGTGTGTAAGCGGGACATGATTGATACAAGCATTGATAATGCACATTGGGAGCAAGTCGCCGCTGAACGTGTTGCATGTAGGGTAAACATCAGAAATGGAATAAAGACGACGGAGAAAATTATTGCAGCTAAGTCACACACCGAGCGCGTGAGACGTAAGATGGTGCATGATGGTGGAAATGACCACGTTTTCAGATGCAACCACTGTGGACGAACATTTACAGCAAGAATTGGCCTTATCAGTCACATTCGCTACCGCCATGGATAATAGTTATTATGCCTTTTTGAAGCACAAACTATCGTCTGTCAAGACGGCAAGGTGCCAATGAGTTATTACCTCTAAATAAAGTGTAACGGTTGTATAAACTACTCCCCTATTTCATATTACCCCTAACGAAAATATATCGCCGCAGTGATGATAAACTATTTCCCTATTTCATATTACCTCTAACTAAAGTGTACCAGTGATATAAACTAGTCCCCCTTTTCATATTACCTCTAACTGAAGTGTACTGGTGATATAAACTATTTCCCTATTTCACATTACCTGTAACTAAAGTATACCACTGATATAATATATTCCCCTATTTCACGCTGCATTTAACGCCAGGCATATCACTGATGTACACTATCTCCCTATTTCAGGTAAAGATGGAATGAACTGTTGACGATTGAGTAGACGAACTAAACATTCACAGGAGATGTGCCTAAACACGAGTCAACGATAAGCCGTCTGCTGCGAGGGAAGATCGTCTTACGGTAGCGCCTGCCGCCTCACCTGAGACGCTCTGATACCTACACCGCAGCCCGGAAGTCCCTGTTTAGCCCAGTCTGTTAATGGGATTCTATGAATCAACCTGAGGCATTCGCAGATTTAAAAAAAAAAAGAGAGACGAATTCCATTCCTACAAGGATAAGGGAAGAAAGTTACACCGAAACGAAAAACAGAAGGGGAGAAAAAAGATATACGATTGAGCAACGCTCAACACGCTGTAGGCGGAAGAGCTGCAGATAGAGAGAAAACGCATGACTCAACTAGAAATTTCTGAAGGTAAAGCGACTTTGGCTAGAATAAACAGGAGGGGAGAATACAACAACAAAAAAAGAAAACTTTGGAGTGTTGGGAAGAAGGTGTGAGAATAACCGAGAGAATAAAGAGTTCTGGCAGGTGTATCCTGGGTAATTACCACGGGCTTTTTTCAAGGTTGTCTGCCGAGTGGATTGAATTCACACCGTTCTAGACACCAGCTTCACACAGGTAGGCCTTCACAGTGGTTGCCGGTCTTCTGTTTTTGTTTTCGTTCCCTGTTTTAAAAAAACAACTGGTCCTTGTTTTTGGTTAGGGTAGTGAGATGGGCGGTTGCATAACTCCTCGATATATGGAGTCGAGGTTTCGAAATCAGATGCGGATGATTTAGAAAAAAAAGAACTCTTTGCGTTGATTTCCACGGTATGAGACGTCGACCGTCCAGAAAGCTATGACAGTCTCCTAAACTAACATTGCATAGTGACTTACAAACAGCTAGTAAATGCTGGGTTGACTGCAATGTCTTGTAAAGGATATGCTACTTTAACTCATTGAGTGACATGAGGTGATTAGTCGTCGTGTGCTATCTCTTGCACATCCCTCAATGTCGTCCTGTCTTGTGCTATCTAGTGCACCTTCCCCATGTCGTCCTGTCTTGTGCTATCTCATGCACCTCTTCCATGTCGTCCTGTCTTGTGCTATCTCCTGTAACTCCCTCCATGTTGTCCTGTCTTGTGCTATCTCCTGTAACTCCCTCCATGTCGTCCTGTCTTGTGCTATCTCCTGTAACTCCCTCCATGTCGTCCTGTCTTGTGCTATCTCCTGCACCTCCCCCATGCCGTCCTGTCTTGTGCTATCTCCTGCACCTCTTCCATGTCGTCCTGTCTTGTGCTATCTCCTGTAACTCCCTCCATGTCGTCCTGTCTTGTGCTATCTCCTGTAACTCCCTCCATGTCGTCCTGTCTTGTGCTATCTCCTGCAGCCCTCCCATATCGTCCTGTCTTGTGCTATCTCCTGCAGCCCTCCCATATCGTCCTGTCTTGTGCTATCTCCTGCAGCCCTCCCATATCGTCCTGTCTTGTGCTATCTCCTGCAGCCCTCCCATATCGTCCTGTCTTGTGCTATCTCCTGTAACTCCCTCCATGTTGTCCTGTATTGTGCTATCTCCTGTAACTCCCTCCATGTCGTCCTGTCTTGTGCTATCTCCTGTAACTCCCTCCATGTCGTCCTGTCTTGTGCTATCTCCTGCAGCCCTCCCATATCGTCCTGTCTTGTGCTATCTCCTGCAGCCCTCGCCATGTCGTCCCTGTCTTGTGCTATTTCCTGCAGCCCTCGCCATGTCCTCCCGGTATTATTCATCTACTTTCTAGTGTATTCCTGTTTTACATGTTCTCTCGCTTTGAACTCAAGTGTAGTCCATACACGTGTTACTACGTCTAGTGCACTAGACGAATATTTGCGTGTGGATTATCTTTCCTTATTATCAGTGCCCCTAGCCATCAGACGAATCCAGTCTGACTTTTGAAGTTGTCCCCTGTTTTTCCCGTGAAGCGTCGCGACGTCATAAAGTGAATTGCCTGCACTGTCCCGTAAAGCCTGTGGCTCAGCACATCCGACTTCAACGATCATTTTTCTGGTTTTCATTTTCTAGCCCTTGACTGTCCCACCAGTCTAGCTACAGGGCAGCATGTTTGTGTTTCTCTTAACCTGGTTCTTATCCGTTGACCTGTCCGACATGGGAGACCCTGCCAGTAGCTGCGCTAACGTCGAGATAGCTTCTGGGGTTAATAAAACACGCAAGCTCACCCACCTCTTCGAAGTGGAGACCCATCAAAGGGGCGTCATAGTATTATTATAATTCAATCTTGCCTATAATTCTTTTACCTGAATGTTTTGGCTACTGTCACAATCCTTTGCAACAGCTGGAATTGACAGTGTCGCGGGGTTTGTCTCTTTGATATCTTTAAATGAGAGGCGCGGGGTGGATCAGCCATAGAAATCACATATCACTCACTATGCCGGACTACTGAACAACAACTTGTAGTCACTTGATAACACCGTTTTACACACGGTGTAGTCTATTTATTAATTATAGATGAACACGATGACATGCATAACATGATTCCAGGCATTTTCATTGAAACATATAAATCTTTCTTCATACGTGAATCCTGAATATAACACTGCCTTCTACAGGCCTTTGTGAAATAAACTGTTACGCCGGACTCTTCCCTTAGTTCGCTCGTAAGCAACTCAACTCCACTGCTAGAACCAAGACATTCTGTATTCCAGAGTAACGAAATGGATAATTTTAAATACCTGGGGGAATTTATAACATCCAACGGGAGATGCATAACAGAGAGTAAGAACAGAATAGGGCAAGTAAAAGCTGCATTTTCAAAAAAAAAAAAAAATAAAAAAAATAAAAGTATCTTATGCAGTAATTCCCTATCATTGAATGTAAGAAAGAGAGTGCTGTAGTGCTATATAGAACCTGTTTTGCTGTATGGCTGTGAATCTTGGAATTTAAATGAACACATTAGAAAGAACTTGGAGGCAACAGAGATGTGATTCCTAAGATGAATGTTTCAAATTCCTTGGACTGCAAGAGTAACTAACAACGATTGCCTGAAAGAGACTAATGAAACTAGAACATTATATACAACAATAAGAAAGAGACAAACAGCTTTCTTTGGTCATGTGATGAGAAGAAAGGCGTCGGAGAACGTCGAGGAAATATCGAGGGGAAGAGAGGAAGAGGCAGACCAAGAGAAATGATGCTGGATGGATTGAGACGGTGGCATGGAGGAATGTCAGCAGCAGAGTTGATTCAGAACACCAAAGACCGAGATCTGTAGAGAGACACGAACACCTACGCCAGCTGGCATGGTACTTGCTGATGATGATGATGAGTCCACTGAAGAACTGGTGATCAGTATTTCCCTCTCTTAGCGGGCGACTATCGCAGACGTCGAATCATCGTTCACCCGCACTCATCACATTACGCGCGCAGCTTCCAAGCAACTACGCTAACACGACTGTTGTAACATAGATTCAAGAGTTAGTTGCATCCATTGGCAGCTTGTCGTCTTGACAAACGATAGTTTTTGTGCTTCAAAAAAGGCATAATAACTATAATCCATGGCTCTAGCGAATGTGGCTGATAAGGCTAATTCGCGTGGTAAATGTTTGTCCAAAGTGGATGCTTGTGTAAAAAAAACATGGTCATTTCCACCATCATGCACCATCTTAGTCTCACACGCTGTGTGCGTGCTTTATCTGCAATTATTTTATCCTTTGTCTTTATTCAGTTTCTGATAGTTACCCTCCATGCAACACGTTCAGCGGCGATTTGCTCCCAATGTGCTTTAACAATGCCTGTATAAATCATGTCCCACTTATACACATCTTTGTATCGTAGTAGAGGCCGACCACGAGATCTCCTACCCGTCTGTAATTCACCAAAAAAGATGTCCTTTGGTATTCTCCATCATCCATCCTCCTAACATGTCCTATCCATCTAAGTCTACGAAGACTCGGCATGGAATACACCGTCACACAACCTGATCTTTTCAATACTTCAGTATTTGTGATTTTGTCTTGCCACTTTATACCAAGTATTCTTCGCAGACACCGCATATGAAAGATGTTTAAACGTTTCTCTTGGTGTGAGTAAGTTGTCCAGGCTTCACTGCCATAAAGAAGTGTACAAAGGACATAGGCATGGTAGACAAGGACTTTTGTTATGGCAGTAAGCTTCCTGTTCTCCCAGACTCATTTTGTTAACCTATTCATTGTTATTGCTGCCTTACCAATCTTGATGTTGATTTCCTGATCTAGGTATAATTTGCTATTTACCTCTGATCCTAGATATGTACAATTGTCTACTATCTCCAGTTCGGCGTCGTCAATAAAGATTGATGGTACCTCATGTGCACCTTGTGACAAAATCTGTCTTCTTTTGTTTAATTGTTAAACCAAATTCAGAACAAGCATTAGAGAATGCAGATAGTAGTCGCTGTAATTCTTCCTCAGAGTGGGTCGTAATTGCAGCAATTCTCTGATCAATATGCTCCTAATTTTGGTCTTGATCTCTGAGCATTGTAGAGGCCGCCATTTGAGCTTGAGTGAATGTACATACCATTAGTTGCATATCTTTTACAGAACTTCGCAGTCAACCCCAGCATATTTTGGCTTTTTATGATCTCTTGGAAAGTTTACGTTCAGTAGTTTGCCATTGCTTTCTGAGCGACCGGCACCTATACCTTTTTCGAAAAACCAAGCACCGTTGTGTTTCGAACCCGGGTATATGGGATTACAAATTGCACCCATACCATTTTATTAAAAAATCCAATGCAAAGCGGTCTGCTGCCAAATCGTTCGCAGCAGATTCAAAAGAACCTGCGATTATGCATGTGTTTCACTGTTGTGATTTATCTGCCATTGTACTTGCTTCGACCCCCTTTGACCGCAGGAAGTTAAGAGTATAGCTTACCTTTACCTTCAGGTACTGTTTTTTTTTTTTTTTAAATCCGAGTCTAAATTTAGATGGAAGGTTACGGCAGCAGGCGCGTGTTGTTTGGCGGAGCTTGTGTTAATAGGGTTGAGTTTGTGCGTTTTCTTTGTTTGTTTATTAGTGGGTTTTATTTCTTTATGTTCCAGCATTCATTTTATATCCCAGGCCGTTCTTTTCCACCTTTCCTTCAATCGTGTGTAGTCGTAGTTCTGTTCAACGGAGTGTTATCCCATTCCAATGCACACACTCACCAGAGAGACATTATTTCAGTTGAGTTGAGCTAAGAACCGACATCAGACATCACTGCACATAGGAATTCCCATACACACTCCGCCGTTCCCACCGCTATCTGATTGAAAGTTCTCCAGGTCTTCCCTCTCGGTGTTGAGATTCTTTTAGAACCCCTGCCGATCCCCCGCAATATCATTGTTTTCGCATACTGGTTCTGTCTGTCCCTCCACCTTCTCCACCTGGTCCCACAGGTGCTCGACCACCTTCTCCACCTGGTCCCACATGTGCTCGACCACCTCTCCCTTGTCCTTAGGTAATCTACCACCGATAAGTGCATTCCCTGCCACCCTATCAGCCTGCTCATTCCCCCGCACTTCCTCATGGCCAAGGCAAACAATCCATAACATTCTCACAATCTGTGTCACAATCTGTGACCTCTGAAGCGAGGTGAGCCATTCCACACGAAATATTCCTTTCTACGCCTAACTTAGCATACTCCTTGAGTCCGTAATACACAGAGAACGAACGAACGAACGAACGAACTGATGGTAAATTTAATAATGCATAGTATAACAATGTAGTAAGTCTCATAAAACGGTATTTACGGGTTTACTTACCGCTTAGAATAGACACGAGAAATAGTTGCCAAACAAAACCATAATAGGAAATACGAAAAGAAAGAGAGAGAGAGAGAGAGAGAGAGAGAGAGAGAGAGAGAGAGAGAGAGAGAGAGAGAGAGAGAGAGAGAGAGAGAGAGAGAGAGAGAGACTCAGCGTTACCCTGACGCTCACAAACAAAGACTCAGGTTTAATTAACTCTTAATTTCTTTTATTTGCGTTTATGTGTTTTTCTATGTCTGTTTTCCCTTCCTTTTGATTCTGTCTTTTCTTTCGTTCTTTTTGTTTTTCGTTCCGTATTTCCTACTTTCAGTGCATCCCTTCATTCCTGCTTCGTTTTGCCTGCATTGTTTCTTCCTTGCCAATATATTCCGCCTCCTCCCTCCCACGTACTCGTAGATACTAGATCCTGTCCGTTCCTCTGGGGTTTATGAAGCGTGTTTACAAGGATTTCAGCGATGGTTTGGGATCTTTCGGAGATAGACAGAGAAAGGGAACGGGTCACCACAGCTATTTACTTCGTGAAATAATATTTCGGAATCTCACTCCTTGGCGAAGGTGTTACGGACGCAATTCGTAATCCCGTATACCCGGGTTCGAAGCACAACGGTGCTAGTTTTTTTTTCGAAAAAGGTATAGGTGCAGGTCGTTCAGAAAGCAATGGCAAACTACTGAACGTAAAACTAACCCAGGAATCACGAATAGCCAAAATGCTGGTGTTGACTGCTGCATCCTGTGAAGGACGGCAACTAAAAAAAGTATATTAGAAGGTCTAACAACAACCTGGCAGTGTCGGCAAAAAGAGTTATACTGAAGGATAGATAGCAGCGGCTGACCTTCACATTGCGCGGGGTCAGATGGTGGCGTGTCTGGCCTTGACATTGCGAGGGGTCAGAGGGTGCTGTGGCTGGCCTTAACCCATTGTTTGATTGCGGTTTCAATCTTTGTGTGTGAGAAGGATCCACTTTATTGCATACAATTATCTCTATAAGTGCTTAATTTCCTCCCATTGATCGTATAAGAAAAATATCAGCGCAGTGCAATAATTCCGTAGCCTCGGCGACGTTCCAAATTTGTATATGCCTTAATCACATATCAATCAATCAATCATGTGCCATGCCGGAAAGCGTGGGCGGTCATGATTCGCCATTTCACTCGATCACCAGAGTCGTGGATCAACTCAGTGTTCCTGTCTCGTCCATGCCATGTGACCAAGCGATCCAGGTATTTTCCTCTCGGTCTTCCTCTTGGTCTGTTCCCCTCGATCTTGCCAGCTGTCACTAAGTTCTCCAGTCCATTTCTTCTCATAACATGTCCAAAAAATTTTGACTGTCTACGTCTAATTTCTCTAATCAATCTACGATTTTCATTTGTCTCTTGTAGTACTTGGTCATTGGTTTTTCTATCTGTCCATGGTATTCTTTGCATTTTCCTCAGAAACCACATTTCTGCAGCCATCAGATGTTTTTCAGCTTGACTGCACATTGTCCAAGTTTCACATCCATACAAAAGAACAGGCTCTATGTATCCCCTCAACACTCTTTTTCTCGTTTCAATTGACATCATTTTATTGGTCAGAATGTTTTTCATCTTGCTAAAGGCTACTTTCGCAATGGCGATTCTTGTTCTAATCTCTTCAAGGCATCTGCCATCAGATGTTATGACTGTTCCGAGATAATTGAACCGATTCACTTGTTGAAGAATATTCCCATTTACTTGTATATTACATTGTGGTACTTCGTTCTTCCTAGTGACGACCATAACCTGTGTCTTCCTACAATTTAATTCCAACCCCAGCTGCTCACTGTGTACAACCACAGCGTCTACTAATTGTTGCAGATCCTGTGCATTGTCTGCAATCAATACTGTATCATCTGCATATCTAATGTTATTTATGTTTCGTCCTCCAATGCTGATTCCATTTAGGTCTTCTACATTTCTGAAAACATTTTCACTGTATAGGGAAAAAAGATCTGGAGACATTACACATCCCTGCCTAACACCTCTCTTAATAGGTTGGTATTGTCCTACTTCATTATCAATTCTTATGGCAGCTTATTGTTTCCAATATATGTTTTTTATAAGTCTAATGTCTTTCCCATCAATTTGTAGATCCTCAAGCATATCCACCATGTTGACATTCTAACTCTATCAAAACCCTATGTATAGTCAATAAAGCAAAAATGTATATCCTTGTTTACTTCTAAAGCACGTTCAATAACTGTTCGCAGCATATACACAGCATTTACTGTACCCTTTCCTTCTACAAAACCACATTGTTCTTCCCCTATTTCAGGTTGTATTTTCTTTCTCACTCTTTGCATGATAATTAGTAACAAAATCTTTGTGACGTGACTCATTATACTAATTGTTCTATGCTGATCACATTCCAAGGTTCCTGATTTCTTTGGGATTGCAATAAATACAGAATTACATAATTCAGAAGGTATATCTCCAGTATCATATAATGTGTTCAGCAGTCTAGTGACTTGCTCTAGTCCAAATTCTTCTAAAGCTTTAATCATTTCTGTTGTGATGTTATCTGCACCGGGGGCCTTGCCAGCTTTCATATGCTTAAGAACATTTTGAACCTCCATCTTTAAAATTGCTGGTCCTTCATTATTAAATCTAATAGCATACTGTTCCTCTCTGTTATCATTATACAGGTCTTTCACATAATCTGTCCATACATGTAGAATCTGATCTTTTTCTATTATGATTTTGCCATCTTGGTTTTTAGACAGCCTGTTGATGTACTTGTTCTTTTATTAGTAAGTTCCTGAATTCTTTTGTGCACTAATTTGGTATTTTGACTGTTGTGTTGTTTGTCAATGTCTAAGCACTTTTCCTCAAGCCATGATTCTTTTGCCTTCCTACATAATATTCTGACTTGTATGTGAATTTCTTCATATTTGGCAGGATTATTTTTGTTGAGTCTTCTTGTTTCCATTAAGTGTAAAATTTCCTCAGTCATCCATTTCTTACGACCCACCTTCTTTAATTTTGGAATAGTTGTTTCTGCAGCCACATTGATTGAATTCTTTAACATTTCCCATTGATCATCCACATCCTGGAATAGGATCTCTAGATCAGACAATATTTCAAATCTGTTCTGTACTTCTATGTTGAATTTGTTTTGTATTTCCTTGTCATTACTCAATGTACACAAATCATATTTAGTGTTCCCTGTTGTATACTTGACTTTCTTCAACTTTATCCTCAATGTTCCTGTGAGTAATCTGTGGTCACTATAACAATCAGCACTGGGAACTGTTTTTGCTACTGTTAGGGCGTTTCTAAATCTTCTGCTAATGAGAATGTAGTCAATCTGGTTTCTAATACTCCTATCAGGACTCCTCCATGTCCATAATCTTCTAGGGTGTTGTTTGAACCAGGTGTTTCCTACAATCATTTCCTGTTCTTTTGCCCACTCTACTAGTCTGTATCCTCTTTCATTTCTCTCTCCTAAACCATAGTTTCCTACTGTGTATCTATCCCCTTGATTTCCTACTTTTGCATTGAAGTCCCCTATTATGATGTTTATTTCTGAATTTTTACATTTTTTTAAGGCAGACTCTATGTCATTATAAAATTCCTCTACACTATCTTCACTAGACTCTAATCACATATCCGACCCATTATTTAAAAAAAAAATTCTTTCTTCAACCTGCCAACTTTATATATATATATATATATATATATATATATATATATATATATATATATATATATATATATATATATATATATATATATATATATATATATATATATATATATATATATATATATCATATGCGTTTTATGGGGTATCTTTCTTAATTTTGAGATTTAGCCCGGGCTGCCGCTGGTCCGATTACCTGGCAATCGGGCTAACCCTGGCATAATCAATCCTATGGAGTTTTCTGACCCTAGCATTAGCAGCCGAATGGAGTTATCTAACTCCAGCAGCTTGGAGAAAATGATGCTGCAGGGAGTTGAGTTGAGTTAAGCACCGACATCACTGCACTCAGGATGCTGCAGGGAGTGACCAGAGGATCTGGCCAACACTCAAAACTCCAAGGGAAGGCCAGACGGACACACAATCAGACTGCTTCTGGTACCATTAGTATTGGGACTCTTCGCTGGCTGTTGCAGATGCGGACGGAGCACGTGTGGGAATGTCCCGAGTACCGTGATGTCGGGATTTGGCTCAACTCTACTCACCCCAGCAACAAAAAGAAGACATCTTCTTTAATGACAGGCTATTTAACGGAACTTGGACATGTGGCGGACAAATAGGCTTTTCGTGTACTCGCCACCACACGTCATCATCATCATCATCATGTGCCATGCCGATAAGCGTGGGGGTTATGTTTCACCATCTCACGCGATCACCATAGTCGTTGATTAGCTCAATGTTCTTGTCTCAATCATACCACGTGGCCAAGCCATCCAGGTATTTACTTCTCTGCCTTCTCCTTGTTCTCTTCTCCTCGATCTTGCCAGTTGTCACCAATTCTATTACACATTCGTATAAACCAGAATGAAACCACAATGGCATGTTGATCTCTTTACAGCTACCGTTTTGACAGTGAAACATTTGACAATGTGGTGATTTTGTGTGTATTTCAGTTAAAAAGATTCATTAAGCTACTCCATTATATGTCAAACTTTTTTTTTTCTGTAATATACACTTGACGAGAAACAGCGAAATATTCGCGGTTATATAATTTTTGTTCTGTCTTTTCCGCATGTCTTTGTTTCGTTAACAAATATATTCCTTTCCATCATTAGTGCTGCATTCTATCTCGGTTTGTGTTGCTACAGTTACTCTTGTTTGCATTTTGATATATGTATTTGTGTCAACAGTTTGATGTCATGTTTGCTTTTCTCTTGTACTGTTTTATTTAAAACATATTTTATTTGTTGTTTATTCTAGCCGATGCTGTGTCGAAGGGGTTTCGAAGACAATTCGCAATCCCGCATACCGCGTTCGAAACACAGCTGCGGGAGATTTTGAAGCAGACCGCCCTGCGTTGGTTTTCCTACAATGGAATGAGTGCCGGTCGTTCAGAAAGCAGTGGAAAACTAACTACTGAACGTAAACTTACCAGGAGAGCACAAACAGCCCAAAAACATTTTGGGGTTGATTGCAACGTAAAAGATGAGCAACTAACTTATTCTAGACAAAGAGCTGTCGATTATAAAATCACGTGAAAATATTAATCTTTTCCTCTGAGGTATTATAGAATTAATTCTGAAAAATTTCAGCAGTGAAATAATGCATCTATTCACTTCACATAATATTTGATTCAGTAGTATTTCAGCAGAGAGAATTCGTCTATTCATTTCAAATTATATTTGAGTTGAGCTAACAACTAACATCACTGCAGTCAGGACATTCCCAGACGCCCTTCGTCTCCTCGTTCAACAGCCAGCGAAGAGTCACTCTACAAATATTTCTACCGCTATCTGATTGAAAGTTCTACTGGTCTGTAGTATTTCCGCAGAGAAAAGAATTCAGATATTCACTTTACATTATATTTAATTCTGTAGTATTTCAGTTGAGAAAGAATTTATCTATTCACTTCACATTCTATCTAATTGTGTGGTATTTTAGCATTAAAATAATTCTTCTATTTACTTTAAATTATATTAAATTCTGTGATATTTCAGAAGATAACGAATTAATCTATTCACTTCACATTTAATTAAATTCTGTAATATATTAACAGAGAAAAAAGCCAAGCTGGCATGGCATTTGATGATGATGATGATGATGATGATGATGATGATGATGATGATGATGATGATGATGATGATGATGATGATGATGATGATGATGATGATGATGATGACCAAATTCGGAATATTTAATTCTTAGGACACATCACTACCGTTGCATGTGTCAGAAACATCTCTTAACCTTCTCATTTTCCTCATGTTTTTATTTGTCTTAATACCGAACCTCTTTCAGTATTGAATTCTTGATAGACCTGTTTGTTCTCCTTTCCGTCCAATGAGTTTTAATACTCCTCTGTCTGTGACATTTATATTCACATGCACATATGTCTTTCCGATTTGTTAATTATCAATCAAACTTACGCATCCACATGTTGCCCTAGAAAATATACAAGCTCTTTGAATTTAGATTTTTATTGTTCTCATGTGTTGCAATCCATGAAATATTCTTTATTGCTGCAGCTTTTATACAGAAAACCTCGTTCTTCTTTTAATTTCTGCCACATTTCCACCGTCCGTCATAAAAGAACCTAGATATTCAAAACTACTCACTTCCGGTAATTTTTCTCCGTTGATAAATGTATCTGTTGCCATATTTGTTTTATCGATTGCCATGAGTTCTGTTATTGTTGCACCGAGGTATCATATTTTTCTCCACTTTTGTTCCGGCGCTGACTTCTTACATTTTATCAATTCGTGTTTGTGTTGTTGGCAAGACTACGTTTTCCTCTTCTTTGTTCCTCTCTCGAGCCTTGTTGCGCACCTAAAAGGTCAGATTTTCAGAGTTCAGTATGCATAGCTGCCAGGTTTGCTTCCACTAGATCAGTGGTTCTCAACCAGTGGGGAATCACCCCCCCCCCCCCCCCCCGCCCAGGGGGGAACTTTAGAGTTTCCAGAGGGGAAATTAAGATTATTTCAAGATCACATTAATACAAGAACCAGTTACTTGATATTGTTTTTCCCTCGAAATTTTACGGTTCTGTACTTCTCGCCGTAATGAAATTCGTTTTATGACGTAAGTAAACCCGCAAATCACGTTTTATGTAGATGTCTAGACTCGTTCTAGTATGTGTTATTAAATTTTGCTTCCATTTTTATGTATACTATGTAAGGGTGGGGAGGATTTATAGGGAGAAAATTCAAAAGGGGGGGGGGGATGACGTTCTGAACATATGGTAAAGGGGGTCATGGGCCAGAAAAGGTTGAGAACCACCGCTCTAGACTGATTCCTTCCAAGGTCACGAGCTCTACCTACCTGCGCCCACCTCATCCCCCCCTTAAATGGGTACTTCAATTTTAATTCACCGCAACAAAGAAGAATCCCTTCGAGCCTCATTTGCATCGGTCCGGCAATCATTTTCCGGTTTAGTGTACGGTGGTCTGCTAGACCGATCGATGGATGTTTTTTTTTAGTTTTGGGCCCGTAGGGCCCTCACTGTCGTCGACAGTGAGGGCCCTACGGGTCCAAAAACTTAAAAATATCCATCGATCGGTCTAGCAGTCCACCGTACACTAAACCGGAAAATGATTGCCGGACCGATGCAAATGAGGCTCGAAGGGATTCTTCTTTGTTTGCGGTTGTTTGCGGTGAATTAAAATTGAAGTACCCTTAAATGTTGCCAAAACGGTAATCTTACGGCCTGCTCATACGATTTCCCCTTTCCGAGGTATATTCAACGTACACGACTTGCACATGGAATCTCCTATTACTGGATATTATCCGACACGACCAGGCATGCGATCTCACTACCCAAGAGATCAGGGGGCGCGTGATATTAGATACCAGTGGTCTTGACCTCTAAGCCACGTGGCCTATGACAATAATACCGAGTGGTTAGTATGTAGAAGTTTAATATTTTCTTTTCCATCGATTTCAACCAGTTCTATTCCTGCTTCTCTCGATTACAAAGAATTATATTCCCCTTTTCTTCGATTTCAAAGAGTTCTATTTCCCCTTCCCTCGATTACAACTAGTTCTGTTCCTCTTTCTCCAGATTACATACAATTATATTCCTCTTTCCTCATATTACAAAGAGTTCTATTCCTCTTTCTCTAGATTACATAGAAGTATTTTTATATCTCCTCCTATTAACCGAGTTATATTCCTCTTTCTCCAGATTACATAGAATTATATCCCTCTTTCCTCCTATTACAAAGAGTTCTATTAATCTTTCTGCAGATTACATTGAATTCTGTCCCCTTTCCCTCCTATTACAACGAGTTCTGTTCCTCTTTCTCCAGATTACATAGAATTCAATTCCTTATTCCTCCTATTAGAACGAGTTCTGTTCCTCTTTCTCTAGACTACATAGAATTCTATTCCTCTTTCCTCCTATTACAACGAGTTCTATTCCTCTTTCTCTAGTTTACATAGAAGAAGTCTATCCATGTTTCCTCCTATTACATTTTATTATATTACATTATGTTTCCTCCTATTCCTTTTTCTCCAGATTACACAGAAGAAATCTATCCCTCTTTCCTCCTATTTCTCTTTCCTCCCATTTCTCTTTCCTCCTAATACAACAAGTTCTATTCCTCTTTCTCTATATTACATAGAATTCTATTCCTCTTTCCTCCTATTACAAAGAGTTTGTTTCCTCTTTCTCGAGATTACACAGAGTTCTATTCCTCTTACTCCGATTACAGACAGACAGACAGACAGACAGACAGACAGACAGACAGACAGACAGACAGACAGACAGATCATCACGATTAGATTAGATGGGTGGGTGTGTGATAAATGGATGGGTAGGTGGGTGGGTGGGTGGATGGATAGGTACATAAAGAGGCAGGCAGCTAGTCACGCAGGCAGGTAGGCAGGTAGGTAGACAGGTAGGTAGAGAGAGAGAGGGTGCTTGCAGTAAGGAGCTCTCCAGGGATATGAAACCTAAGACAGACAGGCAGAAAGTGACACAGACAGACAGACAGACAGACAGACAGACAGACAGACAGACAGGCAGGCAGGCAGACAGGCAGGCAGGTAGGCAGGCAGGCAGACAGGCAGGCAGACAGACAGGCAGACAGGAAGTACAC
The DNA here is from genome assembly GCA_963921405.1 of Cepaea hortensis. Taxonomy (NCBI): domain Eukaryota; kingdom Metazoa; phylum Mollusca; class Gastropoda; order Stylommatophora; family Helicidae; genus Cepaea; species Cepaea hortensis. The sequence continues at coordinate 456,598,690 of OY992876.1, read as the reverse complement.
ATTACAAAAATAGCACAGACGATAAATAAATGAGGGTCTTTGCCATGCAGGTATGTGATGACACAAGAAGGATGTCATCTGCAGACATACACGCCATATATCTCACAATGATGTTCAAGGTGAAACAGAACGGGCCCATTCATACCTGTTGTTCACAATGTCATATGTCGGCTACTAGACCTATTAACCCAAAATGGCACAGAGAAATGAGGCCGTTGCAAAAGCACTCAATCCAAGCACTTTTATTGTTTGTTTTGGCTGCTAGTGATTCCTTGGCAAGTTTATATTCAATAGTTTATTATTGCTTTCTGAACGACCGGCACGCATATCATTGTATGAAAACCAACGCAAGGCGGTCTGCTGTCAAATGGCCCACAGCTGTATTTCAAACACGGTATGCGGGATTACGAATCGCGTTCGTAAGCTCTTCGCCATACAGCCGGTCTGCACTAGTTCTTCTTCTTCTTCTTTGCGTTCATCCGGAGTGTTTTTTCAGATGTGATTGCGGTGTGTCTAAGTTATGCGCCCTTGGGCCGAAACCCGTAGGCCAACACATCCGCCTTTAGTGTGCTTTTGTTGACCAGGTAGCATTCCTGGGAGACTCTCACTTTTGCGGTACCGTCCACAACCCAGCTGGCCATATTGGAACGGTCGAAGACAACGGTGGTCCCTCAAAGGAAGTCCATAGCATTTTCCGCCATCCAGGGTGGCTTCCATAATTGCAGGGCCGACACATAGCGCCCTGGTGCTGGGCTCACCGAGGGAATCGTCACGTCCTGTTCATGGCTGCTTTAATTCCTCACTTCAATATATTGGGTAATTCGTTCGCCCCGGACCGTTCCCGCACAGGTCTGCAGATGGTATCGTCACGTCCTGTTCATGGCTGCTTTAATTCCTCACTTCAATATATTGGGTAATTCGTTCGCCCCGGACCGTTCCCGCACAGGTCTGCAGATGGTATCCACTCAGCGAGATTTCAACACGGACATGTGCTTGTCGTTGTGCCCGACAGAGCTGTTCCGGGCACGACGGACATACGGAAAACTACCTAGTCAGAGCTGTTCCGAACAAGAGCGGAATTCGGAAACTAGGTAGTCAGAGCTGTTCCTAGCACGAGAGACATCCGGACAAGACATTTCACTCGGACGTAAGTGCGTAGTGCCAATTTTTATTTTGCCAACCGTAGGACGGCACTTCCGGCTTCGGCGGGCATTTTTAATGAGGTTAGCCTTCCTCGGGTTTCGAGGCACGTTAGACTTATTGATGTGATTTCGACCATATCTCAGCTGGTCAAGATAGAACGTCAATAACATCACGGTCAGCCCTCAAGGGAAGGCAGGGGCAAACCATGGGCATTCTCTCGCTATCCAAGGAGGCTTCCATATTTGCAGAGCCGGCACATATTGCTCTGAGACTGGGCTCACTCGAGGAGTTGCCTCGTTCTGCTCATGGCTGCTTTAGTTCCTCACTTCCATGTGAGAAGAATGGCAATGAGGCCTGGCGATGCAGACATAGCTATTGACTTGGCACTTGTCTCCCAGGCATCAGTCCTTGATGTAAAGTGGAATGTTTTGAATGACAATGGGATTGATCACATGCCATGCTCAGTCCTGATCTCTAAACCCAGGAAAGTTAAAGCTGGGAGAGCGCGCAAGACCTTCCGGTATGAGTGGACCGATTGCCTTCTTGGACGCCTCAGACAAGGGGCATGCAACAGGACTGTTAAAACTCCCTTTTTGCAGCCCCCATGGTGGACCCCAGAAGTAGACCATGCTTGGAAAGCAAAGAGAGCTGCAGTGAAGCAGCTAAAGAAAGTGCGACAGACACTTAGAAGCTCACGAGAGGAAGTGGACACAGCGGAAAATGTCAAGAAAGACAAGGTGGAGGTTTTCAAGCGCTGTGCTGCAGAGGCCAAAAGGGCAAAATGGGAATGTTTCATGAAGGAGATTGGAGGGGATAAAACACTGCAAAAATTCTGGAAACTGCACAGGCAAATGCAGAGAAAAGATCAGCCGATGACAGTGGGAACAATCTATAGAGATGATGGTGTGCGCGTGACAACAGACAAAGAGAAAGGGGAGGCGTTTCTCCAGAGATTTTTAGAGCAGACCAATCATAATGATGCGGACACCAGGGATGCAGTTAGAGAGGAGCTATCTGGCACCACGAAGAATATGCAGTATGAAGACATCATACGGGTGGAAGATGTTAAACACATTTTGAAAAAGGCAAAAGACACGGCACCAGGGCCCGATGGGGTCAGGTATGGCCACATGAAGGGTTTGAGCGAAGCAGACCTGGAGGAGATGACCGACTGCTTTAACCAGAGCATTAGGACAGCATCAGTACCGCAGGATTGGGTGCACAACTATCTCATCCCTCTCCCAAAACCATTCAAGGATCAGTCAAAGCTTAGTGGCTTTAGGATCATCACCCTTCAAAATACATTTGGGAAGGTTTTAGAGAAGATAGTCGCTGTCAAGCTGCAAGAGCTTTTGGAAAGCGGGAAGCTTCTTCCAAGAGGCCTGGGGAGCTACAGGCCAGGAAAAGATACCTGGTCAAATGCAGCCACTTTTACCTTTGATGTTTATGAGGGGTTCCAGAGTAGACAGGAAACGATGGCGGTAGCGCTTGATCTCGAGGATGCCTACAATAGAGTTCGCTATGATATTTTGATGACCGCACTGATGGAGAAGGGGGTCAATCCCTGGTTGGTGAACTGGATAGCAGCCGTCCTGCACTCTTGTCGGGTTGCTCTTCGTCTGGGCGCATGGACCTCAGAGCCACATATGTTAACCCCGGGACTGCCACAGGGATCTGCAGTCTCACCGGTGCTCTTTAATGTGTATACGAGCAAGATTGCAAACCTAGAAGCACCAGGGGTTGGAAGAATACTAACATTTGCAGATGATATTCTTGAATATAGGCAGGGGAGAGATAGGGAGCAAACAGCCCAGGAGTTACAGGCGATAGTAGATGAAGTGATTGACTGGTGCACAGAAATGAGTGCTGTCATCCACCCGGAAAAGGCGGCTGTTTTGTGGTGCTCTCTGGACAACAGGATTGTAAGAGCTGATGTCCCAAGCCTCGCGATAGATGGTAGAAATGTCAGCAGAGAGAACAAACTGAAGTATCTGGGGATCACATTTGACAGGAGCCTATCCTTCAAGGACCATGTGGAGACGGACGTGACAAGATCTCAAAAGGGACTCAATGCACTTAAAATGATGGCTGCAATGGACATAGAGCAGAGAATGCTTTTCACACTATACCAGCACTTGATCCTCTCAGTAATTGATTATGGATTAGGTCTGCTCACAGTCTCAGAGAGTCAGCTGGTGAAGTTAGAGAGAACATAGAACGAAGCTATGCGGGTCATTCTGGGATGCACTAGAGACACCCCAGTAGTGTGTTACATCCTTGGTCTGCCGACTGTTGCTGGTAGGCTCAAGATGATGCAGGCGAAAGCATACCTCAGAGTAGCTGCAGACACAGACCACCCACTGCATGAGGCGCTGGACGCAGTTAAGGGTCAGCGACTAATAAGAGGGAAATCATGGATGGCTCAGGCGGAGGATACGATCAGACAGGTGTGCCCCTTGGAGAACATTAGGCGTGGAGAGGAGTGGGTCAGAGTGCCAGCGGAGCAGTCAGGCTTGTGCAGAGTTATAATCACATTAAGCCGGGAGTGCAGGGAGTGGCCAGCAGGGGCTACGGAAGTGGAAATCCAGCACCTAATTCAGGACAATGCTCACTCGAGTGATGTGATTATCTACACAGATGGTTCGGTGTCAAGAGGTGAGAGCCAAAGGTAATGGTCGATGTTTGGGGCAAGAGAGCATGGCATATGATACCACAACATCCAGCTTAAGAATGGAAGTGGAGGCAGTCACTGCGGCTCTCCGCTGGATGGAGAATACGACACACACACACACATCGTTATTGTAACTGACTCAAAAAGCATGCTGACGAGGGTGAGGACGGGCAGACTTCGTGCGGGGTGGCTTGCTTCGCTTCGGAGGTCACGGGTGACAAGCATCGCCTGGATCTTTTCTCCGGGGCATGCCGGTGTGCTGGGAAATGAACAGGCGGACAGATTGGCTGGCTCTGCAGAACTTGGTGGAGTATTGATACATGACAAGGCAGACGTGGTTGCGGCCTTGTGGGATCACGTACACACCTCGGAGGAGCAAATGGATTACCATGGTCTGGCAAGAATGAGACGAGGAGTGACGAAGGGATCTGGCTGACGCTCAACGCTCAGAGGAAAGGCGAGACGGACTTATAATCAGATTGCTACTGGTACTATTAGTGTTGGAACTCTTCGCTGGCTGCTGAGGATGGGGAAGGAGCACTTATGGGAATGCCCAGAATGCTGTGATGTCGATTCCTAAATCAATCAATCAATCAATCAATCAATCACTTTCATGTGTTGTGCATCTCGCTTGCCACTGGTCGCTCAAGTACACACCAGGAACGGTCAGTCTGTGGGCGACATCCACTAGGTAAGCTTTCGCTTCGGACTTCGGACCACGTAATGGATTCGCTAGCCGTGCGTTCCACTTCGTGTTATTGAAACGTTTTTCCACCTTTGTCTACTCTCTATGAGTTAGATACAGTTTTCGTAACCATTTCATTCGACTGGGGCACTTCTTCAACCTTTTTTGTACTCGCTCACGAGGCAGGCTACATGTGCTGCTGGCTCAGCACCTTACCTCCGTACAGCGGTGAGCGAGAAATGGCCAGGCCCTCTCATCCGAGGATCCCTCATATCCCCCATTTGAGAGCCTTCGGACAAGTATCTGAACTGGGCATGTAGCGTGCTCAGTATCTCACCTCCATGTTTCAGTAGGTGAGTATCGGCCCGGCTCTCTCATCCAAGGGTAGTAGCTTAGAGGCGTTCAGCTACATCTCTCAGAGGGAGGCCTTTGTGTAAGTGTCTGGACCAAGTTTGTGGCTTTGTGCACCTGAGTTTAAATTTTGACTGCTATCCTCAGTCTACCTGCAGAGCAGCAGGTTGTGTCTCTCTTAGTCTGGTCCCTATCCCAAGAGCTGCCCAATATGTAGTTTATATCCATTGGCACAGAGCTTGGGTTCGGTGGGACACTCAAGCTCCCCCACCGCGGCAAGGTGGAGACACATCGGGGGAGCTGTACTAGGTCAGCGCCGAAGGAAAATATATCGACAAATTAATCATCATCATCATCATCATCATCATCATCATCATCATCATCATCATCATCATCATCATCAGCATCATCATCATCATCATCATCATCATCATCATCATCATCATCATCATCAAGGGCCACGCCAGTTGGCGTAGGCGTTCATGTCTCTCCACATATCTCGGTATTTCGGCGTTCTAGATCAACTCTGTCGCTGATATTCCTCCATGCCACCGAATCAATCCATCCGGTATCATTTCTCTTGGTCGGCCTCTGTCTTTCTTACCCACGACCTGTCCAGTCGTGACCTCTCATACACACGGACGACATATCGCTATACTAGGGTTATCGTGATATATTTTGTTTCGTGGTATCTTCCGTAATTTTAACGCTCACTGAGCGGAAATGCCACATTATAATACTTGTTCATGTGATTATTTACCATGTTGGGTCCAAAGCTACGTTATGTTTGGCACTGAATCAGTTAATAACCAGTCTCCTTTAATAATGAGTTCTTGTTAGATAGATCTGTTTGTTCTTATTTCCACCCAATAGAATTTTATACCCTTCCGTGGAGGTTAGTTTTCTTTCTTTCTTTCTTTCTTTCTTTCTTTCTTTCTTTCTTTCTTTCTTTCTTTCTTTCTTTCTTTCTTTCTTTCTTGTAATAGATTCTTCTTTTAAAAAGCAAACAAATAAATTCGCAAATGTCGCAGCTCTGCAATAAACAGGCTTCCGGTGTGACGATGCTGTGACGATGACGGAGTAGTAGCTTCAACCATTACTCCGGTCAGTTAGGCTAAAATGTTCGTATTTTCTCGTATTTGACTTGCGGACGTAAATTACAAGTACCTCTGTAGTCGGAATGGGTTCGCCTGATAGCGAGGGACACCGGTAATAGGGAAAGCTGCTCCACACGCACAAAAAAAAAAAACAGTCCAGGGCTGACAACGTGTGAGTTCAAAGCGAATGAACGAAAACATACACTTCTGTAACATGCATATGTAAAGGTGCATATGTGGTTTTCCACCTTATTTGTAAAATAAAAAAAAAATTTAATATCGCACCCATATGTGCTTTCCCCCTTATTTGTAACATAAAAACAAAATTTAATATAGCACCCATATGGGCTTTCCAGCTTAGTTGTAAAAAAAAAAAAAAAAAAAAAAAAAAAAAAAATCCAATATCCCACCCATATATTGCCACAAGAAATATACAAGATCTTAGAATTCCGACTTTAACTGTTCCCATCTGTTCCGCTTCGTACAAGTTTTTATTGCTGCAGTTTTTGTAGATGTAACTAGAAAGTTAGACGAACGAAAAGACGCAGATATCAGTGTCAATCAAGGAACGGCTAAATCCTTTGTCACCACAGATATATCAAACATACATTGATACAGCTGTATGAACAATCTACATTAGTTAGTCGCCGTTTCAACTTCACGGCCAGAACTCCAACACAAAAGTCCACCACGAAAAATAGTTCATCGTCGATGGAAGCGGCAGTCACTGGAAATCCAGCAGCTACAAATTACTGCGTAAGTTAGTTAGTTGCATATCCTTTACAGGACGTTGCAGTCAACACCAGCATATTTTGCTACTGTGATCTCTTGGTAAGTTTACGTTTAGTTATTTGCCATCGCTTTCTGAACGACCGGCACACATACCTTTTCGTAAAACACAACACCGTAAGGCGGTCTCTGCCAAATCGCCCGCAACTGTGTTTTAAACGCGTGTATGCGAGATTACGAACTGCGTCGGTAACCTCTTCGCCATGGAGCAGGCTTACTGCATAAGGCAGATATTAAAATAGATCAAGATAACTGTTGTAAAACGCTGTCATGCTGTGGTCGCGACATGTGTTTTAAACACACCTGGCGTGAAGGAGGGAGAGAATCATGTCTGTTTGAGCACGCATTGCCAGTGTGTTTTCTTCCGCTTGCACAATGGATATGCAACTAACATTTCTTAACATAGATATAAGAGAACGTTACGACAAAAGTCTTTATCAACAAGCAAAACATAAACAAGATAACTGAACTAGAAAATGTAAATATGTGCATTAGACAAGAACATGCTAAATGGTATGGGGCATGGAAATGACAGCTGCGAAGCTCTTACCCACGAAGAGAATGAATACAAAATATAGACTTTGAGAAAATAATACAAGCTAATCCCTCCAAACGAATATTCATAGCATATGAAATTATGATATAAATACATTTATATCATTGCCAATATTAGGGAATTCGTGTACTGTACTGAGGTTACCCTTACGTGATCTATGGGAGGAGATTGAGCACTTAGGGATATATCCGTATGCAGTGAAAATGATAATGGTTTGGTCATGTAACTAGAATACCAACTAACAGTATACCACAACAATCAATGATGTACAGACCAAATGGAACCTGAAGAAGAGGCTGACCAGGTAAACGATGGACAGAGGGAATAACAGAGTCCATGGGAATCTCGATACATGAAGCCCATAAACTGGCACTCGCCCGCTGTTTATGCTTGCTTTACTTCGAGGAACGAGATGAGATGAGATGAGATGATGAGTGAAGATGATCCTTTACGGAAGACAAAACAATGAAATAAGTTGGCATGGTAAACTAAATCATTGCCAACTTGCCGTCTTGACAGACGATAGTTTGTAAGGGATGGAGTTATTGCCTCTCCATAGCACAAAGCCTGGGCTAAAATATAGAGATCATGTGTTGCCCATGCAGCATGATCCCTCTCTCGGCCTGCCTAGTTCACTCCAGAGGAAAGGTAACACCTCTACATCTGGAACAAGACAAGCTGCAGAAGCTGATCAGCAAAGCAATGCTCTAATTGTCCGCCTGTCGGAGCTTCGATCCTAGACCAGCCGCCAACCAAGGCTTAGGGCCTGGTCTGCCCTGCCATGACACTTTGTCTTTAGGTTGCATTTCCTCGCACCAGGATAAGGCTTGTACCTTCCCAATTGCGCTCTTCCGCCCGAAGCCGTTGGCACAATGTGGGGTGTCGGGTTTGGTAAGCGCCGCCCAACGTTCGGAGCTAACAGAAAGCAGGTAGTACCGTCTAATGTTATACGGTAGCTCAATCATATCTGACTAAGACCTGACACAAAAGTAAACTAAATGGACAATAAGTATTAAGGGTAGCTTCATTGCGGACACTGACATTGCAGTGTAAAGTTTAGAGAATTCACATATTCTAGGTCATGGTATGATGCGATAGGATGACCAGTTCCCATCCTTGCTGCCTTCCACTAGCAGAAAACTTCCATGAAATTATAAAGCTGGGTCTCCCCCAGGGCAGTACATGTCGAGATAGAATGGATCTCATCACAGTTGGACATCGAGCTCGGACCATTGTCTTGGCAAGCAAGTGCACAAACCACGCGTGATAACGGAAAACAAACATTACAAATAGAAAACGCAGACGATGTCAATGAAACAGACAGCAAAACAATCAATAAAACCGAAAAATGAACAGGCAAAAACAAAAAAATACAACAATATCAGTTCAACAAGCGCAAAAACGAAGCCGTCACTAGGAATTGAAAATTTGAATTCAATTGAAAACCAGCGCTTGCGAAAAATGCCTGCATTAATATTGTCCGACTGTGCATTAAAAACTGTTTTCACATTTTTCTGCGTCGGCCCATGAATTTGCGTGTGCAGGGATCTTCTTCATCTTTATCCTCTTCTTCTGCTCTTTGTTCTAATTTGGAGCATTGGCCGCCAACCAACTCACGCCATTGGGTTGTTTCTTTTGCTGTTTCCTGTAGCTTCCTTCATGTCCTCCACATAATACATAGTTCTAGGTGCTAGTCATGGAGATTTTCCTAGGTGATAGAAGGTACTCTGGTAGTTGAGACTGCTTGCAGATTTCTCTGCATTGCGTCATACCTCTTCTAGAAGATTTCTTTCTTTCTTTCTTCTTTAAAAAGAGTCTTCTTTAAAAAAAAAAAAAAAAAAAAAAAAACACACACACACAGAATCGCAAATATCGCAGCTCTGCAATAAACAGGCACAACACAATTACGCCCAAAACAAGAAATACACCGGGCGAACGAAGACAACGAAGATACAACAAGGAACGTGTCGATCCAAGTTCAGCACAGTGCACGAACACGGTCATCCGGCTAGAACCCCGCTGTGCCTATACCAGAACCCCACACGGTATGAATGTTCTTTCTATGTGTAATGTTACCTTGCGTTGATTTCGATGCTTTGAGCGTCGGGCGTTCAGAAAGCAATGGCAACCTACTAAACGTAAGCATTGCCTAGTAAAACACAAAGAGCCAAGAATATTGGGGTTGATTGCGACATTCTGTAAAGGATATGAAACTAACTTTATGCCATTCAGCGATCTATCGGGCCTGTTGTCTGGTACTGTTGCCTTAAATGTTGTCTTGACACCAGGCTACGCTATTGTGGTTTTCGCACTTTAACAGAGTAAGTTCCATGGTTTTAAGCGACTTCCCATATCTCCAATGGACTTCCATATATTATTTTTCCTTATGCAACCCTTTTAAAATAAATATATAAAACAAGATGCCTGCTACCATATTAACAATTTGAAAGTCATAACTGTAACGCACCCTTTCTTCCTATTTTGCGCCATCCATTTCTGTTTAGTCCAAACCTGCCTTTCGTTTGGCACTGAATTTGTTAAGATGCCAGCTGCATCGGAGCACCGACCACAAATGGGAAAGCTCAATGTGCAATGAAGTCGTTCGACATAACATCAACATTATGGTTTTCGTGTTTCTACAGTTGTAAAGTGGGCATCACTGAATATCGAAGATTGCCTCGCGCATATTGTTTTACGATCTTCGGCACACTCCGGTCTAATATTGACTTCGTCACCGATCGGATTATGATTGGTCAATAAAAAATTATGAGGTTAACATGAGGTTATGGCGTGCCTTGAAAATAATATGAGGTTAACATGGGGTTATGGTGTGCCTTGAAGTGCAATTGTTCATTCGGCGTAGTGCTGTCGTTAGTCGAAGGTTCAAATATGCATAAAAAGCCTGGTAACTCAGAAGGGGGTCCTTTGCCTGCTTATTCTAAGCACTGATGTTCTAGGAAAAATCTACAGGTTGTTCTGAGGATGCAGCTGAAGAATCTAATCAAGCATTGCTGAAATTTTCATGTCGATAATCAGTCAGGTTTTTAAGTCAGGTCTTAGTTAAAAATGATTGAGCTGCCGTATGCAGTAGACTGCACTACCTGATTTCTGTTAACGCCGAATATTGGGCGGTGCTCACCAAACCCGACACTACACATTGTGCCAACGGCTTCGGGCGGAGAAGTGCAATTGGAAGGTTACAAGCTTTATCCTAATGCGAGGAAATGCAGCCTAAAGACTAAATGTCATGGTAGAGCAAACCAGGCCCTAGCCTTGGCCAGCAACTGGTCAAAGATGGAAGCTCTGAGAGGCAGACAGTTATAGCATTTGATGATCTGGCAGCTTCTGCACTTGTCTTGCTCCAGACGTATTTGTGTTACTTTTACTCTGGAGTAAAGTAGACAGGCCGAGAGAGGGATCATGCTGCATAGGCAACACATTGTCTCTAAATTCAACCCTGGATTTTTGCTGTGGAGAGGTGTATGGAAAGTGAAGTAATTAACGGACGTTTTCACAGCTTCTGCTATTAAAGAATGCGTCGAATTGTTGGGCTACATAAACATGAATTTTCTAGGCATACTTTGCTGTCGCTCAGAAAGCAATGGCAAACTACTGAACGTAAACTTATCAAGAAATCACAAGCAGCCAAAAAATGCTGGGGTTGATTGCGACGTCCTGTAGTGGATATGCGACTAGCTAACTATATTTCGTTGCATCTCGTCAGATACATACAGCAGAAATGACTCAACGTAAACTAGAATAATTAGATAAATCCTTCTAGCTGAAATATAGAACAACACGTATTCACACAGTAATGTGAATTGTCTACCACGATAATTTTAGCTGTACAAACTCTCATCTTTAGCGACGTAATGCGTGGAATTGTGTGTGCGCTTGAGATTGGCTAGCTTGGACTGGTTAACGTTGTGATATTTCTGCAGTATGTACCTGAAGAGATGCAGCGAAATATGCCAGGCAATAAATCATGTAATCTATTGTTTGTGTCTCCGTTACTATGTCTGTGACCCTGTCCTGATGTGGCCCACCCATCTAGATATTTACTTCTTTGCCTCCCCCTTGTTCTTTTCCCCTCAATCTTGCCAGTTGTCGTCACGTTCTCTTGCGATACCGAAGATTTAATAAAGAAAAGTGACTATTAAAGACTTAATATGGTGTCAAACTACGCCCGTATCCACCATTTTTGTTACTTGTCCTTTCTCAGCGGGAAATGCATAGCGGAAGTGACGCAAGCAGAGACTGTCAAGGCAAGGGTTGAGACGGTGCGAAATTATGGTGCCCTGTCGTGGTCTGCGTACTTATTCGGCTAGGTGCGCATATCTGTCAGTCTGGATGGTAGCCATCTTGTACCGGAGTGACATAATCCTGGTCGCAAAAAAGGCAGGTTTTAAGAAACCATTTATATCCAGCAGCTACCTGCTGTCAGCGCTGTTGTGTTTACGGCGGTCTCTATATATATATAGCTGCATTAATTAAGGAAGCGGTAAATCACTGGGGCTGTTCTAGTTTAAGTCTGATACTTACGGGGCGAGTCATGGCTCAGAGAATGCAGTGTAGGCTTCAGGGTCAGAAGCTACTGGATTCGATCTCTGCATGTGATACTGTTAGTATTGGGACTCTTGTTTGTTGAAGTTTAAGACGCGAATGGAAATGTCCCGAGATCTGTGATGTCGGCTCTTGACTCACTCAATTCAACTCACCTCCCTACACCTGACTGGGAATTTGTCCAAGAATCATCGGTATCTAATGATTTAACACATCTCCCGAATCCCCCTGGTAGTCAGACCGGATACCTAGCTTTCTCGGATTGTGTTGTCCCATCACTGATGCAGATTTATGTAATCGAAACGTCGTTTGTTGTGTCCTAGAAAACTTATTTTTATTTTATTATTTTATTGTTATTATGTATTTTTTATTGTCTCTTGTTTGGGGGATTTTCATTCTGTGATTTATGGTTTACTAGCTGACCCGGCCCGGCTTCGCCCAGTCCCTGGAGGGGATCTATCTATCTATCAGTCTGTCTGTCTGTCTGTCTGTCTGCTTGTTTGTTTGTCTGTCTGTCTGTCTGTCTGTCTGGCTGACCCGGCCCGGCTTCACCCAGACCCTGGTGGGGAGCATCTCATTTAATTCATATAAGTAGTCATATAAGCTCCCGTTCCCGACTATCTGTCTGTCTGTCTGTCTATCTGTCTGTCTGTCTGTCTGTCTGAGCCGGCCCGGCTTCACCCAGTCCCTGGTGGGGAGCATCTCATTTAATTCATATAAGTAGTCATATAAGCTCCCGTTCCCGACTATCTGTCTGTCTGTCTGTCTATCTGACCCAGCGTGGCTTCGCCCAGCTCCTGACGCACAGTAACTTAAAAGAATGTCCTTCCACACACCATCCATTATTTTTAATGAAAACTGTTTTTAATCACCTACATGACTGTAGATAACTTCTTTAAGCATAAAAAGAGGAGTTACAATGTTATGCATTATGCATTATTTTTATGAAAACTTTGAAAATGCCTTAAAGATTATATCATTATTTATTATAACTCATATGCCTGTGAATAACTATAGACAAAGAGTTTATAAATCTTTGAAAACGATGCAACAATATGACTATAAAGTATATAGAAATGTTATTAAAAGTTATGCCCCTTGAAATAACTTTTCAAGAGTTAAGTCCCCTTGCTATATAGAAATTATAATGAAATATTAAATTTTAGTAAGTAAGTAGCCGAAAAAAAAACTAAAAAACTATGACAGAAAGTTGCACAGGAATGAAAAGAAAACGTGTAGAAAATTTCATCTCAATCGGATGGACCGTTCGCGAACGCATAAAGGACGGACATACATACAGTCTCTTTTATATATATATATATAGATGTTTATCGACTTTTAAGCAACTCTTTATTGTTTTTATGGAGTCCGTTGTTGGGTATGTACACTGTGTCTGTGTTTAGTATGTCTCATCTTTTCGCGGGAGCTACATATACCTAACTGATTGTATTTCTCGGAATACAGCGAAAAACAGGAGATCTCGTGTGAAAGCTGTGCACATTAGAAATCCAGCTGCAGTTAGAAATCGAAAAGAACAGGCCGTAACGACTCAACCCTGGCAAAATTGTTAAGAAAAGTAAACCTATCCACGGTTAGGTAAAGCCTGTAACCTTGGGTGGAATTTGGATACGTGACCTTTGTAGTGCATGATTAGGTTTGACTTAACTATCCTCTATAGAGGCGCGAAGAAAAGGTAGACAAAGTGTGATACATGGTATCTTTGGGTATCTTCTTTGGCATGGCGGCTAGTACACCTGGAGAGGGCAGATCCAATATTCCGCAGTTAGTTAGCTGCTGATCGTTTACAGGACATCGCAATCAACCGGGAGACCCGGGTTCGAAACCTCGGTAAAGTGTGGATGTTTTTGTTTTTTTCTGTCAATGGCAAAACGAAAATCCTAACCTGAACAGTTCGCGGCGACTGCACTAGCCAAGCGGTTTTAATTTCTCAGGCTCAAGACCCCCCACGCCCTACACTGCAAGGTACTATAGGCAGTGGATAAAAGATTTTTATTTTTGTTACAGTGATTTATTGAGCAGTGTTTAGATTCAGTATGTCACGATTGTTTACTAAGCTATAGACACTCATACCATTGCTTCCAAATCACCTACAGCTCATTTAGAACCCCCAACTCAGAATATCAGCGAATTGTGACAGGCTTTCACTGCCCCTACCCCATAGGCGCCGGCCATCCAATATCCCACAAGCGGTTTAGAATTGCCTTCAGCGGCCCCTGTGGGGAGCCATATTGTGCTGGCTGTAGAAACCTGGATGAAGACTTTCTAAGAGACATGGTGGGCATTTTTCGCACCTGGTAGAGCGTGAAACTCTCATTGTAGCCTCCCACCGTTCTGACCCAGTGCCGGGGGATTCTGCTCTTTAGTTACTGGAGAGTTCTTGTGTGCCATTGTTAGATCCGTGGTTCGGGTGACATGGCAAGTAGTATTCTTCTTTGGATAAGTAAACAATAAAATAACACAAAGTAATGCAGCTTTATAGAACACAAGTAAGGAACACAGGACTCTGCAACGATTAGCCTTCATCAGCAAACAAATACATACACAACACACAACATGTAATCGTGGAGAAGACCCTCCTCTGACAACGTCAAGGCATCGGAATGTCAGTAGTGAAAGAATTATTGTCAGGAATGGAAAAATTACTGGCAGAAATAAAATAATCAATGTCGTGAATGCAATAATTAATATAAGAAGTAACTAAAAATGATTGTCAGAAATAACAGAATTAATGTCAGGAATAAACAGAATGTTAGGAATAAACAGAAAATGTTTGTCAGGAATAAAAGAAAGAATATCAGGAATAAAATGACTGATGTCAGGAATAAAAGATTTAATGCCAGGAATAAAAGAACTAATGTCAGGAATAAAAGAACTAATGTCAGGAATAAAATATTTAATGCCTGGAATAAAAGAACTAATGTCAGGAATAAAAGAACTAATGTCAGGAATAAAATATTTAATGCCTGGAATAAAAGAACTAATGTCAGGAATAAAAGAACTAATGTCAGGAATAAAATATTTAATGCCTGGAATAAAAGAACTAATGTCAGGAATTACATACCTAATGTCAGGAATAAATGAATTATTGCCAGGAATTAAAGAATTAATGCCAGGAATGAAATAATTAATAACAGGAATTAAAATATTAATGTCAGGAGAGAAAGAATTAATGTCAGGAATAAAAGAATTAATGCCAAGAATTGAAGAATTAAAGTCAGGAATAAAAGAATCAATGTCGGGAATTACAGAACTAATGTCAGGAATAAAAGAATTAATGCCAGGAAATGAAGAATTAATATCAGGAATAAAAGAATTAATGGCGAGAATTAAATAATTAATGTCAGGAATTAAATAATTAATGCCAGAGAATGAAGAATTAATGTCAGGAATAAAAGAATTAATGGCGGGAATTAAAATATTAATGTCAGGAATTAAATGATTAATGCTAGGAATAAAATAATTAATGTCAGGAATTAAAGATTTAATGTCAGTAATGAAAGAATTAATGCAAGGAATTAAAGAATTGGTGACAAGAATGTTTCTTTCTCGCTCGCTCGCTCACTCGCTTTGAACTCAAGCGTAGTCCATACACACTATTTACAGTAGTCATAGGCTTAATTTTGTCTGTGGGTTAGCTTTCCCTATTAATAGTGTCCTTTGCCATCAGGCGAACCCACTCCGATTTCAGAGGTACTTGTAATTTACGCCCCCAAGTCAAAGACGAGAGGTCAATATTTTAGTCCAGCTGTCCGGTGTAGGGGCTGAACCGCTTACCTCGGCATCAGCACAACGGATGTTTAAGAACACGCGTTCTTACCCATTCGGCCATGCGGACCTAGTGACAGAAGTGAAATGTTTCATTATAGAAATAAAAGAATCAATGTCAGGAATAAAATAATCAATGTCAGGAATACAATAATTAATGCCAGGAATGAAAGAACTATTTTTAGGAATAAACGAGTTAATGTCAGAAATTTTAAAGAAGTTAATGTCGGGAATAACAATGTTATTAATGTTAGAATTAATGTTAGAATTAATGTTAGAAATTTAATAAATACGATTCTCAGGAATAAATTAATTAATATCAGGAATAAAAGAATTAATGTCGGTAAGTTTTAAAAAAAAATGCTTCTCAGTAATAAACGAATTAGCGTCAGGAATGAAAGACTTATTGTATGGAATAAAAGACTTAATGTCTCATCTCATCTCATCATGTTCCTGTTTTACCTTTACGATTATGGGCTTCATATATCGACATTCCCATGGATTCTGCTATTCCCTCCGTCCAACGTTTACGTAGTCGGCTTCTTCCTCTGTTTCCATCTGGTCTGTACATCATTGCTTGTTGTGGAATGCTGTTGACTGGTAACCTACTTGCATGGCCAAACCATTTGACTTGCTGCTTTCTAATAAAATCTAGTGCTGCTTTAACCCCCACTTTAGTCCTGATTTCTTCATTTCTGATCTTATCTCTTCTTGATACGTTGAGTATTCTTCTCAGGAAACTCATTTCTGTTGTGATTTTTCTTTTCTCTTTTTCTGTCATTGTCCAGGTTTGGCATTGGTAGCACAGAGTTGGTAGGAAGATTGTGTTGTAAAGTGCTTTCATAGTAGTTATTGATACATGTTTGTTCTTTAGTATTGGTGCCATTTGTCCAATGAGTTGATTTGCCTTATTGCACCTATTTTCGATCTCGTCTTCTGATCTGCCATTTGATGATATTATACTTCCTAGGTACTTGAAACTCTTTACTTGTTTCAAGGGATGTTCGTTTAGGTGAATTGTTGTTGTTTGTTCTTCTTTAGTTATAGTCATTACCTCTGTTTTGCTTGTGTTAATTTTCATGTTATGTTCCCTACACAATTCGTTTGCGTTAACGCAAACACACAACATCCACTACATAGTGAAATTAGGAAGGTGAAGGGCAGCAGGTTAAAAAGAGGACGGTCGTGGATGGGTCAAGCCGAAGACATTCTTCAACAGGTGTGTTCACTTGAGGACTTAGAACCTGGCGAGGAGTGGGTACAAGTGCCAACAGACTTCTGCACATCCTTTTCAGTTTGCATCCAACTAGATAGAAAATGCAGACAAGAAAATCCGGCTGCTATTGAGGCTGAAGTACAAGCGTTGATTTTCGAGAATTCGCTAGACGGTGACGCGGTCATCTGCACAGATGGGTCGGTCGTCCGACATGTGAGAAGCTCATGGGCCTTTACAGCTCGGGCCGGAGGGAGAATTGTGAAGGAGGACTCTGGTGCTTTCACTGAAACCACAAGTAGCCTGACCATGGAAGTCATGGCAGTAAGTAAAGCAATAACATGGCTCGAGACACAGAAATTCACTAGGGCTTGTTTCCTTAGCGACTCAATGAACATGATCAAGAGGATAGAGGAGGGGTCGATCCGAAGAGAATGGTTGCTGCCTCTTGAGCGGTCTCGGCTGGCAAAGATTAGTTTCATCTTCGTGCCAGGGCATGCGGGAGTACAAGGAAATGAGCGGGCTGACAAGCTCGCAGGTGAGGCTACTGTGGAGGGCGGACGCGCCATGGACTAGGCTGACATTCTGAATGCTCTACGAGAAGTGAGACTTTTGCGAGAACCAAGTGATGACTGTGAATCTACAACAATGGCCAGACTGCGAGAGCAGCAAATTAAAAGAGGGGTGGCCAAACAATAACACTACGCAGGAAGCCAAAGAAGATTGATAAACCAACACAGAACTGGCGTCGTTAGCCGCTACACGCTGCGGGATTTGCTGAGGAGGGGATCCGAGCACTTATGGACTGAATGGTTCGATGTGCAACGAGGATGATCTGTCGACTAACTAACTAACTAACTAACACAATTCGTTTAGACTATTCATGTGGTCTTATAATTCAGCTTCTGATTTTGCTATTAGTGCTTGGTCGTCCGCAAACAGGAGTTCTCTAATGGTTAGATTTGCAGATGGTTCTTCTTCTGTGTTCTCGTCATGCGGTATTCTTGCTGTCTCTGCTTGGCTGGTTTCTTTACATATGTTGTCTATATATGTTATGAACAAGAGAGGGGACAGGACACAACCTTGTCGTACTCCAGATCTTATGGCGAAGGGTTCTGAGTGTCTTCCAGTTGCTCTCACTGTGCATTCACTGTTGTTGTATAAACTTCTACATAGGTTTGTTAGATGTGTACTCACTCCATATTGTTTAAGGATTTCCCACAGCTTGTTTCTATCTACTCTATCGAATGCCTTTTCTTGGTCGACAAAGGCTAAGTAGAGTGTTTCATTGAAATCGATTGATTTTTCTATAAGTTGTCTAAGAGCAAAAATGGCATCTGTGCATCCTTTGTTTTTCCTAAATCCAAGTTGCGTTTCGCTTAGCTGGGGTTCTAAAGTAGTTCGTAATCTTTTTTCAAGAATTTTGCAAAATATGTTCCCAGTATGACTCAACAGTGAATTGCCTGTGTATTGTGTGCAGTCTCTTTTGCTGCCTTTGTTTTTCCAAATTGGGATAATTATGGTGTTTCCCCAGTCTCGTGGTGTCTGTTGTTCTACCCAAACATGGTTAAATAGTCTATGTAGCCAAGCTGTTCCTACTTCTCTTGCTGCTTTAATTAGTTCATTTGGTATTTCATCCTGTATATCATACAGTATAATTTATTATTATCACTTCATATTACAATGAAGTTTATTCCAGATCCGCCAAATCCCAATCAGAACTACTTTCGAGCCAAGAAAGCACCAAATTGCAATACTATTTTTTTGGGAAATCACTAAAACAAGCCCTGGCGGTATTCATTCATAATGTTATAAAGTAGCACATTATAATTTATTATCATCACTGAATATTAGAATGAAGTTTATTTCAGATCTGCCAAATCCCAGTCAAACAACTCCTCTTCAGTTTCTGTAGCTATTTCCTGTTGTGTTTGCTCCTGCGATGATGAGGATGAGGAGGATGATTGAAAGAAACATGTATATGCCTCCTGTGATCCAATTTTTCGCAGAATATCCTTAGGTAGTTTATAATCATGACAGCATTTGCCATATCTTTTCATTCCATATCTAATAGTCAAAACAGCTGTCAAACTCTTTATGCTAAGTCTATTCCGCAATTTTGATTTTATAACTCCCATCTGACTGAAAATACGCTCCACGTCCGCATTAGAATGAGGTAAAATGAGCAGAGTTAAAACTAAATCTGTAAGATCTTGGAAAGGATTTTCACCGGTGGCATCCCTGTATGAGGCTATTTCTGCCCTCAGTCCAAGTGTGTCAGAGGTCTGTGTCCACTGCATATGATGAAGTTTTCTCCACTGGAAATCGATGCGGGTGAGAGTAGCTGCATCTTCTACAAACATTTTAGCAAGATCCTTCTTCTTCTTCTTCTTCGTTCATCCGGAGTTTTTTTTCGGACGTGATTGCGTTGTGCCTGTTTACAGCAGAGCTGAGTTCTTGCGCCGTTAGGCCGACACATCCGACTTCTGCGGGCATTTGTTGACCAGGGTAACCTTCCCGGGTAGCAAGATCCAATATACAGGGCTTCATTGGCTGTAGACATCCACTTCCACTAAGACATGACATGGACTGAAACACTCAAACGTTATTGGGTGTACGTAAACGCAGCTGTGTCAATAGCTCTATTAAAAACTGGATGCACCTTCCGCGAATATCTTTCTCATCGGGAAACTTGTAGTCTGTTATTAAAGGGAGTTAAATTAGTTGAATATTGCGCGGTAACGTACTAAGACTGTTTTACTCCCTCGCTTCAGTTCAAATTCGGCTTTTTAGTATTCCCAAAATGAATTTTAAACCAATTTTTACACACCCCAAAAAAGCACCAAAAAGCACCCAAAAAAATTTGTGAAGCACTAAATTTATGCGGCCGCGCTAAAAGGAAAATTTTCGCATTAACTGACTTGAAAAAGCACTAAATTTAGCGCGAAAAGTACTAAAATGGCAACACTAGTTCTTATTGTGGCAACGACTGCTTTATGATCTGTGTTTATACTGAAATTGGGCACTGCCCATGCATCTGATATATTTCTCTTTCTGTTATTTCTTGTTAATATAAAATCAATTTGGCTTTTAGTATCTAGATCGTTCCATTTAGACCAGGTGTATACTTGTATACTTATGTCACGAATAAAAAAAAATAATGGCCGAAATAAAATAATTAATGTCAGGAATACAAGAATTCATATCAGTAATAAATAAAAATGATTGTCAGAAATAAAAGAATTAATATCAGGAATAAACAGAATAAAAAGTCGCTTAAAAGTCGACAGGGTCGACTTCATTGCACCGGGTTTTTATCCCATATGGCATGGTCTCTTTCCGCAGCACGGAAAGCGTCGCACAAAGCACGAACTCCGTAGCTTTTAGCGACGACCCATGGGAGTCTCCGAAACATTTAACTCGTAAACCGAAGGACGCGGCCCGGAATCGAACCCACAACATTCGGCTCACGAGTCAAACGTCAAACGGCTTGACCACTTCGCCACAGAGACTCCTCAGAATGTTAGTAATAAACAGAAAATGGTTGTCAGGAATACAAGAATTAATGCCAGGAATAAAATAACTAGAGTCAGGAATGAAAGAATTAATGACAGGACTAAAAGAACTAATGTCAAGAAAAACAGAACTAATGTCGGGAATAAAAGAAGTAGTATCAGGAATAAAAGATCTAATGTCAGGAATAAAAGAAATAATGTCAGGAATAATGGAATTAATGCCAGAAATTAAAGAATTAGTGTCAGAAATGAAATATTTAATTGTAGAAATAAAAGAACTAATGTCAGGAGCAAAAGAATTAATGTCAGGAATAAACAGAATGTCAGGAATAAACAGAAAATGGTTGTCAGGAATACAAAGAATTAATGTCAGGAATAAAAGAACTAATATCAGGAATGAAGGAATTAATGTCAGGAATAAAAGAACTAGTGTCAGGAATAATGGAATTAATGCCAGGAATTAAAGAATTTATGTCAGGAATGAAAGTACTATTTTTAGGAATAAAATAATTAATGTCACGAATTGTAAAATAAAAAGGTGAGTGTCTGGAATATCGCAATGAATGCCAGTAATTAAATAAATATGATTTTCATTAACTGATTGGCTAGAATGCCAGATTCTCCTTCGGGAGACCTGGGTTCCAATCCTCCGTAAGGTGTGAAGTTTTCTGCCGGGGGTAAAAAGAAAACTCTAACCTGCACAGTTCGAGGCGACTGCACTAGCCAGGTGACATTAATTCTTCAGGCTCAAGACCCCCCTGCCATGTACCACAAGGTACGATATTGGCAGTAAATGACAGTTTAATGGCAATGTCAGGAATAAAAGAACTAATGTCATTAATTTAAAAAATAAAAGATTCTCAGTAATAAAAGAATTAGTTTCAGGAATGAAAGAATTAATGACAGGAATTAAGAATTAAAGAATTAATGTTAGGAAAGATATATTTCATTATATAAATAAAAGAGTTAATGTCAGGAATAAAAGAATTAATGCCAGAAATAAAATAATGAATGTCTGGAATAAAATAATTAATGTCAGGAATGGACTATTTGATAGTTATTGTTTGCTTCCCGCATTATCCTTTCTATTTCTTCATTCCCCGTGAACACCTTGCCCAGGTAATTGTACTCTCTAACTCAGTGGTTCTCAACCTTTGTTGGCCCATGCACCCTTTCACCATATGTTCAGAATGTCAACCCCCCCCCCCCCCTTTTCGTATTTCCTCCCTATAAACACCCCCGCCCCTACACAGTATACGTAAAAATGGAAGCTTAATATAATAACACATACTAGAACAAATCTACATAACACGTGATTTGCGGGTCGGTCTACTTACGTTATAAAACGAATTTCAGAAGAGCGAGAAGTACAGAACCGTAAAGTATGTAGGAAAAAAAATGTTTGCATATCCTTTACAGGACATTGCTGTCAACATCAGCATCTTTCAGCTGATTGTTGATTTCTTGGCAAGATTACGCTCAGTAGTTTGCCATTGCTTTCTGAGTGGCCGGCTCACATACTCCGTAAGTTACCAACTCGATTCGAACCACTGCTGATTCTCACCGTCGTCACGTTACTTGCGAGAGTATACGAGATTACGGAGAAAAGTCGCTAACCTCTATGCCAGGAAGCCGGCAAAGTATGTAGGGAAAAACAAAATCAAGTCATCGGTTCTTGATTAACGCGACCTTGAAATAATCTTAATCCCCTCCTTCCGCCGAACCGCTAAAATCCCCCCTCCCCCCAGAGGGGGAGGGGGATTTCCCACCGCTTGAGAACCACTGCTCTAACTTGTTTTCATGGTTGTCCATTAATAATTACGTTGTATTACATTGATGTTCGTTGAATAGCCCACCAACATAGGTCTCGACTGCCCACCTATTCTTCCATGCATTCATCATCATCATCAAGTGCCATGCCAGCTGGCGTATGCATTCATGGCTCTCAACATGTTTCGGTCTTTGGTGTTCTGGATCAACTCTGCTACTGATATTCCTTCATGCCACCGTCGCAATCCATCCAACATTAGTTCTCTTGGTCGTCTTCTGCCTCTTTTCCCCTCGATGCAGGCCTACAAAATGGGATCGCCTTATCACATCACAGACTCATAATAGGAAACTGCTTTCCGGACAAAATTAAATTTAAAATACAAAATCTCAGCGTTTGTTTCTTCTATGTCTGCGATATTCAAGACACCACATCCGAAAACCCCACATTTCCACGGCCTCCAGTTTATGACCCATTTCATGACTCATTGACCCCATTGACATCTATACATACAAAGCTGTTCGATAAGCTTATATTTCTACATGCCATTTTAATATTTTTCATGACGTTTCTTATTTTCGTAACGACGCTTGTCAAGTCTATATTAAGGAAACAAATATATATATATATATATATATATATATATATATATATATATATATGTGTGTGTGTGTGTGTGTGTGTGTGTGTGTGTGTGTGTGTGTGTGTGTGTGTGTGGGTCTCCCTGGCCTAGGTGTTAACGTCTTTCTCCGTAATCCCTTATATTCTCGTGAGTAACGTAACCTATGCGAGAATCGGTAGCGGTCCTCGCGCGTTGGTAAACTTACGGGGTATGTGAGCCGGTCGCTCAGAAAGCAATGGCAAACTACTGAGCGTAATCTTGCCAAGAAATCAACAATCAGCTGAAAGATGCTGATGTTGACAGCGATGTCATGTAAAGGATATGCAAAACACACACACACACACACACACACACACACATATATATATATATATATATATATATATATATATATATACACACACACACACACACACACATATTTCGCTACATCTCATCAGATACATACTGCAGAAATCACACAACATAAAGTAATTAAATAAATCCTTTAGCATAAGTTAATCCATCTATTCGTTTCACAGTATCTATTCTTTGTGTCTGTGTTATTCAAATCAACAAAGGGAAAATATTGTTTTGATTTTCTGAAACTTCGCCTCCCATTAACAAATGTGAAGTGATTAGATGGATTTCAGAGTCCATGAGAATCTCGATATGTGAAGCCCATAAATGGGCACTCTCCCGCTGTTTATGCTTCACCTCGACACCGCAAGGTACAAGAGGAACCTGACGAGATTAGATTAGATGAGATGTAATGAAAGAATTATTATCTGAAATAAAATAAATATTATCTGAAATCAAAGAATTATTGTCAGAAATAAAATAAATATTCAAAACAACGTTTACCCGTAGCGAATTTGAATAACGAAGACCAAAACAATAGATTGTACAGTTTATTGCCTGGCATATTTCGCTGTATCTCGTCAGGTGCATGTTTTTGAATTCATACAACATAAAGTAATAAGATAAATAAATCTTTCAAAATGAAATACTTAAAACGCATTTCCACTGTAATTTGAATAATATTCATTTTGAAAAGCCAAATATGTGCAAATAAAATGACATGATCGTCAGTTTTAAATTATCGTAGTAAATTCAAATTGATGTGGGAATGTGTGTTATATATTTCAGCTTGAAGGATGTATGTGTCTTATTGCTTTAATTTATGTTGTGTGAATTCTGAAATATGCACCTGACGAGATCCGGCTAAATATGTCAGGCAATAAATTGTGAATTCTATTGTTTGTATCTTCGTTACTGAAAATAATTAACTGCCTGAAATAAAAGATACATTGTCAAGAATAAAAAGATTATGTCTTGAATTAAAGAGGTATTGTCCTGAATTAAATAATTATTACCAGGAAACACATAATTATTGTCGGGAATAACAGAATAAAAGTATTATTGTCAGAAGAAAAGAAAAGCAATTATTATCAAGAATAAAATAATTATTGTCGGCCATAAAAGAATTATTGCCAAGGATTAACAAAAAATAGTGTAAAGAATAAACGAACAAATACATACTCACATTGTGAGTTTGACTCTTGATGTTCAACCAACTAATTATTGAAGTAATAAGCCAGTCATCTGTCTGCTTGACTTGTTGAATAACGTAACTTAACTAACGACCGACAGACTGACTGATTGACCGACCGACCAAACGACTGATCACTTGGTTTGTTTATTGAATGTCTGGCTGGCAGAGTGGCTGACTGACTGATCGACCGACCAATCGATCGACCAGTTAGTTTGGCTATTGACTGTCTGACTGATTAATTGACTGACTGACTGACTGACTGACTGACTAGAGACCCTTAACAAACACAACATGTGACTAAGAAGCTGGACAAATAGAAAATCACACACAGATATGGCCAGCGAGTCAGCGGGAGTTCTCATCAACTACACAACAATAACAAAACAATAACAGACAAATAACACAAACTAATTCTTAAATATTCAGAGGTAGTCCATCAGTAAATCTCAAAACGGAAAACATGCCAGACTGATCGAAGTGTGTCTGATAGAATGGCCGACTTTCTTCTTGACCAATTAACTAAATAGACTGATTGCTAGCTGGTTGGCTGACTGATTGAATGACTGACTAGTTTAATGGCCACGTAGTGAAATATTATAAATAAATCGTGCAATATATTGTTTGTGGATTATGTGTTTCAGTCCACTAATTGAATACATTGTTTCGTACGTACACATAGCCTAGAATAAGTGACTTACAACCAAACGGTAGACAGATTAGTGCCTACCCTACGACATGGGGGACCCTACAGCATAGCTCTTGGGAAGTCAGTCATTGGAACACGCAAGCTTCTCTGCCCGTATAAATGTGGATAAAATGTGGATAATACACAGCAGAGGTCACAATACTCAGGCTTAAACAGGCACTGGGAAGATATATATATAATCCGGCCGAGGGGTTAGCAGCTTTCTCCGCTAACCCCGAATACTCTCGTCACGTGACGCGACGTGAATTAGCAGTGGTTCGAATCGCAAAAGTGACTTATGAGAGTATGGAGCCGGTCGCTCAGAAAGTCGTGGCGTGCTGATGAGCGTAATCTAGCCTAGGAATCAACATACAGCTGAAAGATGCTGGTGTTGACCGCAATATCCTGAAACAGGATGGAAACGCGGAAAAAAAAAAAAAAAAAAAAATATATATATATATATATATATATATATATATATATATATATATATATATATATATATATATATATATATATATTTGGGAAGCAATGCAAACAAATACGGGGAAACATATAGAGATATAGGGTGTATTTTTAATGACTGGGGTTTGTGAAAATATTGCCGTTCCAAGTTTTGTATTTACCATCTGTGAACTCATGCAACATAAAAGGTAAATAAAGAACTTGGAACTGCAATATTTTCACACACACAAAATTTCACTATGTGTCCATTTAACTAGTCAGCCATTAAATCAGTCAGCCAACCAGCTAGAGGAACTTGAAAGTTCAAATGAAAATTTGTGGAAGTTTAAAAAAGTTAAATTTGGCACCAAAATTAGAATATTTAACCCCAATGTTAAATTGTTACTGCTATATGGGTCAGAAATATGGTGAACGAAGAAGAAAAATAACCCGTTCGCTTCCGAGTCTCCTTTTCGCCTAGAAACATTTAATCTACATACATGACGTCACATGACCCACTTCAGAGTTCCACAAGCAGGGGAACTACCCAACCCTGCTTCCTTTGGGATTCAACCTCCGGACCACTGCTGGCAAATGAACATACTATCAATTTCGTGTCTTTTTTAAGTCCATTTCTGGCACAGATAAGATAGTGTTTGAAGACAAATGATCTGGCACAATGCTCTCTGTGTTTCCAATGTTACATCTCAGCCCTGTCATATCTGTGACATTTGTCCAATAATCTAGTCTGTCGTGTCGCGCTGTGTTGGAAAGATAAGTGAGTATTTGGTGTGAAGAAATTATGTTGCCTGCACGTATGAACCACTTCTCTTGTCTGAAGCTTTTACTGACAGTACATTGCTTCTGTTTTAGTTCATGCTGTTGTTATGACTTCTGTTTTTCATCATCGTAATCATCATCGTCGTCTTATCATCGTTATCCATCATCATCATCATCATCATCATCATCATCATCATCATCATCATCATCATCATCATCATCATCATTATTCTTCTTCTTCTTTCTCCTGCTCCTTCTCCTCCTCATTTCCTCTCCTCCTGCTCCTCTTCTTTCTTCTTAATCGTCATCATCATGTCTTCTTTTTCGTCTACCACCTCCTCATGCTCATTATCAGCATCCTCAGCCCTCTTTCTCCTGTTTCCCTTCTCCCTCCTACCCTTCCACCGCTTCTTATTCCTCTATCTCCCCTGTCTCCTCTTCATTCTCTTCTTCCCCCTCCTCTTTCGTGAAGAATGCTTCACACCTAGTTATGCAGCCCCCTACCGGTAAGATCACTGTGTTCAGAAAGGTTTTTAATTTATTTCCCCTTTGCAGATTCCATCCAAGATAACACGCTCCAACATCCCGTCGCTGGCTTCTCTTTCCTACAAATGTTGCCAGAGCGGCTACCTCACGACCTACGTTTTGCAGTTTCAAACTGACGTGGGATTGTCAACGTTCATAACTTGCACTCGGGACCCCCTGTTCAAAGTTAATTGCATATCCTTTACAGGACGCAGCAGTCAATCCAAGTATTTATTGGCTGTTCGTGATTCCTGGGCAAGTTTACGTTGAGTAGTCGCCCGCAGCTGTGTTTCGAACGCGATATGTGGGATTACGAACTGCGCCGGTAACCCTTCGCCACGGAGCGCTTAATAAGAGAATTCTAGGTAACGGATTCAAACCCAGAGATCATGACGTCATGTTATATCATTATATCATCATCATCATCATCTTCAAGTGCCATGCCGACATGCGTGGGTAGTCATGATTCTTCATCTTTCACGGCCACCAGCGACTGGAATCAGGTCTGTGTTCTTGTCCCGACCATGCCATCCTGCCAAACTATCCAGGTATTTATCCCTTTGACTTCCTCTTGCTCGATTCCCATCAAGCTTGCCAGTTGTCACAACATTTTCAAGTTCATTTCTCTTCATGTCCAAAAAATCATTGTCTGTGTCTAATTTCTCCAATCAATCTCCGTTTTTTTTTTTCATTTCTTTCTTGAAGGACTGTCTCGTCATTTTATCATTGTATACCAATGCCTTTCCTAAAATGTTCCGAGCCCTTTGCTGGGATGTTTTTTTAGGTCCTTTATTCCCCCATTGGGGAATAGGCTCTTTCCGACTCACTCAGAGCCGTTCTATCGTTTCCTGTCTCCTGCAGCAAGCTCCTATATGTCCTCCCAATACTCT
Source organism: Cepaea hortensis (assembly GCA_963921405.1). Lineage (NCBI taxonomy): Eukaryota > Metazoa > Mollusca > Gastropoda > Stylommatophora > Helicidae > Cepaea > Cepaea hortensis. The sequence continues at coordinate 456,571,073 of OY992876.1, read as the reverse complement.
GCTGACTCCCCCCTACATATTCATGACTGTTTTCACACCTTTGGTCACACATCTCTTATTTGAAATGTTTATCAGCTGAATTTGACTTAACTTGTTTTAATATTATTTTATAATTTTATTGTCTTTCTTTTGATCTGTCTGTGTTGTCCCGTCCCTGATGAAGATTTGTAGAATCGAAACATCGTTTGTTGTATCCTAGATTACTTATTTTTATTTTATTATTATATATAGTTTTGGATTGTCTCTTTTTTTTGCGGGGGGGGGGGGGTGAATTTTCACTGGGTGGTCTGTATCCACCTTCATGGAGTCTTTTGTAAGGTATGTACACTGTGTCCGTGTTTAGTGTCTCATCTTTTCGCAGGAGCTACATATACCTAGCTGTTTGTGTTTCTTTTCATTATATCCTGCTGCAGCCACTGCTTCTCTTATTCAATTGTATTCATGTCTGCCTTTAATCCTCTTCTCCTGTGCAATTATGTCTGTTTCGTTCAGCATGTGGGTTCTAAACGATGGAGTGTCTCAGCTTTCCTCAGTGTGTGTGTCCTATCCAGCACCAGTCTTTCCTCGCCTCTTTTTAGTTGGGATTCGAACACGTCAACTTCTGAAGAAAAGGCACCGTGATCTCTCGGGCACACAGGTTGCTGATACAATACCCCTAATTATATCGTTATCATATTATATGTAATAAAGTTTTCGGTGTTAGGTCTTCGTCAGATATGATTGGTATGACAGTAGACGGTACTACCTGCTTCTGTTAGCGCCGAATGTTGGGTCTTAGACAGATATGACTGAGCTACCGTATGACAGTAGACGGTACTACCTGCTTTCTGTCAGAGCAGAATGTTGGGCGGCGCTTACCAAACCCGACACCAATGGCTTCAGGCGGAGGAACGCAATTGCGAGGGTACAAGCCTCATCCTAGTGTGAGGAAATGCAACCTAAGGACTAAATGACATGGCAGGACAGACCAGGCTCTAAGCCTTGGTTGGCAGCTGGTCTAGGATCGAAGCTCCGACAGGCGGACAGTTAGAGCATTGCTTTGCTGATCCGGCAGCTTCTGCAGCTTGTCTTGTTCCAGATGTATTGGTGTTATCTTTCTTTCCTCTGGAGTAAACTAGGCAGACCGAGAGATCGATCATGCTGCATGAGCAATACGTGGTCTCTAATTTCAGCCCAATGTTTGTATTATGGAGAGGTGTAGCTCCATTTTACAAACTATTGTCTGTCAAGACGGCAAGGTGCCATCAGTCAATCATATTATAATTTCTGCATCCGCTAAAATTTCTCCACGAGTAACAAAATAATAATAATAATATAGAAACACTCGGAAACAGTTGCGTCAAATAAAATTTAATTTAAGAATATTCTAACCTTCAAGCGAGTGTAACAATTACAGCCGCATCAACAACATATGTAATC
>OY992876.1:456524654-456559654 GCA_963921405.1 Cepaea hortensis | reverse complement strand
AGAGAGTCAGTGAGTGTGAATGACAGACAGAACGAGTGAGCGTGAGAGTGAATGAGTGAGCGGGAGAGTGAATGAGTGAGCGGGAGAGTGAATGAGTGAACGGGAAAGTGAATGAGTGAGCGGGAAAGTGAATGAGTGAGCGGGAGAGTGAATGAGCGGGAGAGTGAATGAATGAGCGGAAGAGTGAATGTGTGAGCGTGAGAGTGAGTGAGTGTGTGTGTGTGTGTGTGTGTGTGTGTGTGTGTGTGTGAGAGAGAGAGAGAGAGAGAGAGAGAGAGAGAGAGAGCATCACTATTTTTACGTCACATACATTTTATGTACACATTTTTCTCCATGTTTAACATTTTTATGAGACTGCTCATGACAAGTGTCAGTGTATATGTGTGAGTAAAGTGTGAGAATTTCTTCATACTAGTTTCAATACTATCGTGAGACATTTTGTATGTGTCTAGATGTGAGGAAGTGTGAGTGTATGTGGAGGATATGTGTGAGTGTGGGGATATGTGTGGGTAGTGGGTGTGTGGGTGGGGGATGTGTGGGTGGGGGTATGCGTTTGGATGGGTTGGGGTGTGTTGGTTTTGGTGGGTAGTGGTATTTGTGGGTGTTGGTGGGATGTGTGGATGGATGTGTGGGGGTGAAAGTAGGGGTGTTGGAATGGGTGTGGGGGATGTGTGTATGGGTGGAGGATATGTGTATGGGACGGATGCAGGGGATGTGTGTTTATGTGGGTGGAGATGTGTGGACGGTTTGAGGAAGTATGTGTAGGAGGCGGGGTTGTGTGGGTAGGGGATTGTGTTGGGTGGATTGGGGATGCAAGGGTGGGTGGGGAGAAGTGTATGGTGTGTGGGTTTGAGATATTTGTGCGGTGTGTTGGTGGGGGATGTGTGAATGATGTGTGGGTGGAGGGTATGTTTGTGGAGGTATGGGTGGAGGATAGTGTGTGGTGTGGGGGATGTGTGTGATGGGTGCGGGGAATGTGCGTATGGGTGGGGTATATGTATGGGTGAGTAGGCGATTGTGGTGGTTGGGGGAAGTATGTGGGGGAGTGTTGGTGGGAGATGTGTGTGTTTGGATGGGGAATGTGTGGGTGGGGGTGTGTGAGTGAGTGGCTTAGGGATGTGTAAGTGGGTGAGGGAGTTGTATGTGTCGGGGTGGGATGTGTGAGTGGGTGGAGGATGTGTGTGGGGTAGGGGTATTGTGATCGAGAGATGTTTGGTTGGGGGGGGGGGTGTGGGTGCGTAGTGGAGGATGTATGCGTGAGTGAGTGTGTGTTGGTGGACGGGTAGGGAATGCGTGTGTGGGTGGGGAGAGGTGTGTGGTGTGTTGGTTGGGGATATTGTGTGGGTGAGGTATGTGTGTGTGGGTGGGGGATTTTTGTGTTGTGTGAGTGGGGGTATGTGGGGTGGATGGGTAAGGGTATCTGTGTGGATGTGGGTGTGGGTGGGAATATTGTGTGGTATCTGGGTGGGGGATATGTGTGTGGTGTGTAAGTGGGGATGTGTTGGTGAGGGATATGTGTGTGTGTGGTGCGTGGGTTGGGAATAGTGCATGATAGGAGGTGTATGTGATGTGCGGGTGGGGGATTGTGTGGTGGGGGATTAGGTTAAGGCATGTGTGGGTGGGTGGAAGTTGTATGTGTGGGTGGTGGGGTGTGTGTTAGTGGATTGGGGATGTATGGGTGGTTAGAGAGATGTGTGTGTGTGTGTGGGGTGGGGGTAGGGACATGTCAGTTGGTGGGGATGTGTGTGTATGGTTTGGGAATGTGTGAGTGGATGTGCGATGTGTGGGTTGGTGGGGGATTGTGTGCATGAGTGGGGAATATGTTGTCGATGGAGATGTGGCTGGGGGATGGGTGGTGTGGGTGGGGAGAGGATGTGTGGGGTAGTATGTGTATGTGGATGGGCGTGGGATGTGTGGGTTGGTGGGGGAATGTTTGTGGGTGGCGAGTGTGTTTTGGTTGGGGGATCAGGTGAGGGCAGTGTGTGTGGGTGGGGGATGTGTGGGTTGGTGGGGGAATGTTTGTGGGTGGCGAGTGTGTTTTGGTTGGGGGATCAGGTGAGGGCAGTGTGTGTGGGTGGGGGATGTGCGGGAGGGGGATGGGTCGGTTGGTGGGGTATGTATGAGTCCCTTGGTGTGCGTGTGTGTCGGTAGGTGGGGGTGTATATGTGTCCCTTGGTGCGCGTGTGTGTGGGTAGGTGGGGTGTTGTGTGGGTGGGGTGATGTATGGATAGGTGGGAGATGGGCTTCATAACATGGTAATTAGCCTTGTTTATGTTTACAACATTCATTTCACAATGTTTATTTTATCTTCCTATGTAAATGTATAATGCTCTTGATGAACGAAAGACGAGTGATTGGAAGGGCCGAATGTAAGACGGGCCTGCGCGCCCAATTTGTGACCCTAATAAAGTTGATTTGATTTGATTTGATTTTCTATCTATCTATCTATCTATCTATCTATCTATCTATCTATCTATCTATCTATCTATCTATCTATCTGTCTGTCTGTCTGTCTGTCTGTCTGTCTGTCTGTCTGTCTGTCTGTCTGGCTGTCTGGCTGTCTGTCTGTGTTTCCCCCAGTCTCTGTCACTCTGACTGTCTATCTGACTGTCTGTCTGTCTGTCTCTGTCGCTCTTTGTCTGTCTCTCTCGTTGTCTCTCTCTGTCTCTGTCACTATATGTCTGCACCTGTCGCTCTCAGTCTGTCTCTGTTTCTCTCAGTCTCTGTCGCTTCGTCTCTCCGTGTGTCTGTCTCTCTGTCATCTGTCTCTGTCTATTTTTCTCTCTGTCTCTGTCTCTGGTTCTGTCTGTCTGTCTGTCTGTTTGTCTGTCTGTCTGTCTGTCTGTCTGTCTGTCTGTCTGTCTGTCTCTCTCTCTCTCTCTCTCTCTCTCTCTCTCTCTCTCTCTCTCTCTCTCTCTCTCTCTCTCGCTGTCTGTATCTTTAAAAAAAAGTCGACTTAAAAGTCGACAAGGTCGACTTAATTTCACTATGTTTATCCTATATGGCTCGGTCTCTTTCCGCATCGTGGAAAGCGTCGCACAAAACACGAACTCCGTAGCTCTAGCGACGACCTACAGAAGTCTCCGAAAAATTTCACTCGTGAACCGAAAGGCGCGGCCCGGAATCTAACTCACAATCTGTTGCTATCCAAACGCAAACTATGTGTATAGACCAGTAGACACAGGATGGCTGATGTGATTAACATCACACCGACGGCCTGTACTCCCCAGTCATCAGATGTGTGTCTTTCCCCACCAAACCACTAGCCCATCAGCCAACTATAGGGTGTATTTTTAATGACTGCGCATTGTTTGAAACTATTGCCAGTCCAAGTTTTGTATTCACCCTCTGTAAAGTTCATGCAACATAATAGGTAAATACAAAACTTGGACCGGCAGTATTTTACAACACTACATAGTCATTAAATTAAAAATACACCCTGTAGCTGTACACACACACACACACACACACACACACACACACACAAACACACACACACTCACACACACACACACACACACACACACACATGAATGCTAGCCTGTTGTAGAAACATGTTGAAGTGTTGCACCGGATTGGCAGTTGCTTACTAGCACCTTTTGTATTGTACCAGATCAATGTGTTTTATATTGTTTATTGTACCAGATCAATCGGTTTTATATTATACCAGATCGGATTTTATATTGTACCAGATCTTGGTTGTTATAGTATACCAGATCGGGTTTTTAAAAATATTGTACCAGATAGGGGTTTTTATTTTTAGTACCAGACCGGGTTTTTCTTATATATTGTACCAGTTCGACCAGGTTTATATTGTACCAGATCGATATGTTTTATATTGTACCAGATTATCGTCTGTCAAGACTGCAAGGTGCCAATAATATAGATTGTTTTTATAATATTGTACCAGATCGTGGTTTTAAAATGTTTTCCAGCGCATTCTCATTAAAAGCATGCGGTTTACGTCACGAGTTGAAGTGTTGTGCTAGTCTGTAGCTGAATGTAAATCGCACTTTATATCAGCGGTTCTCAGCCCGGTTCGATCTGGAACCCCGCATTGGTACTCTGTTATTTGTGTTTATTCTGAAGTTTTGGAAAGATCAGGTTGTGTGACGGTTTGTTCCATGCTCAGTCTTCGTAGACTTAGATGGATAGGATACGTTAGGAGGATGAATGATGGTAGAATACCAAAGGACATCTTGTTTAGTGAATTACAGATGGGTAAGAGATCTCAGGCCGGTCTACCTGGTCGAGGGGTTAGCAGCTTTCTCCGTAACCCCGAATACTCTCGTGGTTGACGTGAGCGCACGAGAATTGAAAGCGGTTCGAGTCGCGCCAGTGACTTATGAGAGTATGGAGCCGGTCGCTCAGAAAGCAATGGCAAACTGCTGAGCGTGATCTTGCCAAGAAATCAACAATCAGCTGAAAAATGCTGATGTTGACAGCGATGTCCTGTAAAGGATATGCAAAACATTTATAAGAGATCTCCTACGATACAAAGATGTGCGTAAGCGGGACATGATTGATACAGGCATTGATAATGCACACTGGGAGCAAGTCGCCACTGAACGTGTTGCATGGAGGGCAAATATCAGAAATGGAATAAAGACAAAGTAGAAAATGATTTCAGATAGGTCACACACTGAGCGTATGAGGCGCAAGATAGTACGTGATGGTGAAAATGGCCATGTGTTCACATGCAACCACTGTGGACGAACATTTACAGGGGGAATTGGCCTTTTCAGTCACATTCGCCACCGCCATGGGTTGTAGTTATTATGCCTTTTTGAAGCACAATGTAACAAACTATCGTCTGTCAAGACGGCAAGGTGCCAGTGAAAATTGTAACAGAGATATCCTGATTACTCCTTCATCATCATCATAAGCACTAAACTATCACCATCAACTTCATCATCTTTATTATCACCACCATTATCATTATCATTACCATCATCATCACCATCATCATAATCAACATCATCATCATCATCATCATCCACTTTAGCCGTTAAACGTCGTGGGAAGGAATAATTGACGTTACAACGCCCGTAGGGTGATACTGGAAAGTGTCATTGTCTGCGATTGTTCACTGTCTTTAATCCATTTTATTCTCGGGTGCGCTCTTGCTCGCGTAGCAGATCTTCTTTGGTGTAGCGCTAGTGCTGGTAGTTGATGGTGTTGGATTCTAACGAAATGGCCAAACCATTTGATCTTCCGTCTTTCAGTGTATGTGGCACAAGGTGATGATCCCACTGTCTGTCTGTAACATCATGTCTAATTCGGTCTCGGATAGTTCAGTTGGTAGCTCTCCTCAAGCATCTCCCCTCACAGGTGTTGATTTTACGTAAGTGTGATATGGATAATGTCCAAGTTTGACATTGGTAGCGTGGGGTTGGTGTGAATATGCTATTTATCATCTGTTGTTTTGCAGCATAGTTCCTATTTTGAGCCCGAAACGCCTCAAATGCATTCATGCGCCGTTCTAACCCAGAGATGAACATGCATTTGTATAAGATCTATAACCCAGAGTTGACCATTTATTTGTTTAAGATCTCTAGCCCAGAGATGAGCATGCATTTATGTAAGATCCCTAACTCAGATATTACTATGCATTTCAGTAAAATTTACGTCTTCTAGATTCTTCCTAACGACTTCTTCTTCATCTACCTCCAGACGTCACGTGAATTTATTTAAAGAAAACAGCAGTCAACTTGAGCCTGCTGGCACTTCCATAAAGTCTGTCCCCAAATGGAGTGTGTGTAGGCAACATACAAATTTTGGTTTTAAGACATATTACTCAACCGCATGTTCATCTTTGGGTTCATCATCATCAAGTTCCATGCCGGCTGGCGTAGACGTTCATGACCTCTCACAGATCTCGGTCTTTGGTGTTCTGGGTCAACTCTGCTGATGATATTCCTCCATGCCACCGTCTCAATCCACCCAGCATCATTTCTCTTGGTCTGCCTCTGCCTCTCTTCACCTCGATCTTTCCAATTGTCAGATGTTCTTCAATGCCTTTCTTCTCATCACATGACCAAAGAAAGCTGTTTGTCTCTTTCTTATTGTATATAATTTTCTAGTTTCATTAGCCTCTTTCAGACAATCGTTGTTAGTTACTTTAGCAGTCCAAAGAATTCGCAACATTCGCCTTAGGAACTACATCTCTGTTGCTTCCAGTCTCTTCCTAATTTAGTTCATTTACATTCCAAGATTCACTACCATTCAGCACAACAGGTTCTATATAACACTGCAGCACTCTCCTTCTTACATTCAACGATAGTAACTTATTGCATAAGATATTCTTCATTTTCCGAAGCATCTCTGGGTTAGAGAAACGATATCAAAAATATTGTACAGTCATATGGAATGACACTATCCATGGCTCCCATAAACATGTTTGAAGCGTTTCCGACTCACAATAGGAACCATGTCAGCAAAACAACAGATAATAAATAGCATATTCATACCAACCCTGTGCTACCACTGTCAGACTTGGACATTACCCAAATCACACCAACGCAAAATCAACCCCTGCGAGATGCAATGCTTGAGAAGAGCTGCCAACTTAACTGTCCGTGACTGAATAAGATATTTTCCTCCGACTCTATACCAAAGCTCTATGAAGACCGGGAAGGGGGGGGGGGGTGTCACCTCTCCATGTCTACTGGAGGGGAGGGGGCGATCATGCTTCTCCACAAATTACGATCTCCGACGGCATAGATCAATTCTTGCCTAGACTGCCTTTAGTGCCATGACACAAGACTGTCAAGAATTTTCTCACGCTGTCTTCCTCCATTTCTCTTTCCACAAATCTTTCCGGTTGTCACAATATTTTCCAGTTTTTGTCTTCTCATAATGTGGCCAAAATATAATGATCACTGCTTCTTTCTGATGTTTGTGATAAGATGTCTTTGCCACTTAGCTTCCATCAAAATGTCCGATTACTAATTTTTTTCTAACCCAATGAATTTTCAAGATTCTTCATTACAACCACAATCTCCAAGGTTTCCATCGATTTTTTTGCCTGTTTCGGGCGATTTAGCAGCAGACGTCTCGTGTTGATATTTTCATGCAACGGTATGAGTGTCGGTCGTTCAGAAAGCAATGGCAAACTACTAAACATTAACTTGCCAAGCAATCACAAACAGCCATAAAATGTTTTGGTTGATTGCGACGTCCTATAAAGGATGTGCAATTAACGTTTTTTTTTTTTTTTTTACTAATTGTCCGGGATTCGCAGCCATATGTTAAATTGTTTCTATATAACATGCACAAACTCTTTTTATAACTTTCAAGGACAATGACTTATTGCGCAAAACATTCTTGACTAATGGCCAAATCAATTGTGACATCAGCGTTAGAAAGGAGAGAAATATAACTTCGGGTCACGAAACACAGGTAGGGGCCATACAACATGACGGTAAATACATGGCGTTAACACAACCTCGTGCTCAGAAGGTTGTAGGTTCGATTTCTGGCTACGTCTTTCGGTTGACGAGTGCATTTTTCTCGGAGACTCCTGTGGGTCGTCACCGGAGCTACGGAGCTCGTGCTTTGTGCGACACTTTCGGCAGGCCATCCTGCCGAAAGAGACAGGGATAATACTGGGGGTAATAAAGTCGAGCCTCTAGACTTTTAAGACTTTTATTTTTAAGACATGGCGTTAAATACAGAAACAAATGAGGTGGTGTGTGTTGAGAGTGACACACCGGAAGCAGCATGGACAGGTCAGGTCTTATATGACTCCACTGGCGAGAACTGACGTGTCTCTGAGTTTAGCTCGAATGTACGACCGACCTAATAGTGAAGTACGGGCAAGCGATGTGATGCCATCTCCACAACCACAACCACAAACACTACTACTACTACTACTACTACTACTACTACTACTACTACTACTACTACTACTACTACTACTACTACTACTACTACTACTACTACTACTACTACTACTACTACTAAACTTCCTCTTACGACTACTACTATTAAACTACCACTAATACGTCTACTACTATTCCTACTACTACTACTACTACTACTACTACTACTACTACTACTACTACTACTACTACTACTACTACTACTACTACTACTACTACTACAACTACTACTACTACTACTACTACTACTACTACTACTACTACTACTACTACTACTACTACAATACTACAACAACTACTACTACTACTACTACTACTACTACTACTACTACTACTACTAATACTACTACTAATACTACTACTACTGCTGCTGCTGCTGCTACTACTACTACTACTACTACTACTACTGCTACTGCTGCTGATGGCTACTGCTGCTGATGCTGCTGCTGATGCTGCTGCTGATGCTACTACTACTACTACTACTACTACTACTACTACTACTACTACTACTACTACTACTACTACTACTACAGCTACTACTACTACTACTACTACTACTACTACTACTACTACTACTGCTACTGGTGCTGCTGATGCTGCTGCTACTACTACTACTACTACTACTACTACTACTACTACTACTACTACTACTACTACTACTACTACTACTACTACAACTACAGCTGCTGCTGCTACTACTACTACTACTACTACTACTACTACTACTACTACTACTACTACTACTACTACTACTACTACTACTACTACTACAGGAGGGCCAGAGAGGTGACATTAAGGCCAGTTCATCCTGAAAGCAGAGAGTAAATCTATTATGGGATGGCTGCTGTGTCAAGGGAATGAGCGCGCGTGGAGATGACCTATGTGCAGTGGCGTTGGTTGTCATGACTAACCATAACATAACATAATATAGCACAGCATAGCATAATATACCAAAACATACTTTAGTATAGCATGAATGAAGACCCCCCCCCCCCCCCCCCAAATATTTATAAAAAACAACGAAAAGTAGATTGTAAGCTTTACTGGAACATGATTACAAGAAAGAAAATGGACGTTCGGCTAAAGCCTTCGTCAGTACAGAATAAACAAACACAAACCGACAAAACTACATGACAAACATTACTTGAAAGTACAATGATTACTTATCTGTATCCTTGTTGTGGCTGAATACGTCTTAAACGATCAACGCGATTGATTACTATCAGTGGATTAAATGAACCGGATGTGTGGTTAAGGGGGTCACAGGGGATTTCTTGGTCAGCAGAGGGGAAAACATCCGCTAGTGATAAAAGGAGGGGGGGGGGGCGTATGTGAACGAATGGTAACATAGGGATTAGTAGTGGACTGTAGCCATCTCTGTGGCGAAGGGGTTGCCGATGCAGTTCGTAATTCCACATACCGTGTTCGAAACCCAGCTACGAGCGACTTGAATGCATACCGCCTTACGTTGGTTTTCACAAAACACAATGTGTTTATGTGTAGTATAGTTCTATAGTATAGCATGGCACAACATAATATACTATAACATGGTATAGCATAGTATTGCATAGCCAAACATATAATACTATAACATAACTTAGCACAACAAAATCTACCATAACATAGCGTAACATAACATAATATTCTCTAATATAGCATAGCATAGTATAACATAACATAACTTAGGTTAATGTAACGTGACATAACACAACACAGTACAACACAATATAACATAACATAGTCGCGGTGCCAACTTCATGGCAAATGTTCACCCCTCTACGCTCCGATCCTGTGCCAGTGAATATCACACAAAATGTCCTCACTGCCCCATGTGAAAAAGGGGAACTGACAGGAGTTTCGACAAACCAACAGACCGCATAGATATACTATGCTTAATGCCACTGCCAGAATGCCAACACAAAAGTCCGCCACGAAAAATACAGTTCATTGTCGATGGAAGCGGCAGTCACTAGATAACAAGCAGCCACACATTACTACATAAGACAACCCAGTTAGTTCAGCGACCGGCCGGCCGCAATTTTCCCGAACATGTAGTTCAGGCTACAAATAACCGCGGACAGATGTAAAAGCATTCCACGCGAAATTCACAGCTCATAGTGTCGCTCCACGCACTCAGCTCAGTAGCAGGGCTACGGAACCATAACAACATAAATAACATATGTTGACAATGTTGTCACTGCCAAGAAAGAAAGCAATGGCAAACTACCTTCTGCAAAACTTGCCAAGAAACCATAATAACCATGAAATAACAAAACATCATATAATATATCACAACATAACAACAAGTTCCCGCAAAAGGCATGCCACCTGATAATTATCATGATGATGATGATAATTACCTTATCATTATTCCCCCCATGCAAACACCTTCATACACTACCTGCTGGCGAACCTATCGCCCACATTTTGAGAAGCACTGGAGTTGGATCATTAGTGAGTCTCCCCCAATCACTGGAGACTCGAGAGGCCGCTAAGTGTGATGGGAGGAAGACAGAAGAAAACCGCCATTGACATGAAATGCACACACAGGGGGAACTTAGATAAAAATAAGTGAAACAAAAAGTCGGCTTGTTGTGATGCTGTGTTTGTCTGTGATGAAGTTGTTTTCTTGTCTTGTTGTTTCAGCCTGTTGGTTGGAAATAATTGCCGTTAACTAGACACGGAGGGGAGGCAGAATAGAAGGATAAATACTATCACGAGGAGGAACCAGGAATAGGGTTGGTGTGTGGGTGAAATATGACTTGAAGGGGTGGTAGTAGTAGTGGTGATGGTGGTGGTGGTGGTGGTGGTGGTGGTGGTAGTAGTAGTAGTAGTAGTAGTAGTAGTAGTAGTAGTAGTAGTAGTAGTAGTAGTAGTAGTAGGAGTAGTAGGAGGAGTAGTAGTAGTAGTAGTAGTAGTAGTAGTAGTAGTAGTTGTTGTTCTAGCAGTAATAGTAGTAGTAGTAGTAGTAGTAGTAGTAGTAGCAGTAGTAGTAGTAGTAGTAGTAGTAGTAGTAGTAGTTGTTGTAGTTGTAGTAGTAGTAGTAGTAGTAGTAGTAGTAGTTGTTGTTGTTGTTGTTGTTGTTGTTGTTGTTGTTGTTGTAGCAGTAGTAGTAGTAGTAGTAGTAGTAGTAGTAGTAGTAGTAGTAGTAGTAGTAGTAGTAGTAGTAGTAGTAGTAGTAGTAGTAGTAGTAGTAGTAGTTAAAGTTAGTTGCATATCCTTTACAGGACGCCGTAGTCAAAACCAGCATTTTTTGCTGTTGTGATCTCTTGGCAAAAGATAATGTATGCAGATAAAACTACTATGGAGAAAGAAATATATGTTATTGAGGAAACATTGCAGGTGGTGGAACATTTCGAACATCTTGGGTCATTGATTACCAACAATGGTGACACATTGAAAAAAATTAACAGACGAATATCTATTGCTCTTCAAAGACTGAAACAACTGAATGAATTAAGGAGTGGGACAGATAGACCTACAATACTTAGATTTTAAAGAGGATACAGCTTCCCCATTGCACTATACGCCTGTGAGACCTGGACACTTACTAAACAAGCTGAACAGCGCATAAATGCCTTTGAATATAAACGATACAGACGGGTTCTACGAATATCTGGATTAAGAAAATAACATATGCATCCATACTTCAAGAGTTGCATATTGAAGAAGGTTGGCTATTAAAGACGATAAAACAAATAAAATTGAAATATTTTGGTCACTCGAATCGTCATGAAAGTTTAGAGAAAACAATGATGGAGGGGTATATGCCTGGGAAGAGAGGGAGAGGAAGGCCAAAGAGAAGATGGGAGCATGATATGACAGATGATTTCCAGATGGGTGTATCGGACGCGGGGCATCTTGCTTATGATCGAGAAGTTTTCTGGAAGGTTATTATGGGAGCGAGGTTCTGCAAAGGACATGCTACTGAGTGAATGATCTCTTGGCAAGTTGAAGTTCAGTAGTTTGCCATTGTATTCTGAACGACCGACACCCATACCATTTCTTAAAAAACAAACGCAATGTAGTCTGCTGCCAAATCGCCCACAGCTGTGTTTCGAACGCGGGTATGCGGGAACAACGAACTGCGACCGTAAACCCTTCACCATATAAACGCCTCTATAAACATACAGATTTCCATTGTTTTCCGGTGCTGGTTTATCACAGTATTTCAGCGTGACTGTTCCCTGAGCTTCCTTTCACTGCCGCACATTCCTCCCATTCACATCGTGAATTGTAACTGTATCCGTTGAACTATGACCTTGGCAACACATTCTTCAAAGAACACGTGTTTTCCAATTACGACGCCATGTTGTTGTTATTCGAGCGTCAGTTAGGACGCCATTTTCTTGATATTCCAGCACCTACGAGAAATCAGACGTGACAATGCAGCAATTATTTTAACATTATGGGTTTGGCATCATATACCAGCGTTGCGCTGGGTTTTAACTTGTTGGTAAGGAAGCCGGTCGTTAAGAAATCAATGGGAAACTACAGAACGTAAACTTGCCAAGACATCAACAACAGCAGTAAAATGTTGGTGTTGACAGCGATGTCCTATAAATAGGATATACCAAAAAAAAAAAAAAAAAAAAAAGAAGAAACCACATACCTACTGAACGTAAACGTGCCCAGGAATCACGAAAAGGCCGACAAATAAAAAACATGCTGGGATTAACTGCTACTTCCTGTAAAGGAAATGCAAGGAACTTTTTTTTTTAAACCAAGGAGTGCAGAAATGACCTTCATTTTCTTCTTTGTGTAAATAGATCTTCTTCTTCTTCTTCTTCTTCTTCTTCTTCTTCTTCTTCTTCTTCTTCTTCTTCTTCTTCTTCTTCTTCTTCTTCTTCTTCTTCGTCTTCTTCTTCTTCTTCTTCTTCTTCTTCTTCTTCTTCTTCTTCTTCTTCTTCTTCTTCTTCTTCTTCAGCGTTCCGAGCCATTGAGGTTCTTTGCTGCAGATACAATCCGTCTCCATTCGTCTCTCTGCTGGACCTTCTCTTGCCAGTCGTTGATTCCAAGTGCTTGTAGGTCTGTATATGTATTTTCTCTCCACCGTCTTCTTGGTCTACCTCGGGGTCTACGGTCATTTATTTCCTGAGTGTAAGCGAGTTTTGTTTCCCTATTATCTTCCATTCTTTCTATATGCCCCAGCCATTGTAGTATATTAGCCTTCATGATACCAGTGATTAGCGGGGACTTAAACAGATCATAAATGTCTTTGTTACTTCTTCTTTTCCACTCTCCACTTTGTGTATCCCTAATGGGTCCAAAGATGCGTCTTAAAATTTTGTTCTCAAAGGTTTGTAACAAGGCCTCGTCTCCTTTCGTTGTACTCCAGGTTTCAGAGCCATACAGCACAACTGGTCTGATCAGTGTTTTGTATATTGTGATTTTGGTGCTACTAGATAGCACATTTGATTTTATTAGATGTTGTAGTGCATAGTATATCTTATTTCCAGAGTTGATTCTAGTTTGTATTTCTTCCCTTATAATGTTGGTGCAGTTGAAGATTGTACCCAGGCATTTGTATGTTTCCGTTCTTTTAATGATCATATTATCTATTTGTATGTGGCCAGAGTTTTTAGCCATTCCTTCTCTTGAAATTAGCATATATTCTGTCTTATCTTGGTTGATAACTAGGTTGATAACTTGGTTGATCTGTTGGGCTTTTTCCTTTAAGTGAGTCAATATTACCAATGTCTTTTGTTCACTTTGCCCTATAATATCTATATCATCTGCATAACCAAGCAGCTTGGATGTTCCTCCAATATCACATTCTTCCTTTACCTTCCTTACAACTTTCTCTAGAGCCAGATTGAAGAGTAGCGGCGATAGTGCATCACCCTGTTTCAAGCCAGATGTTATTTGGAAAGGGTCTGATTTCCTGCCTTTATATGTTACTATATTATAAGTATCTTCCATGCATAGTCTGGTCATATTGATTAACTTCCTTGGTATTCCAAATTCCTGCATAGCATTCCATAGACTATTCCTATGGACACTATCATAAACCTTTTTAAAATCCACAAAAATGTTATGGAGATCACTTTTATATTCCCAATTTTTCTCGGCTATTTGTCGTAAGATAAATATCTGATCTATTGTTGATCTGTTTTGTCTAAAACCCGCCTGGTAGTCACCTAATATGTCTTCTGAATATGGTTTTAGTATATTTAGTAATACTGCGGATAGTATTTTATAGCTTGTTGACGGTAGTGATATTCCTCTATAATTTTCACATTGGAACTTGTCTCCTTTCTTAAAGATAGGTATCAATAATGACTCTTTCCAGTCATGGGGTAATTCTTCTGTCCTCCAAATTTTTATTATTAGTTCGTATAGCTTTAGATGTAGTGCATGGCCACCTGCCGTTATAAATTCAGCAGCAATTCCATCAGTCCCAGTTGCCTTATTGTTTTTAAGTCGTGTGATTACATATAAGATGTCTTCAAATGTAGATTCTTCAATTTGTGGTTCACATGTTAGAACCTCTTCCTATGGGAAAGTGTTACTTGGAGCTTCACAATTTAGTAATTCAACAAAATATTCTTTCCATGTGTTGCACATATCCTCATTGGTATTTATCATATTCCCATTTTTGTCTTTTAAACCATATGTGTTGTGTTGGCGCCCTCGTTTCATTGACTTTAGTTCTTTAAAAAACTTTCTGGATTCATTTTTCTGGTGATTAGTTTCCATATCTTTGATTATATTACTCATATATTCTCGCTCTGCTGTCGGACTATTTTTGTAGTCTCTTTACATTAATTTCTATAATGCTCTTCCTTTTGGATGTTTTTGATGTCATTTAACCATAAATGTCTGGCATTCTTTTTCCTAATGACTGCTTCTTCACATTTTTGATTGAACCATCTGTTCTTTCTATGCGTGGGTAACACACCGAGTCATTCTTCTGCGGTAGATTGAATTGTATTCTTGATGTTCAACCAAGTTTGGTCAACGCTTTCCTCCAAAGGGTTTTGCAGAGTTTCAAGTTTACATTTTATGTCTTCTGTTAATTTCTCTTTGACTGTAATTTTTTGTAGTTTTTCTCTGTTATATGTTGGGTGTAATGTTTTGTGTAAATAGATACCATAAAAATTTTCAGAACTGTCTGGAAATTCATAACAATATTTTCCTGTTGTGGATATTAATAACGAAGACACAAACAATAGATTGCACGATTTATTGCCTGCCTGATGTACCTAGGCTTGTCATTGACTGCGCACTTGGTATTTTACCCAAAATGTAATGTACCAAGACTGACTATTCATCTGCTAAATGAACTAAATCTCATTTGGTAGTGTACTCATGACATCTTCGCTGCATCTCGTCAGATACATACTGCAGAAATCATACAACGTAAACTAATTTGATAAATCCTTCAAGCTGAAATATTCAGCACATATTCACACAGTAATTTCATTTGTCTACCACGGTAATATTAAACTGACTATCATATATTTCTGTTAGCACACAATTGAGTTGTGTAAGTTAATGGCACGTCTTTCTTCGTAATCCCGTAGAAACGGCCGCGGTTCGCGCCGCACTGGTAACTTGGGGGGGGGGGGGGGGGAGGGGGGGCGGATATCTGAGCCGGTCGCACAGAAAGCAATGTCAAACTACTGAGCGTAATCTTGCCTATTACATCAACAGCAGCTGAAAAATGCTGGTGATGACTGCAACGTCCTGTAAGGGGTATGCAATAAAAAAAAAGTTAATGGCAATCGCTTCTGCCAGCTTTAACATGTGACTATGTTGTATGTTAAACAACACGTGCAATGCATTGTCCTTATCGACCACGTGACCGGCTTCCAAAATGTGCCGTCCAATTTATGACGTAGGAAGTTTGTTGAGTGTCGGCTTGACCGGATTCCAAGAGTTTTTGTTTATTATTCCGTCAATCCAAACGGGTATGTGTTCCACCACCATGTTGTTTAACTGTCTCTCTGTTCTGCCGATTTAGGTAGACTGGCACCTGCATGTAAATTGATAAATACAATTGGCTTTGGCGTACAGAGGGACAGGTTCTTTTACTGCTGGAGTCTGGAAATTGTCTGGGAAGGAAGAGCGACAAGGGAAAAAATGTGCACGACACCTCATATGCCCTGACCTAGAATATGTGTAGGTCATATACTTCAAAATCAAGCAACAGTATCTGCTATGGGACAACCTTTACCATACATAACATATATACGCATACGCATGCGCTCACACGCACAAACATACTGGCACCTTGCTGTCTTGACAGACAATAATTTATTATATTGTGCACACACACACACACACACACACACACACACACACACACACACACACACACACACACAACACACACACACAGATATAATAACTACAACCCATGGCGGTATCGAATGTGACTGATCAGACAAATTCAGAATGGTAAATCTGGTTTTATGTAACCTGCAAAAATTCTTCTTTCTGCCTCCAGTGGCAGGATTTTATTCCATGCGACGTCATTATGTTTACTTAATAAGTTATTAAGTTTAGCAAATGCAGCTTTTGCTTATCCTGGTTTCTTCTATATCTCTCTGATACATCTTCAGTTCGATGTTTTCCATGTGCTTACATTAATTTATCTTCTTCCTTTTTTCACCTGTTGTCCACCATTTGACTCTGCAGCTCCTCCCATGTGCTCCCAGTATTAATTATTTCTGTCTCTAAATCGTTTCGCCGGGTGTTTTTGGGTCTTCCTCTATTTCTTTGGCTCTGTGGATTCATGACAAAAGCTATTCTTGTTATACTATTCTCGAGTTGTCTCAATGAATATCCATCTATTGATTCTCTTGTATGTGTCTAGTTATACTATTCTCGAGTTGTCTCAATGAATATCCACCTATTGATTCTCTTGTATGTGTCTAGCTATACTATTCTCGAGTTTCCTCAATATATGTCCACCTATTGATTCTCTTGTATGTGTGTCTAGTTATACTATCCTCGAGTTGTCTCAATGAATATCCACCTATTGATCCTCTTGTATGTGTGTCTAGTTATAGTATCCTCGAGTTGTCTCAATGAATATCCACCTATTGATCCTCTTGTATGTGTGTCTAGTTATACTATCCTCGTGTTGTCTCAATGAATATCCACCTATTGATCCCCTTGTATGTGTGTCTAGTTATAGTATCCTCGAGTTGTCTCAATGAATATCCACCTATTGATCCTCTTGTATGTGTGTCTAGTTATACTATCCTCGAGTTGTCTCAATGAATATCCACCTATTGATCCTCTTGTATGTGTGTCTAGTTATAGTATCCTCGAGTTGTCTCAATGAATATCCACCTATTGATTCTCTTGCATGTGTGTCTAGTTATACTATTATCGAGTTGTCTCAATGAATATCCACCTATTGATCCTTTTGTATGTGTCTAGTTATACTATTCTCGAGTAGTCGCAATGAATATCCACCTATTGATTCTCTTGTATGTGTCTAGTTATACTATCCTCGAGTTGTCTCATTGTATGTCCACCTATTGATTCACTTGTATGTGTTTAGTTCTCTCCATGAGCTCCACCGTGTCCAGCGTCAAGGTTTATTTCATTACATGTTCTTTAATTTATCAAATGCAGTTCTTGCTTGACCTATTCTAGTCTTGATATCTCTGGTACATCTTTCACCTGATCATATCCTTGTGTTTAGAGTGGTGAAACTCTGCCGAGGAGCAACCACGATAGGAGGCCTCTACATTCATGTCTGTGTTTACTCCAAAGTAACAACACTTGAATTCTATCACCCCTCTGCCGTGCGTCCACCTTGACGAGGTAGAGGGGCTTGCGCGTTCCAATGACCCCAAGAGCTATGCCGACGGTAGCACATCTACTGGTAGGGTCACCCATGTCGGACAGGTCAAGGGAGAGGGACCAGACGAAGTGACGCACAAACCTGCTGCCTTGTAGGTAGACTGGGGACAGTCAAAGGTTAGGGAAAGCATCCCGAAAAATGCTTGTCGAAATCGGATGTACTGAGCCACAGGCTTGACAAAGAAGTGCAACGTAACTTTATCATTTCATGATGCCACAGATGAAAATTAATCGTTATGGTGCTAATCCCGTGAAGTCCCATCAGGCGGTGATAGTGCCGGGCCCCCTGCCTCGAGGGGGTCCACCCATGACTACTGGTGGTCACCTTCCCCTGTGCTGTGGAGTCAAGGCACAGAGGAGTAGGTTAAGAGCTATTGACCAAACACCCCGGACACTCAACATACTACAGTGGAATGCCGAAGGAGTTTATAACAAGAAATTCTCCCTGACACAGCGTCTTCATAAAGATAGAATAGATGTGGCATGCATTCAAGAAACACACCTCAACGCCAAGCGCAAATTTTCAGTCAGGGGATATCAGGCCACACGTTTCGACCGCGAAGGACATAAAGGAGGAGTTCTAATACTTACACGAAATACAATACCTTGCAGCGAAGTATCTGTGATCTCTGACAACCAAACAGAAATTATAGGTGTTGATATAATGATAAAGGACGTGAAAATAAGAATTTACAATCTGTATAGCCCAGCAGATAAGGATCTTACACTCTCAAACATGAAAATAACTGACACAAATTGCATTATTGTCGGAGACTTTAATAGCCGTTCAGAAAGATTGGGATACCCAGATACTGACAAAAGAGGAGATGAATTGGAGGACTGGGAAATAGACTCAAATCTCCATCTACTCAACAAAGCGGATGACACACCGAGCTTCTACTCCAGAAGATGGATTACCACTTCTACTCCAGACTTAGCTTTCTGCACAGGAGACATCCTCCACAAAATCGATCGCCATGTGCTTGACCAATTAGCAGGTAGTGACCACAGACCAATCAAGCTTGTAATGAATATGGAGTATGTTCCACAGGAGCAAAAGCCTTTGCCCCGCTGGAATTACAAACGAGCAGATTGGGACAGATTTGCCATACTAACAGACTAATATTGTGAAAACATAAATACACGATATGGCAACATGAAGCAAATGGTGGAAAGTCTAAACAGAGCAATAATACAGGCAGCCACTGAGTCTATTCCAAGAGGAGCGATGAAAAATTACAAACCATACTGGACTGAAGAACTACAAATTTTGGAGGACAAAGTTGAAGATGCCAGGAAGACCGCAGAGAGAGAACAAACAACTGAAGCGAACATCTCTCTCAAAGCCATCTCAGCAAAATATAAAAGAACAGTAAATCAAACAACAAGAGATTGTTGGAGGGAAAAAACAGAAAACCTGAATTTTGACAGGGATGGAAACAAACTATGGAAACTAGTGACAGCCATGAACAATGAAGGACCTAGAAACAAACAAATAACAACTAAACAAGGAAATGTCTTGCTTACAGGAAAAAAGGCTGCAAATGCACTAATGGAACATTATGCCAGTGCAAACCACATTGATATTACAACCGAATAGAAGAAAGCAATCAAAGATAAACAGATACATCATAGTAATACAGAGACAGCAGCAGAATATATGGTGGCAAATCTAACAATGGAAGAAATGGAACAGGCAATGAATACCCTAAAAAAGAAGAAATCAACAGGAAAGGATGGAATCACAAATGAAATGCTAATAGGACTAGGCACTAAGGCAAAAAAGAAACTACTAGCAGTCCTAAATAACAGCTGGAAGAGAGGAATAGTCCCACAGGCATGGAAGGAAGCTATACTAATACCAGTCCCAAAGAAAGGAAAAGACCTGGAAGAACCAAATGGCTATCGACCTATCAGTCTACTTAGCTGTGTAGGAAAATTAATGGAACGCATTATCAATGGCAGGCTAACATGGCATCTGGAAGAAAACAAACTCTTAACACCACACCAAGCAGGATTCCGAAAGTACAGATCCAATAACCTATATAGCTCAGGAAATAGAGGATGCCTTCCAAGAGAAAAAGCACACACTAGTGGTCTGGATAGATTTAGAAAAAGCATTTGATAAAGTATGGAAGGAAGGACTGAAAGTAAAACTGCAAAAAATGCATGTTTGTGGAAAAATGTACAAATGGATCAGCCACTACCTTGAGAACAGAACTGCCAGGACAAAAGTACAAGGAAAAACCAGCAAAATGATGCTGTTGGAGCAAGGTGTCCCCCAAGGAGGAGCTCTTCACCAACATTATTCCTAGCATATATAAACAACATCACAGAAAATTTTCCAGCCAGAGTACACACATCATCCTTTGCAGATGACCTAGCCATATGGACATCTGAAGAATATATTAGTACAGCCAACAGCAGAATACAGCAAGCCTTATTAGCACTAGAGGACTGGTCAAAATCATGGCTAGTGAAGATAAGTGAGGAGAAAACAACATGCACAGTGTTCTCCCTTTCAAATAAAACTCAGTAACCTAAGCTGGTATTGAATGGAAAAATATTGCGCCATGAAGAAAATCCAAACTATCTCGGAGTCACCTTTGATCGTCGCCTGACATGGAAAACACAGGTTGAGAACAATCTAACAAGAGCAAGGCAAAGAATGGCAATTATGAAAAAGCTTGCTGGTACAACGTGGGGAGCAGATGAGAAAGTTCTCAAGAAGTTATATACTGGACGGGTGAGGCTAGTACTGGAAAATGGCATTGCAGCTTGGGCAACAGCAGCTAAGTCAAACTTTAACAAAATAAGTAGAGTCCAAAATCAAGGAATGCGAATCATAACTGGAAGCCTGAAGACAACGCCTATTAATGAACTTGAAAAGATCACTTGTTTACAACCAATGCAGGATAGAAGAGATAGCAGAGCCCAGCAACAAGCAGAAAAATTTAGAAGATTGACAGACCACCCTATGTTTTAAAGGTTTAGTGGTTTTGGAAAGGGAAGACTGAAGCGTGGCAACTTTGTAGAAACTGCAAAACGAAAGATTAGGGCAGATCCCATACTTAACATATCAACAGTCAAACCCATTTACAATGCAGACAAGTTCCCAGCTTGGAGACAGCAGCAACTGCCTGAGATGATAGAAAACATTCCTGGTATTGAGAAAAAGAACACTCAGCATGAAACCGAAAGAAGAGAAATAACCCTAAACTACATAAAAGAACATTACCCAAGCAGCAATTGGACCCATGCATATACAGATGGATCAGCCAAAAATTCAATAGAGAATGAAGGAGGAGGAATTCTCCTAAATTTAAAAAATGGAGTGAAAAAACCACATTCAGTGGCAACTGGAAAGTTTTCAAGTAACTTCAAAGCGGAGGTAGAGGCTCTGAAAACTGCAGCAGAAATGCTCTTGATAGAGGAAAATAAAGAGAAGCAAATAGCTATCTTCACAGATGCAAAGTCAGCTGTCTCAATACTGAAGAGCAATAACAGCACAGAAATAGCTGACCTAAGAGCAGCACTCCATGGTCTATGCCAGAAATCCAAAAATGTTGTAATACAGTGGATCCCATCACATTGTATTATACCTGGAAATGAAGAGGCTGACAGACTGGCAAAAGAGGGCGGACGACTACCACAGCCTGACATAGACATAACATATAATGAGGCAAAGAGGTTGATAAAAAGCACCTATAGAACCAAATGGGAATCAGAGCATCCAGGCCACCAGAAGGATGATGTGGCACGAAATGGAATATTGCTCGGATAGCAAATCCATTGCTCGGAAAGTCCGAATCGAAAGCTCACTGTGTCATCTGCACACTGCATTCTTCTGGTTTCCGGAAGAACAGCCTATGGTGAACGGAAGGCCCAATATACGGAAGTGAGGCTAAGCAGCCATGTGCAGGACGTGACGATTCCTTGGGTGAGCTCAGTACCAGAGCGCTGTGTGTTGGCTCTGCAAGTATGGAAGCCTCCTTGGATGGCGGGGAATGCCCATGGTCTGCCCCTGCCTTCCCTTGAGGGCTGACCAGGATGTCTTTGGCTGTTCTATATGGGCCAGCTAGGGTGGGGGATAACACCACAACAGTGAGAGTCAAACGTCCTAAGAAACCCCCGGGAAGGTTAACCCGGTCAACAAATGCCCGCAGAAGTCGGATGTGTCGGCCTGACGGCGCAAGAACGCAGCTCTGCTGTAAACAGGCACAACGCAATAACATCCGGAAAAAAAACTCCGGATGAACGCAGAAGAAGTAGAAGAAGAAGAAGAAGAAGAAGAAGAAGAAGAAGAAGAAGAAGAAGAAGAAGAAGAAGAAGAAGAAGAAGAAGAAGAATTCTATCACGTGGTATGTTTGTCGTCTTTTGATGTTGTTGTTGTTGTCTATTTTCGCTCGCTTTGAACTCAAGCGTAGTCCATACACGTGCTACTACTTCTAGTGCACTGGACTGATTTTTGCCTGTGGATTAGCTTTCCCTATTACCAGTGTCCCTGGCCATCAAGCGAACCTACTCCGACTTTTGAGATACTTGTAGTTTACGTCCCAAAGTCAAGGACGAAAAGTCAACATTTTAGTTCATTTGACCGGTGTAAGGGTTGAACCCGCTACCTCTGCATCAGCGCACCGGATGTTTTTAGAACGAGTGCTCTTATCTATTCGGTCAAGCTGAGCTCCCAAAATAGCATGATCTGTTTTTTTAATACACAAAAGTCGCTTAAAAGCCGACAGGGTCGACTTCATTGCACCGGGTTTTTATCCTATATGGCTCAGTCTCTTTCCGCAGCGCGGAAAGCGTCGCACAAAGCACGAACTCCGTAGCTCCAGCGACGACCCACAGGAGTCTCCGAAATAATGCACTCGTGAACATTCGAAGCCCGAGTCAGACGGCTTGACCACCTCGCCACGGAGACTCCCAAATTATAATTTAATACTGCCATTACTTCTAGTTTCCTATTATTTAGGCTCAGTCCCATTGTTCTATTTATGCAACAACTTATCTGAGTTTTGTAGCCCTCGTTGACTTATTGCCTTCAGGGCGCTTCCATGAGGTTGCCCTAAGTTGTTTATGGTATCACCATCACCCGCGATTCCCGGGCATATGCTCTATAGATCTCGTCATAGGCTGACTGTATAATGGAACAATCAACAGCATCATCACGTGCCATGCCGACAAGCGTGGGCGGTTATGTTTTTCCATCTTACATGATCACCAAAGTCGTTGATTAGCTCTGTGTTCATGTCTCGACCGTGCCGTGTGGTCAAGCCATCCAGCTATTTACATCTCTGCCTTCCCCTTCTTCTTTCCCCCTCAATCTTGCCAGTTGTCACCAAGTTCTCTGGTTTTTCCTTCCCATAACGTGCCTCAAAAAATTGTGACTGTCTACGTCTAATTTCTATAATCAGATTATGGTTTTAATTTGCTTCTTGTAGGACTTACTCATACGTTTTTCTGTCTGTCCATGGTACTCAACATCATTTCTCTAAGCTTGAAGGCAACCCAATAATAATAGTAACGTAAATATCTAATCAGACAGACAGAAAGACAGACAGACAGACAGACAGACAGACAGACAGACAGACAGACAGATAGACAGGTAGGTAGGTAGGTAGGTAAGTAAATAACAGACAGACAGACAGACAGCCAGACAGACAGCCAGACAGACAGACAGACAGACAGACAGACAGACAGACAGACAGACAGACAGACAGACAGACAGACAGACAGACAGACAGACAGACAGACAGGTTGTTCGTTATTCTGCATCTAGCAAGACAGTACATGAAACCTGCTGGCACCATTACATAACTCACACGCAATCTGAAGCCACCATTGTTTGTACTAAACCCCCACCATTTCAGCCTCTTTCGCTGCGCGTCCCACAAGACACAGGAACTGGGGTAATTCTGGGAGGGACAAAGAAATTGCACCAGGGGAACAAGAAAAGAAAACGAGGACAAAAAAAAAAAAAAACCACACCCATTCTATAGTTACAGGGCAAGACTAAAGGTACACGACTGCTGACACAACTGCAAGTCAAGGGGGGAGGGACGACTATTCTCAAGGTGCACGGGGGGAAGGGCGGGGGGTTGCACGTAAGAAAAACTTCTGCAGTCACCTGCAGGGGGGTAGGCTTTCAGGAGCTCTGGCAGATGGTCGCTGAAGGGGGGAGGCAAAAAACGTTGTGTGCAAGAAGAAACATGAGTGGGTTGGTTTGTAGTATCTTCTTTATGCGTGAATTGTGAGTTGAACAATTTGGGCAACGTGTAGACTGTTTGACTAGCGCGGGAAATTGCCAGAACTGAAGCGGGGCCAAGGTTGTGAGGGAAATTTGAAAAACAAAAATACAGTAGGTACTTTAATTTGAGCTGTTTCTGCCTCCGACGGTTTTTGTATTCGCTGAGTCTGTACTGTTTAATTGTGGTGACTTGTGGTTTATACCGATGTCACATCTCTTTGAGTTCCCAGGCTGTGGATAAATTAACTCTTAACATTAGGGGGATATTAGTTTTGCTTAAACGAACTGGGGCTGGACGGGTTAAGTAACGTGTGTGACGTGTGGATTACTTACCCAGGGACAGCGTGGTGAGTTGCTTGGTGTAATTGTGAGGTCATTCTTAAACTCGTGTGTCATTCTTAGTTGAACTCTTTTGTAATTCTCAAACTCGTTTGTCGTTCTTAGTAGACTCCTTTGTCATTCTTAAACTCGTGTGTCATTCTTAGTTGAACGCTTTGATCATTATTAGACGCGTTTGTCATTCTTAGTTGAACTCTTTTGTCATTCTTAAACTCGTTTGTCATTCTTAGTTGAACTCTTTTGTCATTCTTAAACTCGTTTGTCATTCTTAGTTGAACTCTTTTGTCATTCTTAAACTCGTTTGTCATTCTTAGTTGAACTCTTTTGTCATTCTTAAACTTGTTTGTCGTTCTTATTTGAACTCTTTTGTCATTCTTAAACTCGTTTGTCATTCTTAGTTGAACTCTTTTGTCATTCTTAAACTCGTTTGTCATTCTTAGTTGAACTCTTTTGTCATTCTTAAAATCGTTTGTCGTTCTTATTTGAACTCTTTTGTCATTCTTAAACTCGTTTGTCATTCTTAGTTGAACTCTTTTGTCATTCTTAAACTCGTTTGTCGTTCTTATTTGAACTCTTTTGTCATTCTTAAACTCGTTTGTCATTCTTAGTTTAGCTCTTTTGTCACTCGTAGGTTAGCTCTTTTATCATTCTTAGTTTGATTTTTTTTGGGTCATTCTTAGTTTAATTCTTGTGTCATTCTTAGTTTAATTATATTGTCATTCTTAGTTTAATTCTTTTGTCATTCTTAGTTTAAGCTCTGTCAGTTATTCTGAGTTAAACTATTTTGTTATTCTTAATTAAACTCATTTGTTTTCATACTGAGTTTAACTCTTTTCAATTTTAGTTTGTTTAACTCTTTTCCCAATTTAGTTTTTTTTTAACTCCATGATTTCAGTATTAGTTTAACTCTTTTTATCCTTAATTTAACCCTCTTCACCCTTAACTTAACTCTTTTTATCCTTAGTTTGGCTCTTTTTATCCTTAGTTTAACCCCCTTCACTCTTAACTTAACACTTTTTATCCTTAGATTAACTCTTTTTTACCCTTTGATTAGCTCTTTAAATCCTTAGATTAACCCTCTTCACTCTTAACTTAACTCTATTTACTCTTAGTGTAACTATTTTTCTTCATTCTTAATTTACTCTTTCTGCACTGCCTGTTTCGCAGGAGTTAAAAGTTCTTTTCCAATTGGACAAAGATCGTTTTCACTGCCATTGGATATCTCCATAAGTCGGAATTCATCACGACACTTGGGAGACTGTTGCCAAAGACCGAAATTCGTGGCGTACATCATTACCCAAAGGCGTAGTTACTTGTGAAGTAAACAGGACTGAAAGAGCTGTGGGGAAAAAAAAAGACAGGACAGAAAACCCACCGCAAGAGATCCTCCTCTTGGAACTTCAAGCATTCTTTGCGTGTGTCTGCATACCTGCCTGTCTCGTAACATGGTGATATGCATTGCCTACGTTTACAACATTCATTTGACAATGTTTTTTTTTTTTTTATGTGAATGTAACATGTACAATGATGAACGAAAGATGAGTGATTGGAAGAGCCGAATGTGAGCCCAATTTGTGACCCTTTAAAAATATAATTCGTTCATTCGTTCGTTCGTTTGTTCGTTCGTTCGTTCGTTCGTTCTCTTTCTTACCTCGATCGCAACTTAAACTAAAGTAATTAGATAGATCCTTTAAGCAGAAATATACAAACCACATAAAAGTGATACCTCTGTCGCCCCTCTGTCGATAATCCGTCCGAAAACAATCGGCGAAATCCGAAACCGATGATAACCGACGTCATGGAAAATCGAGGTATTTCTATATTCAAACAGTAATTTGAATTGTCAACCCCTGTAATTGTAAACTGACAATGACACAGACACAATGTAGAGGATATTGCAATGGAGTTGCATTTGACTCCAGCTTAGTCCAGCTAACCGCCGACGTGGCTGAAACAGTTACATAACTGGTTCCAAATCGGTTTCCTGTGTAAGACGCGACCGAAAGGACTAAAGCACTCGCTCTTAAACTTCCGGCGCGCTGATGACGGGATAAGCGGTTCAACGCCTACACTAGCATTACGTTTGACTTAAACGGTGACTTCTTATTCAACCAGTAATGGCGAACCATTGAACGTAAAATTGCCTGGAAACTACACGCGGGGTTGACCGCCACGTCCTGTAAAGTACAGACAACATGATGTATTATTGACTTTAGCTGGAGACACTATTGTCTTCTTCAGTCCTGTTCTTGGAGACAGCAAATAGTCCCCGGATGTTGATTTCAATATTTGCAAAAGAGGAGGGGGAGTGGGCATCTGGGCATATTCGGAGCGGTTATTGCGTCAATGCGATCCCTAAAATTAGCTGCGGTTGCTGTGACCCACATGCCCGGGGATCGATACCCGTCATGCAATGATGTCGGTCGGTCAGCCCAATGTTGTGTTCTGGCGTTTGTGCTGGCGTTATCTAGGGCACGTGGTTGTAGGTCATGCTGGTGGTGGGGGAGGCTGGTTTGTGGATGGGGATGAGTGGATCTGTGCCTGGGTTTGTAATTTGTGTGTGAGAGAGAGAGAGTGTGTGTGAGTGAGAGGGAGAGGAGTATGTTGAAAGAGGGTTAAAGGGAGAGAGAGAGAGGGAGAGAGAGAGAGAGAGAGAGAGAGAGAGTGAGAGTGAAAAAGAGTAGGAGTGTGTGAAAGAGAACGAGAAAGATAGACAGATATTTCAACAGACTGTGAGACAGGCAGAATAAAGGAGAGAGAGAGAGAGAGAGAGAGAGAGAGAGAGAGCTTTAGAGAGGGAGAGAGAGAGAGAGACAGCGAGGACGATTCAGAGAGAGAGAGGGGGGGGGCAGTAAGAGAGAGAGAGAGAATGGGAGAGGGAGGTAATAGAGAATGTGAAAGAAAGAGGAAGAGGGGGAAAAATTAAAATTGTGTTGCGTGTCCTTCACATGACGTAGCAGTCAACCCCACCATCTTGGCTGTTCTTGATTCCTGGGCAAGTTTTACGTTCAGTAGTTTGCCATTGCTTCCTAATCACCGGCACCTATATCATTTTTTTTTTCGAAAAAAAAAAAAAACAGCACCGCGGTGTTTCAAACCCGGGTATACGGGATTACTAATCGCGTCCGTAACTACTTCGCCATGGAGGTGGTTAAAAGGGGGAGTAATAAGAGAAACAATGAGAGATCCCATTGTCGCAATACGCTTAAATCTGTAAAATGGCGCTCAAACTTCGACGTTAACGTTGTAATTTGTGTTATATATGTAAATTGGAAATATGACACTCCAACTCAAACGATCCCATTGGTACACATCTGCATGTGTAAATCTGTAATATGCTGCTCCGTTCCGTCGATAACATTGTCGCAATGTGTGTAATTCTTTAACATTCTGTTCCAACTCACACGAGCAAATTGTCGTAATATGCGTAAATCTGTAATATTTCACTCCCGCTACGGCGATCACATTGTTGTAATATGTGTAAATCTGTAACATGCCGCTCCCACTACTACGCTTTGTCGTAATATGTGTAATTTTGTTAGTTAGCTAGCCAGCCAGCTAGCTAGTTAGTTAGTTGGTTAGTTAGTTAGTTAGTTAGTTACTTAGTTAGTTAGTTAGCTAGCTAGTTAGTTAGTTAGTTAGTTAGGTTAGTTACTTAGTTAGTTAGTTAGTTAGTTACTTAGTTAGTTAGTTAGCTAGCTAGCTAGTTAGTTAGGTTAGTTAGTTACTTAGTTAGTTAGTTACTTAGTTAGTTAGTTAGTTAGTTAGATAGTTAGTTAGTTAGTTAGTTAGCTAGCTAGCTAGCTAGTTAGTTAGTTAGGTTAGTTACTTAGTTAGTTAGTTACTTAGTTAGTTAGTTAGTTAGTTAGTTAGTTAGTTAATTAGTTAGTTAGTTAGATAGTTAGTTAGTTAGTTAGATAGTTAATTAATTAGTTAGTTAGTTAGTTAGTTAGTTAGTTAGTTAGTTAGTTAGTTAGTTAGTTAGTTAGTTAGTTAGTTAGTTAGTTTAGTTAGTTAGTTAGTCGACAGATCATCCTTATTGAACATCGAACCATTCAGTCCATAAGTGCTCAGATCCCCTCCTCAGTAAATCCCACATGTGTATATCTGTAATATGCCGCTCACACTGCGATAATCACATTGTAGTAATATGTGTAAATCGGTAAAATGTGTCTCCCCACTCCGACAATCACATTGTCGTAATATGTGTAAATCTATATTATGCCCCTCCCACTACAACAATCACATTGTCGTACAATGTGTAAATAGGTAAAATGTGTCTCCCCACTCCGACAATCACATTGTCGCAATATGTGTAAATCTGTAACATTGCGCTCCAGCTACAATGATCACATTGTCGTAAACATGTGTAAATCTGTCATTTACACAACATGTTTGCTAGGTGGAGTGTATGAAGCGTTCACGCCAACAGTTTCCAGTTGGTTGCAATGTTTTCATATGAGAAATTATTTCAATAATTATTTTATTTTACTAACTTAAATGCTTCATTGGCTGTAAAGATTTTTGTAGTCCGGCTGTATGTATTTGATTTGTCTCATTACTTATCGCTTTATTTATTGATGTAGTTTTGCAATGACGTTTTATATTGCTCATTAATTTATTAAGGCACTCCTGCATGATTTCTTCTGCTCGTTTTTCTCTGTTCTTCATATTCTTCTTACTTATTTCCCTGTGTCTTCCTCTTCGTTCCTTTCTCTGTTTCTTTATTTAGTTCTGTCTGTCTTTCTGTCTCCTCTCCCTCTCTCTCTCTCGCTCTCCCTCTCTCTCTTCTTTCTCACTCTCTCTCTCTCTCTATCACTCTCTCTCTCTTTCTTTTTTTTTTCTTTCTTTCTTTCTTTCTTTCTTTCTCTCAGTCTTTCTTTCTTTCTTTCTTTCTTTCTTTCTTTCTTTCTTTCAGTCTTTCTTTCTTTCTTTCAGTCTTTCTTTCTTTCTTTCAGTCTTTCTTGTTCTTCTGATTATTGTTCTTACTGAACAGAGTAACAGAAGAAACGACTCTATACATTTTCAGTTTCTCTTCCCTGGTTATATAAACGACGTTGCCATGACAACGGTTACGTTATTATCGCCTTTGTGAGTATTAAAATATAGAATGTGCGTTCGTTGTTTTTCTATGAGATTTATTTCTGTCTACACCTCCTCTTTCTCCCTTCCACCTTCTTCTTCTTCTTCTCCTTCTTCTTCTTCTTCTTCTTCTTCTTCTTCTTCTCCTTCTTCTTCTTCTTCTTCTTCTTCTTCTTCTTCTTCTTCTTCTTCTTCTTCTTCTTCTTCTTCTTCTTCTTCTTCTTCTTCTTCTTCTTCTTCTTCTTCTTCTTCTCCTTCTTCTTCTTCTTCTTCTTCTCCTTCTTCTTCTTCTTCTTCTTCTTCTTCTTCTTCTTCTTCTTCTTCTTCTTCTTCTTCTTCTTCTTCTTCTTCTTCTTCTTCTTCTTCTTCTTCTTCTTCTTCTTCTTCTTCTTCTTCTTCTTCTTCTTCTTCTTGTCCTCGTCCTCCTTCTTCTTCATCTTCTTCTTCTCATTCTGTTGCTGCCTCTGCTGCTGCTCCTCCTCCTCATCATCATCATCCTCCTCCTGTTTCTTCTTTAATTGCCCAGTCTAAAGTAGTCAAGGGCGATCATGACCAGCCAGACCCCGCTGTCATATAACATTTTGATGCAGCTGACGTTGCTGAAATTATTCGTGCCCCCGCTGTTTCAGCTGCCCACATACATTATCGACATTATCGAAAAAGTAAACTCGAATTTGTGAAGCTGGCCTGGGCTCCGTAGTTGACCTAGCCCAACGTGGGTACCTGGAAACGTATTGGGAAGTAAAGGCGGCCGATACCAACATCATCACTCGCCGGGTGCCGGGTGCTCTATACAAATGTGAGTCTTGCAGATTATGCTCAATGTGTCTTAAGGCATGCACAGGGTATTGTACTTACATAGGGGTGTTAAAGAGTGTTTTACTTACGTAGAGGTGTTAAAGCGCACTTTACTTACATTGAGGTGTTACAGGTTATTTTACTTACATAGGGGTGTAAATGTGTACTTTACTTATACAGGGATGTAAAAGGCTACATTACTTACATAGGATGTAAAAGGGTACTTTACTTACACAGGAATGTGAAAGGGTACTTTACACACATAGGATAATAAAAGGGAACTTACATAGGGATATAAAATGGTACTTTACTTACACAGGGATGTAAATGGGTACTTTACTTACATGGGGGTGTGAAAGGGTACATTTCTTACATAGAGATGTAAAAAGTACGTTATTTACTTAGAGGTGTAAAAGGATACTTTACTTACACAGCGATGTAAAATGGTACTTTACTTACTTAGGGTGTGAATGTGTACTTTACTTACATATGAGTGTAAAATGATACTTTACTTATACAGGGATGTAAAAGGGTACCTTACTTACATTGTGGTGTACAGGAGCACTTTACTTACTCAGGGGTGTAAATGGGCACTTTACTTACTCAGGGGTGTACAGGGGCACTTTACTTACTCAGGGGTGTAAAGGGGCACTTTACTTACTCAGGGGTGTAAAGGGGCACTTTACTTACTCAGGGGTGTACAAGGGCACGTTACTTACTCAGGGGTGTACAGGGACACTTTACTTACTCAGGGGTGTACAGGGGCACTTTACTTACTCAGGGGTGTAAAGGGGCACTTTACTTACTCAGGGGTGTACAGGGGCACTTTACTTACTCAGGGGTGTACAGGGGCACTACTTACTCAAGGGTGTACAGGGGCACTTTACTTACTCAGGGGTGTAAAGGGCACTTTACTTACTCAGGGGTGTACATGGGCACTTTACTTACTCAGGGGTGTACAGGGGCACTTTACTTACTTAGGAGTGTACAGGGGCACTTTACTTACTCAGGGGTGTACAGGGGCACTTTACTTACTCAGGGGTATACAGGGGCACTTTACTTACTCAGGGGTTTAAAGGGGCACTTTACTTACTCAGGGGTGTACAGGGGCACTTTACTTACTCAGGGGTGTACATGGGCACTTTACTTACTCAGGGGTGTACAGGGGCACTTTACTTACTCAGGGGTGTACATGGGCACTTTACTTACTCAGGGGTTTAAAGGGGCACTCTACTTACTCAGGGGTGTACAGAGGTACACTATTGACTCATGAGTGCAAAGAGGTACTTTAGTGACTCATGGGTGTAAAGAGGTACTTTATTGACTCGTTGGTGTAAAGAAGTACTTTATTGACTCATGTGTGTAAAGCGGTACTTTACTTACTCATGGGTGTAAAGGGGTATTTACTTAAGGCGTATAAACGGGTATTTTACTTTACTTAAGGCATGTATAACGATCCTTTACCTACTTATCAAGAAAGGCTAGGAATCGGAGATTCATTACCATACTAGACCATGCGGACCTTGTACTGTACGGAAGCTTCCAATTGTGAACACGTTGTCGGCTTTAGAACCCAATCAGGGATCACATTCGCGGCTCGTTATCACCCTCATCAGTCCATGGGAGGTTCTGGAGGTGGTAAGTGACTGGAGAAGTTGTGAGCTGTCACCTGGTAATTTACCTGAATCGGTGTAACCAAGGAACGAACGAATGAACTTTATTTTCAAAGGGTCACAAATTGGGCACACAGGCCCGTCATAAATTGCGTCTCTGCTTGAGGAGGGTGTGCACTGTGGTAATATCTGCTCTTTCAAGCACCTGTTTGTTTGTTATGTGGTCTTTCCATGTTATGCCCAGGATACGTCTCAGACATCTCATGTGGAAGGAATTCAACTTCCTTTCCTGTCTTGAGTACAGGGTCCAGGATTCAGACCCATAGAGTAGTGTGCTAACAACACAAGCTTTATATACTTGAGCTTTTGTACGCTCTGTTAATCTATTATTCTCCCAAAGCGAAATATACCAAGCAATAAATCGTGCAACCTTGTATTTTGGCTTCTACATGTAAATTCACTCAAGCAATACATTGTTTTAAAGAAAGTAATCTGTTTAAAGGAAGACTTACAAACGATAATTGATAGAGAATGACAATCTGTAATAGCAGTGACAGATAATGTGCCATAGAACGAATATAATAACCTTAATGAACGCAAATACAAACGGTAATAGATGAAGAATTAACACCTTTATAAAAGTTATATGAGCTGTACCATAGAAGAAAGAAGACACCTACGTGAACGCAGAAACAAACAATAATTGACAAAGAATGACAGCCTCTCTAAAGTTATAGAAACTGTGCCACATTAGAATGAAGATTAGAAACATTAGAATATGTATGAATGCAAAGATACAAAAGATAACTGATCTAGAACGACAATCTATTTAAATATTATAGGAACATTCTCAGGTTTTAAAGAAGATGCTCATTTATTTAAACGGAGGTGCACACGATAACTGATACAGAATGACATTTATAACAGTGATAAGAACTGTACCATAGTAGGAAATCAGATCATAACCTGTGTGAACGTAGATACAAAAGATAATTGATAAAGAATGACAGCCTATATAAATCATAGGAAAAGTTATGGAAACTTATTCTATATCAGGTTGGATAGAAGATTGCAACCTGTGTAAACAAAGATGCAAACAATAAAAGATAAAGAATAAGATTCAATATACGTTATAGAAAAAATTATAGGAAATTGGCCGTTTAGCGAGAAGGTGAAACTGTTTTTAGCTTAGTAAGGTGGAGAAAGGATTTTTTCGTGTGGGATGACTCGCATCGCTTCAGTGGTCACAGATTGTGAGAATTGTATGGATTGTGTGCCCTGGCAATGCGGGGGGGGGGGGGGGGGGGGGGTTTGAACAGGCTGACAGCCTGGCAGGGAATGCACCTTTTGGAGGTAGAATACTTATGGACAAAGAGGAGGTGGTCATCTCCTCAGGCATCTCATCTCGCAGGTGTTGATTTTGCGAAAGTGTGATTTGGATAAAGTCCAGGTTTGAGATTGGTAGCATGTTTTTAAATTAAGGTGCAAACGATAACTGATAAAAACTGACAACGTATGATAAAAGTTACTGCAAATGTGCCAAGTTATAAGATGGTAACCTGTGTAAACAGAGATAACAAACGATAACTGATAGAGAATAACAACCTATATATACGTTACAAGAAGAATATCAGACTGTAAAAAAGAGGTACACACAACTTATAAAGAATGACAACGTATATACACGTTATAGCAATCCTATCAGGCTAGAAAGGAGATGATACTATGTGTCAACAGATATAGACGCAATAACGTATACAGACTGGCGTTTTAGAAAAGTTATAGGAACTATGCCAAGTTAGATAGACGATTGTAACCTTTGTAAACAGAGATACCAACAATAAATGATAAATAATGACAATCTATATACATTATGCCGTCTCCATGGCGAAGAGGTAACCGGCGTTCGAAACACAGCTGCGCGCGATTTGGCAGCAGATCGCGTTGCGCTGGGTTTTAACGAATTGGTATGGGAGCCTGTCGTTCAGGAAGCAATGGCAAACTACTGAACGTAAACTTGCCAAGAGATCACAACAGCGGTAAAATGCTGGTGTTGACAGCTGTACTGTAAAGGATTATATATATATATATATAAGGACTATATATATAGGACTATCTATATATATATATATATATATATATATATATATATATATATATATATATATATATACGCATAGAAACAGCTATAGGAACTGTGCCAGGCTAAAAAGAAGATGGTAATCTGTGTAAACACAGATACAAACAAGAACTAATAAAGAAAGACAACATATTTAAACAGAAACAAAAACTCAACTCCACGCTACAACAAATTAATTGATGTCGTAATGTGTGGAGGACAAAGCAGGACAGTAAAATGGAGGGTGCCGTTGGTGATGTAATTGATTTCCGCCTGGCTCGGCCACGCCTGGGTGAGAATTCCAAGTGTGTGTGTTATTCAGTGAGTGACGCACACATTAAATCATTAAGTTTTTGTAGGTGGGACAAACATTAAGAAAGCTGATGTGATTTCCGAATTTTTGTGTTCTGTTTGTATTTCTTTCCTTTATTCATTTTCTGTCGTTTTCCTATCCTAGGACGTGTGAGTTATTTTTTGTAATACATCTCCTTATATATATATATATATATATATATATATATATATATATATATATATATATATATATATATATATATATATATATATATAAGACCCTGTTGAGCTTGACTCTATTCCGACTTTGTGAAGGCACATGAAGGGTGTAGCAAAGGTGGGAGCGCTAGCGCAATTGAAATACCACTACTTCTATCGTTTCTTTACTTATTCAGTCACTACTTTTATCGTTTCTTTACTCATTCAGTCACTACTTTTATCGTTTCTTTACTTATTCAGTCACTACTTTTATAGTTTCTTTACTTATTCAGTCACTACTTTTATCGTTTCTTTACTTATTCAGTCACTACTTTTTTGGTTTATATACTTATTCAGTCAAGTCGGGAGATTTGTTCCCAACAGACGACCAATATCTGGCGGGCCGATTCTTGATGTTCGCGTAATCCGCACTGTAGATAGTGTCTGGCGGTAGTACATACTGTTATAGGTCCAGACACTTACGACTGACGAATGTACACGCTCATACAGGTCCAGACACTTGGCATAAGGCACTCAGCTGAGGGATATGGCTGAACGTAAATAAGTCAAATCCCCCGGATGTGAGGACCTGGCCGATACTC
>OY992876.1:456482154-456522154 GCA_963921405.1 Cepaea hortensis | reverse complement strand
TCCGCCTATCAGAGTTTCCATCCTAGACCAGTTGTCGGCCAAGGCTTAGGGCCTGGTCTGCCCTGCCAAGACATTTAGTCTTTAGGTTGCATTTCCTCGCACTAGAGTAAGGCGTGTACCCTCCCAGTTGCATTCCTCCGCCCGAAGCCGCTGGCACAATGTGGATGTCGGGTGTGGTGAGCGCCGCCCAACATTCGACGCTCTAAGAAAGCAGGTAGTACCGTCTACTGTCATACGGTAGCT
The DNA here is from genome assembly GCA_963921405.1 of Cepaea hortensis. Taxonomy (NCBI): domain Eukaryota; kingdom Metazoa; phylum Mollusca; class Gastropoda; order Stylommatophora; family Helicidae; genus Cepaea; species Cepaea hortensis. The sequence goes on along the minus strand of OY992876.1, from coordinate 456,521,911 downwards.
CAGTCATATCTGACTAAGACCTGACATCAATAGGTAACATATTAGGTAACATAATAGTAAGCATAATAGATAACACGCCAGGTATCATAAAAGGCAGCATAACAATTGACACAATAGTTAACATCATAGTTACGTTGTGTTGAATTGAGTTGAGTCAAAAACCGACATCACTGCACTGGGGGGGGGGGGCATTAGCGCTCAGTCCTGATCTTCAACAGCCAGAGTAACCTTCCAATAATAGTTAGCATATTATGTAACCTAAATAACATAATAATAGGTAACATAGTAGGCAACGCTTTGTTTCAGTTTATATGTGTTTATATATGTTTCTTTTTTTTTTCCAGTGACATCATTACAGTCTGAACGACTGTAGGCAGCCTCCTTGCCCCAAGCCAGCAGCCTAAAGGGCTTTCTATAGCAGCGGAATCTTCTCGTAGCCAACAGTAAGTATCACCCTGCTTCTTTCTATTCACTGACTTCTTTCTGTCGGCTTCCGTGTCTTGCGTGTGTCTCTGAGAGTTCCCTGTTTAACCTTGTCAAACCATGTTCAGAAAAATGGCGGCCGGCCGTTTGCTGAACTAACTGGATTTGCCTTATGCAGCAATGTGTGGCTGCTAGTTTTCTAGTGATTACCGCTTCCATCGACGATGAATTGTATTTTGTGTGGCTGACTTTTGAGTTGGTATTCTGGCAGCGGCATTATGCAAAGAATACCTGTGCGGACTGTTGGTTTGTCGAAACTCCTGTCTGTTCCACTTTTTCATATGGGACAGTGAGGCTCATTTTGTGTGAAATTCACTGGCACGGGAACGGAGCATAATGGCGCGACCCTTTGCGGTGAAGCTAGAACCGCAACTAACTAACTATATCCTAATAATTTAGTCATAGCATTGACGTTACGCCTGCATTTGCTATTTGATATTTTATATCCATGATATCCCCAACGTAACTGATCCAATGCAAAACAAAAAATATGTTTGGACCAAACATGGTACACAATCAAATGAACAAGAATTATAACGTAAATATCCGTTCACTGAACATTAAAATAGCGGAAGATACCACGAAACAAAATAATTAACACGATGGCCCTAGTACAGTGATGTATCGTCCTTCCGTTTAAATGTGAGGTCACATGAGGTGAATTATTATTCTTCGGCACTGGATCAGTTATGCAAGGGCACATGGAAAGAGTTAATGCCTGCCACTGCAGATTCCCATACACTTGCTACGTTTCACTCTAGTATGGGTTTCTTATAAATGGGAAATGGGGGAAGGGAGGCGCCCGCGGCATTATTCTGTCGTTGGGAAACCGGACCCAGCTTTGTTTTCGTTTCTGTGCTGGCTACTTGTGCTTTCATTGTCTGTGCTGGATTGCCCTTGCCTGCACACTCGAGCCAAAGTATGTTACCATGTCAAGGCCGAGTGCTTCTGACAGTATTCTCAGCCTGTTTGACTGTCAGTCACAAAGATTGTTACTTAAGAGCTGACTGTTTATCTGTGTGGTTAGGCGCTAGTTTGTTTTGATCTATCTATCTATCTATCTATCTATCTATCTATCTATCTATCTATCTATCTATCTATCTATCTATCTATCTATCTATCTATCTATCCATCCATCCATCCATCCATCCATCCATCCATCCATCCATCCATCCATCCATCCATCCACACACCCACCCATCCATCCATCCATCCAACCATCCACCCATCCATCCATCTATCTATCTTTCTATCTATCTATCTATCTATCTATCTATCTATCTATCTATCTATCTATCTATCTATCTATCTATCTATCTATCTATCTATCTATCTATCTATCTATCTATCTATCTATCTATCTATCTATCTATCTATCTATCTAACTATCTATCTAACTGTCTGCCTGCCTGTCTGTCTGTCTGTCTGTCTGTCTGTCTGTCTGTCTGTCATAAGTGATGTTGAATGAAAAAATGTATGAGATGAAATAGAGAAGAAGGGCAGAATTTCAGACGGGCTTGCGTGCCCAATTCTTAACCCTTTAAAAATAAAGATTTTCGTTCGTTCGTTCGTTCTACCTACCTACCTAGCTACCTACCTACCTACCTACCTACCTACCTGCCTGCCTGTCTGTCTGTCTGTCTGTCTGTCTGTCTGTCTTTCTGTCTGTCTGTGGGAGGGGGGGTGTCTGTACCACTCTCTTTCACTCTCTTTCTCTCCCTGCCTCCCTGCCTGCCTGCATACCTCTCTGTAGTTGCAGTTTCGGTGTGTGTGGTGATTTTACTTCCCTCTCCCCATTACTGTAGACGTGGAGATGTTTGGACCCGGAGTTGACATAACTGACTGTGACCGGCTTGGTGCTACATCAGGCCACCAGGAGCTGAAGCCGCCCACACACTTGATCTGAAGAGTTAGCACACAGATATTGTCATGACCCAGTTGTTGATCTACTGAAACGGGAATGAATGAGAAGTTCAAGAATAGTGAATAGTTTCAAATGAGGGACACCGTTCACGAGAGATGCGTCTTGCCAAAGATGATCTGTTCTCTATTGATGCCAAAGATGATCTCTTCTCTATAGTTGCCAAAGATGATATGTTCTCTGTAGTTACTAAATATGATCTCTTCTCTATAGTTGCCAAATATTATCTCTTCTCTATAGTTACCAAAGATGATCTGTTCTCTATATTTGCCAAAGATGATATGTTCTATATAGTTGCCAAAGATGATATGTTCTATATAGTTACCAGAGATGATCTGTTCTCTATAGTTGCCAAAGATGATATGTTCTATATAGTTGCCAAAGATGATATGTTCTATATAGTTACCAAAGATGATCTGTTCTCTATAGTTGCCAAAGCTGATATGTTCTATATAGTTGCCAAAGATGATATGTTCTCTATAGTTGCCAAAGGTGATCTCTTCTCTATAGTTGCCAAAGATGATATGTTCTCTATAGTTGTCAAAGATGATATGTTCTCTATAGTTGCTAAATATGATCTCTTCTCTGTAGTTGCCAAAGATGATCTCTTCTCTATAGTTGCCAAAGATTATCTCTTCTCTATAGTTGCCAAAGATGATCTCTTCTCTATAGTTGCTAAATATGATCTCTTCTCTGTAGTTGCCAAAGATGATCTCTTCTCTATAGTTGCTAAATATGATCTCTTCTCTATAGTTGCCAAAGATGATCTCTTCTCTATAGTTGCTAAATATGATCTCTTCTCTGTAGTTGCCAAAGATGATCTCTTCTCTATAGTTGTCAAAGATGATCTCTTCTCTATAGTTGCCAAAGATTATCTCTTCTCTATAGTTGCCAAAGATGATCTGTTCTCTATAGTTGCCAAAGATGATCTCTTCTCTATAGTTGCTAAATATGATATCTTCTCTATAGTTGCCGGCTTCCTGGCCTAGAGGTTAGCGACTTTTCTCCGTAATATCGTATACTCTCGTAAGTAACGTGACGACGGTGAGAATCAGCAGTGGTTCGAATCGCGTCGGTAACGCCGGCCGCTCAGAAAGCAATGGCAAACTACTGAGCGTAATCTTGCCAAGAAATCAACAATCAGCTGAAAGATGCTGATGTTGACAGCAATGTTCTGTAAAGGATATGCAAACAATTTTTCTCTATAGTTGCCAAAGAGGATCTCTTCTCTATAGGCGCCAAAGATGATATGTTCTCTATAGTTGTCAAAGATGATATGTTCTCTATAGTTGTCAAAGATGATATGTTCTCTATAGTTGTCAAAGATGATATGTTCTCTATAGTTGTCAAAGATGATATGTTCTCTATAGTTGTCAAAGATGATCTGTTCTCAATAGTTGCCATAGATTATCTCTTCTCTATAGTTGCCAAAGATGATCTGTTCTCTATAGTTGCCAAAGATGATCTCTTCTCTATAGTTGCCAAAAATGATATGTTCAATATAGGTGCCAAAGATTATCTGTTCTCTACAGTAGCTAGTTGCATTAGATATGCAGATGATACAGGATTAATTGCAGACAATGAGCAGGATCTGCAACAATTAGTAGATGCTGGTTGTTGCACACAGTGAACAACTGGGGTTAGAATTACATTGTAAAAGGACACAGATTATGGTCGTCACTAGGAAGAAAGAAGTACCACAATGTAATATACAAGGAATGTTCTTCAACAAGTGAATCAGTACAATTATCTCGGAACAGTCATAACATCTGATGGGAGATGCCTTGAAGAGATTAGACAAGAATCGCCATGGCGAAAGTAGCCTTTAGCAAGATGAAAAACATACCGACCAATAAAAAGATGTCAATTGAAACGAGAAAAAAATAGTGTTGAGGTGCTACGTAGAGCCTGTACTTTTGTATGGATGTGAAACTTGGACAATGAGCAGTCAAGCTGAAAAACATCTGATGGCTGTAGAAATGTGGCTTCTGAGGAGAATGCGAAGAATACCATGGACAGACAGAAAAGCAAATGACCAAGTACTACAGGAGACAAATGAAACTCGTAAACTGATTAGAGAAATTGGACGTAGACAGTCAAATTCTTTTTGGACATGTTATGAGAAGAAATAAATTGGAGCACTTGGTGTCAACTGGCAAGATCGAAGGGAACAGACCAAGGGGAAGAACGAGAAGTAAATACCTGGATGGCTTGGCCACATGGCATGGTCGAGACAGAAACACTGAGCTGATCCACGACTCTGGTGATCGAATGAAATGGCGAGTCATGGCCGCCCACGCTTTCCGGCATGGCACATGATGGATGGATAGTTGTTAAATATGATCTCTTCTCTATAGGTGCCAAAGATGATCTCTTCTCTATAGTTGCTAAATATGATCTTTTCTCTATAGTTGCCAAAGATTATCTGTTCTCTATAATTGCTAATTATGATCTCTTCTCTATAGTTGCCAAAGATTATATGTTCTCTATAGTTGCTAAATATGATCTCTTCTCTATAGGTGCCAAAGATTATCTGTTCTCTATACTATAGTTGCTAAATATGATCTCTTCTCTATAGTTGCCAAAGATTATATGTTCTCTGTAGTTGCCAAAGATTATATGTTCTCTATAGTTACCAAAGATGATCTGTTTTTCATAGATGTCAAACGCCATATATTGGTAATTTTTACTGGAAGGGATCTATAATCCATTGATAGTTACCGACGTTTATCTGTTGTTATGGTAGCCGAAAGTTATCTAATTTTATAGTTGCCGAAGTTTAGGTTTTCCATAGTTACTAAAGTTTATGTTTTCCATGATTGCCGAAAGTGATCTATTTTTCATGGTAGCAAAAGATAATCTGTTTTTCATGGTTGCTAAAGATCATCTGTTTTCCATGGTTGCTGAAAGTAATCCATTGTTCATTGTTGCTTAAGGTGATCTGTTTTCCATTGTTGCTGCAATTTAGACCTTCAGCTAGAGTTGGTTTGTGCATGTGCGAGATGGGGGTGGGGATGAGTATCCTTTCATCCGAGCACGAAAACGTCTGGTACAGTCAGACTGCAAGTATCAGAGCACGTATTTACTCTCCCAGCCAGGACACCGTGAAACCACGCGAGAAGTTGGTGGATTGAGCTTCAGAGCGGCCGACTGATAGTCTCAAGCTGGCCACGGTAGGCAGAGGGTCTCTCCATGTCGAGACAGTGGCGACGGTCACCGACCAGTATGGTCACTGCCAAGAAGGAATCAGTGGCAGACTCCCTTCTTTACAGACGCCTAGAATGACGTGGTGCGTCAAATCAAACAGCTATGTGGTCCTGGGAGATGGCGAACTATGCCTGCACATAATTATTGGCACGGCACATGATGGTGTCGTTTCTTGCATTTGTTGCATGCTTGTGGGTATTAAGAGGAAACCACAACATTAATTTCCCAAACATACGTTTCTGGGTAGTCACACAATTAGAATTATCACTCTCTATCTCTCCATCTCTGTCTCTCTTCCACCTTCCCCGCCCCCCAAATCATACATGTCTTCCGACTGAATACTCCATCTTGACAAAGGAAAGACTTGTCACTAAAGGATGTGATTTCCGCCCGTATCTGCGCGCACTCGTGACTCCCGTCCCTCGCCAACTGTCTCGCTGTCAGGTTGTAATTGGTATATATGTTGTACGAGACTGTAGCTGGTGTGTGATTAGAACCGTGTGACCCCTGGGCGAATCCAGTGTAGTGTTAGTGTTTGTGACGTCCGCTTCATTGTTGATCTATCAATTATGTTGATTTTCTTTCTTTCAGACAGACAGACAGATAGATCGATAGCTCGACAGACAGGCAGACAGACGGACAGACATATTAAATAGACAGATAGATTATACAGACAGACAGGCAGGCAGGCAGGCAGCCAGGCAGTGATAGGCGAGTTGGATGGATGGGTGAATGGATGTATGGATAGTTAGATGGCTGGATGGATTTTTAGTTAGATGGCTGGATGGATGGATAGTTAGATGACTGGATGGATAGTTAGATGGCTGGATGGATGGATAGTTAGATGGCTGGATGGATAGTTAGATGGCTGGATGGATGGATGGATAGTTAAATGAACGGATGGGTGAATGGATGGGCGGATAGTTAGATGGCTGGATGGATGGATAGTTAGATGGATGGATGGATAGTTAGATGGCTGGATGGATGGATAGTTAGATGGATGGATGGATGGATAGTTAGATGGATGGATGGATGGATAGTTAAATGAACGGATAGTTGAATGTATGGCCGGATAGTTAGATGGCTGGATAGATGGATAGTTATATGAATGGATGGGTGGATAGTTAGATGGCTGGATGGATGGATAGTTATATGGATGGATAGTTAGATGGCTGGATGGATGGAATGGATGGATGGAGGAATGGATGGGTGGATAGTTAGATGGTTGAATGGATGGATTGGGGAATGGATGGGTGGATAGTTAGATTGCTAGACAGCCGTCGTTATTTCCCAAGGCATTTCCCGGTACCCATGTCAGGAACTCAGATCAATGTAAATGACCCGCCACGATGCGGATTCGAACCCATGACGAACGAGCCGGCAGCATGCCTGGTAGCCACTAGCTTACCGCAATGCGCCATGTCTTAGACTGTGAAGCGCTAACACTGAACACCTCATCATGACCTTCTACTGACGCCTTAATGTCCTTCTTGTTCTGTTTGTTTTAATGCCTGTTATCTCTCATTGGGGCATAGGCCAGTTATCTCATATTGGGACATAGGCCTGTTATCTCATATTGGGACATAGGCCTGTTATCTCATATTGGGACATAGGCCTGTTATCTCATATTGGGGCATAGGCCAGTTATCTCATATTGGGGCATAGGCCAGTTATCTCACATTGGGGCATAGGCCGGTTATCTCTCATTGGGGCATAGGCCTGTTATCTCTCATTGGGGCATAGGCCAGTTATCTCACATTGGGGCATAGGCCTGTTATCTCTCATTGGGGCATAGGCCAGTTATCTCATATTGGGACATAGGCCAGTTATCTCATATTGGGACATAGGCCTGTTATCTCATATTGGGGCATAGGCCAGTTATCTCATATTGGGGCATAGGCCAGTTATCTCACATTGGGGCATAGGCCGGTTATCTCTCATTGGGGCATAGGCCTGTTATCTCTCATTGGGGCATAGGCCAGTTATCTCATATTGGGACATAGGCCTGTTATCTCATATTGGGGCATAGGCCAGTTATCTCATATTGGGGCATAGGCCAGTTATCTCATATTGGGGCATAGGCCAGTTATCTCGCATTGGGACATAGGCCAGTTATCTCACATTGGGGCATAGGCCGGTTATCTCTCATTGGGGCATAGGCCAGTTATCTCATATTGGGACATAGGCCTGTTATCTCATATTGGGGCATAGGCCAGTTATCTCATATTGGGACATAGGCCAGTTATCTCACATTGGGGCATAGGCCGGTTATCTCACATTGGGGCATAGGCCTGTTATCTCTCATTGGGGCATAGGCCAGTTATCTCATATTGGGACATAGGCCTGTTATCTCATATTGGGACATAGGCCTGTTATCTCATATTGGGACATAGGCCTGTTATCTCATATTGGGGCATAGGCCAGTTATCTCATATTGGGGCATAGGCCAGTTATCTCACATTGGGGCATAGGCCGGTTATCTCTCATTGGGGCATAGGCCTGTTATCTCTCATTGGGGCATAGGCCAGTTATCTCACATTGGGGCATAGGCCTGTTATCTCTCATTGGGGCATAGGCCAGTTATCTCATATTGGGACATAGGCCAGTTATCTCATATTGGGACATAGGCCTGTTATCTCATATTGGGGCATAGGCCAGTTATCTCATATTGGGGCATAGGCCAGTTATCTCACATTGGGGCATAGGCCGGTTATCTCTCATTGGGGCATAGGCCTGTTATCTCTCATTGGGGCATAGGCCAGTTATCTCATATTGGGACATAGGCCTGTTATCTCATATTGGGGCATAGGCCAGTTATCTCATATTGGGGCATAGGCCAGTTATCTCATATTGGGGCATAGGCCAGTTATCTCGCATTGGGACATAGGCCAGTTATCTCACATTGGGGCATAGGCCGGTTATCTCTCATTGGGGCATAGGCCAGTTATCTCATATTGGGACATAGGCCTGTTATCTCATATTGGGGCATAGGCCAGTTATCTCATATTGGGACATAGGCCAGTTATCTCACATTGGGGCATAGGCCGGTTATCTCACATTGGGGCATAGGCCTGTTATCTCTCATTGGGGCATAGGCCAGTTATCTCATATTGGGACATAGGCCTGTTATCTCATATTGGGGCATAGGCCAGTTATCTCATATTGGGACATAGGCCAGTTATCTCACATTGGGGCATAGGCCGGTTATCTCACATTGGGGCATAGGCCGGTTATCTCTCATTGGGGCATAGGCCGGTTATCTCACATTGGATCGTAGGCCAGTTATCTCTCATTGGGGCATAGACCCGTTATCTCACATTGGGACGTAGGCCCGTTATCTCTCATTGGGGCATAGACCCGTTATCTCATATTGGGACAGGCCCGTTATCTCACATTGGGACGTAGGCCGGTTATCTCACATTGGGACACAGGCCGGTTATCTCACATTGGGACGTAGGCCCGTTATCTCACATTGAAACATAGGCCCGCAACTAATTCACCCCAAGCCGTTCCGTCCTTTGCCATTTCCTTTAGCTTTCTCCACGACCTCTCCAAATAGTTCATCTCTCGGTTATTCTCTTCTCCGCGTGTTTTCAGGCCTCACACTGTTTTGTTGGCCGTGTGGGTTCCAGACAAAGGGGTGTCTAGTTATTCTATTCTCAAGCTGCACGTATCTCCTAAGCAGCGCCGGCGCTTCATCATCACCTGTGGATTGACCGCAGTTTGTTCCATTCTCCCCGCTAGCTCTACATCGGCCATTCTGTCAAACACATTCATGTTACTGCTCCTTTCCAGGACGTTGCGATCAATCCAAGTTAGGCTACTTTACCTTCAACAGTTTAAGTGTATCTTAACTGATTGAGTGCTGAAGGATACTATATCGCCACATGTGACCTGTCATTTGAACAGAAGGACGATATATAGCCATACTAAGGTCATCATGTTATTTGTTTCGTGTCGTGGTATCTTCCGCAATTTTAATGCTCAGTGTATGGAAATAACATTATAATACTTGTTCATTTGATTGTGCACTATATTTGGTCCAAACCAAACCGACTTTTTATGTTTGATACTGAATCAGTATTATGTTATCAGACGGACAGTGGGAGCAGCACCTTCTGTCACTTGTACTGAAAGACGGAAGATCAAATGGTTTGGCCATATCGTTAGAAGGCAACACCATCAGCTACCAGCACTGGCAATACATCAAAGAAGACCTGCTACGAGAGCAAGAGATCGCTCGAAAAGACAATGGATTGACCACATCAAAGATAATGTACAATCACACGGATTGATACTATCCAGTGTCGCCCATAGGACGCTGGGGCGCCAATTATTCCTCCCCAAAAGTGGAAGATGATGGTGGCTGAATCAGTTCATGCCGATGTAGTGATACTGTTCTGCGCAGTTAGTACGTTCAGTGTGATATATTTAAGTCCCAGTTGGGTTTATATTTGTAGGAATTCTATTTAGTGCCAGTTCGGAGTCGGTTGTATAAATATTACCCTTTCACAAACAGCTTGACAAGCCAAAGGTCAAGTTGTTTGAATATGCACGGTGGGCAATTATTCCCTACCTGCGCCTGAGAGCCAGCCATGCGAGTACCACACATTTGAAGATCACCTGACCGTGGCACCCAGCGATTGCTGTTGACAGACCTCAGGTGAATAGAGAAGAGACCTTACCTGAAGTCGCCGGTTCTGTTTTATTAAAGGAAACGTCTCATAAAGTGTTTTTATCAAAAGATAACACTTAATGTTTCTTAGTAATTTCCAGTGTCAAATTATGAAAAGGGTGGAGATAAAATGTCAAATATGAAATGTTATTTCCGCAATTATAATATTTTTAACAATCAACTTTTATAGAATACAGTGCATGAAATACGTATAGTGCGACTTTGGTCTCAAGGTTATGTAGTAATGTTTGTGCGGTAATGTCGTGTAGCGCAATGTTATCTTTTAATATGGAAGTAGTTCGGTATGGTCGCTGTGTTAGAAAGAATTCAATCAATCAGGTGCCGTCTCCACATTGAAGGTTGGCTGCAATGAATTTCCAGCATTGTCTGTCTTTCGCCTTGATTTTATATTATGTCAGACTGATGTTCGTCCATTTCTTTATGTTATCTTCCCACTTGTATCGCTGTCTACCTCTTGCTCGCTGGCCTTTAACCTAACCCTCCAGTATGGTTTTTATAAGAGTGCTATGTCTTTTAACGTGGCCGAAATATTTCACTTACTTCTTTTTTTTTATTTCCTTCATCAACTCTCTTTTTATTCCCAGTTTTTCTAGAACACCTGTATTTGATTGCTTTCTTTCCACGAAATATAACATATTCTTCTGTAAATCCACATCTCCAGGGCCTTTAATCAACTTTCAAATTGCTTGTTCATTGTCCAAGCTTCCGCGCCATATAGTAATGCTGGGTATACATAACATTTGACAAGCTCATTTTAATGCGCCGTTAATCCCTCTAGATGTTAATACTGATTTCATGATGTTAAAAGCATTTTTGGCCATTCCTGTTCTCTTTTCTATTTCTGTTTCACTTCTGCCATTATCTGTTATTACATGTCCAAGATAAGAGAAACTTGAAAGAATTACATGATGCTGTATTCGTCTTCAGTTGCCTAGCTTGGGGCAAACATTGGCGATCACGACACTTCGAACCTCCCATTCATCCGATATCTTAAAAGATGCTGTGCCAAACAAAAAGCAAGTTTCGATCAAACAAGATTGAATGACGGAAAATTGGAAGTAGGTGTGTGTCACAGTTATGACTTAAAAATTGTTAATATGGTAGCAGACTTGTTGTGTTATAACACCGTGACATTTCGGCGATATATAAGCTTATGGCAGATACGGGAAGTAGCTTAAGAAGATTGATCATCCCATGGCGCTTAATCAATTAATGAAGTTTATATTGCCAATGTGTATTCTGGCTGTAGAAAGTGAAAGAATTGGCCTTAGCTTGAATAATAGAAAGACGGAAGTCAGGTGATATTACAGAAATAGTTTGTGCCTAAATATGCAATTAAAGTACATGATGTTATGTTGGAGCAAGTGCAAAAACTCAAGATATCTAGGCACATGGATAACATCAGATGGAAGATGCATCACTGAGATCAAGAGGAGAACAGGACAAGCAAAAACTGCATCTGTCAAATGAAATCGTTTTGTGCTTTAAGTCACTGTCATTGAAAGTCAGGGAAAGAGTTCTTGCTTGTTACGTAGAACCAGTTTTGACATACGGCTGCGAATCCTGGACAATTAGTAAATAGGCGAAAACATCCCTGGAAGCCTTGGAGTTGTGGTTTTATAGAAGAATGCTGAAAATTGGTTAGACAGCCGAAAAGAGCAATCAGGATGTTTTAAGGGAAGCTGAGTCGCAAAGACAACTTATCACAATCATCAGAAAGTCCTCGTTTTTTGGCCACGTTATGAGAAGACAAAAACTGGAACATGTTGTGACAACCAGAAAGATTTGCGGAAACAGAGATAGAGGAAGACAGCGTGAAAAGATTCTTGATAGTCTTGTGTCATGGCATGGAAGAGAGTCACCACACGAATTGATCCATGACGTCGGAGATCGTAGTTTGTGGAGAGGCATGATCTTCCACGCCAGTCGGCAAGGCACTGGATGATGATTCTGGCAGTCTAAAGTGTTCGCAACACTTACCTCAGAAACCACATTTCTGCTGTAGTTTGTGAGACGGATGTTGCGAATTCCTTGGGAAAGCAGAATAACTAAATACGACTGCACGGAAGAGGCTACTATCTGTAGACATTACACGTGGTTGATAAGGGTCACTCTGATACTGTCACGAGCGCAGTCGGGCGAGCGATGACCGCCTGTGTGCGTCGTCCGCTAACAGAGGCAAGGACTGTCCACCCAATACTCCGTGCATCCAGGGCTACAGAATGTGAGAACCCTAGAGCGATAGCAGGTTCCAGACTCGAGACACGTTCCTTATATGCATTTTTCACATGGGGCAGTGAGAAGCACTGGGGCGACTCTTTACCGTGAAGTTGAAACCGCGGCTAACGACTATACACACGGTGTATTAGAATGCCTGATTCTCTTCGGAAGACCCGGGTTCGAATCCTCGGTAAGGTGTAGCGTTATTGTTGTTGTTTTTTGTTTTGTTTTGTCAGGGGCAACAAGAAAACTCTAACCTGCACAGTTCGCGGCGACTGCACTAGCCAGGTGGCCTTAATTCCTCAGGCTCAAGGACCCCCCCCCCTCCCCTCCCCTCATACACAGCAAGGTACTATGTTGGCAGTAAATGACAGTTTTAAATTTCTGTTCTCTCTCTTTGAAATTCAGCGTAGTCCATAAACGTTGTGCACTAGACTGATCTTTGCGTGTGGATTACCTTCCCCCTTTTATCTGCGCCCCTCGTCATACGAAGAACCCACTCCGACTTCTGAGATACTTGTAATTGGCGTCCCCAAGCCCAGGACAAGAAGTCAACATTTAAGTCCAACAGACCGGTGTAGTGGTTGAATCCGCAACACCGTGGTCAGCAGAGAAACCTTGGGCGCCATGGCGTCAACCCTCTCGCCCACGCCGACCTCTAGCTGGGACCTTGAAAGCAGAGACACGCCACGAAAACGGTGACTTACTTTTGTCAGCACATCTGCTATTTATCATTGCATGTGGCATGCATGCTGGCAGCAGTCAGATGTAGATGAATGCACCTACCATAACTGTCGTCGACCAGTAAACCTGCCGACGGTCCTTGGCGCTGTCTCAGTTTTATTTTTCTATTTCCAGTCTCCTGACCTTGCCTGATGTCATCGTGACCTAGGAGTATTATTTTTTAACATACTTTCTTGAATCCTGACATCTGGTAATTATGTATGTAAGTCTTTTGATGCGCGTACTCCGACCAGTAAGTGGGGCGACATGAAAATGCCCTGGAGATAAATTATGTCTTAAGAATAGGCCAGATATTTCCAACGAACATGGGGGGAGAACTTACGGCCCTAGAGCCAGGTTTAGTACTTGTTGATAAGATTACGTCTTGCGTTCTCCTTCCTTCGTTAATGTTGCGTGTTGTTTGCAGGACAATGGGGTCAACCCCAGGTCCAGGTCAGCGTGGCGGAATGGATAAGAGCACTCGTTCTTAACCATCCGGTGCGCTGATACCGAGGTAGCGGGTTCGAGACCTATACCGGATTTTTGTTGTTGTTTTGCATATCCTATTTACAGAACATCGCTATCAACACCAGCATTTTACTGCTGTTGTTGATGTCTTGGCAAGATTTACGTTCAGTAGTTTGCCATTGTTTCTGAACGACCAGCTCCCATACCAACCTGTCAAAACCCCAGCGCGACGCGGTCTGCTGATAAATCGGTCGCAGTTGTGTTTCTAACGCGGGTAAGCGGGCTTACGATCGCGTCCGTAAGCCCTTAGCCACGGAGACGGCCTATACAGTTTTGTATGACTAAAATATTGACTTCTCACCCTTGACTTAGGGACGTAAATTACAGGTACCGTAGAAGTCGGAGTGGGTTCGCCGGATAACGAGGGACATTGGTAATAGGGACAACTAATCCATACGCAAAGTTCCAGTGCACTAGAAGTAATAGAACGTGTGTGGACTACGCTTCAGTTCAAAGCGAACGAATGCCACACACACACACACATACACACACAAACACACACAAATACACACACATACACACATACACACATATATATATATACACACACACACACACACACACACACACACACACACACACACCACTGTAGCATGATGGAACAGAATTCCTCATTCCCAGTCCGACACATTTCATAAAGATACTTTAAGTCTTAACGGGGACCATCCCAAATATAAGGGCTATTATTAGATCGTATGTTCTAGAACGAGTTGGGGGAGGCGGTGGTATGCACTTGTCTTTTGATTGGCTAATAGGTAATGAGCCCACGCTATTCCTGGGCCATATTTTAAAATCTAATTAGTAGGAGCGGGAATCTCACCAGGAGCGGTCGCTAGTGTGATGTGATGACCCAACAATGCCCTTAAAGATTCAATAATATATTGTTCTCTGGACAGCAGGTACCACTTTAAAACATACTTTAACGTTGTAGTTGTGCCTGGTAAACGAATAAGAAGGATGTATGAGTATTTTATGAATAAAATGTGAAAGTGGAAAACCTAACTTCTGTGCGCCAGAATTCTGAACACTGCATCTTCAACCTTGACACGTCTCTCACGCTGTATACTCCAAGTGCATATCAATCCCTTGTTGTGACTGGTTGCGTATGCTTGATGAATGTATGGCACACTCATGCAGATTCGCAAACCCAAACCCCTTGTGCATTCTTCATGCCTAGGATGACTCATTCTTAACTCAACTGTACCTTTGCTCTCGTGCGAGTTAACAAATGGCAGTCTGAATGGGAATGAGTGATGAAACATGTACACGTTCCTTTGTAAAAAGCTGAGAATGATGGAGTGAGTGAGTTGGTGATTTAATAAATAGCCTCTCACATCTAGTGGAAGGAAAGATGCTTCAATATCCATATGTAAACAGGACGGTGGTGGCACGCCAGAATTGCTAAGTCCATGTGATGCCTGGTAGCTATAAGCTCAAGAGAATTAATATAATTTCTCTCTGAAGTATTACACTGTTACCTCTACTGTTGGATGGTTCATATAAATTAGTTCCTAGAAGAACCATAGGTGTGTGAACCTGTGTCTTAGTTGGCTGAATATAATGTATGGCTCATGCAAATTTACAAGGACTAAACATGTTTTTCCCATATGTGCTTGGTGCATATGTGAACAGTTGTTATGCAATTGAGCTTCTGTTACCTACTGTAGTAGACATGAAAATTACTCAGTGGGGAAAGAGCACATGATGATGATAAAGATGATGTACCTGTGAGTCAGGTCTGTCTGAGAGAGGGGGTGAGGTCTGGCATTGCTGAGTGAGTGTATATGGAATAGGACATTCATGCACCAACATGACAACCATAGGAATGGATGTCTGGTCTGCTAATTGGGTAAATGCCATTAGTTAATACATAATGCATATTGCAGTTGTAAATGCCTATTTTCCATTTCCCTTCACAATGCCTGTCCCATGTTGCTATGTCACAATGATTGCTGTAATGTGTCTGGTCCTCCTTGTGCCCAGGTCTACTGTGGTTCAAACATGGTGGCACTTAGACCACATGAATGCTTGTAATTGTGTTAAGCTACCCTGTCTCGGCATATGGTCTTGTGATTACCACAGATAAGGGTGAATGGAACACCTATCACCCACAGTACATCAGAGTGAAATACACGGCATCATCAAACTAGGAGAGGTGTGTTTGGACCACACCCATCCTTTTCCTCCCCATCCCCAATCTGTGTCTGTGGATGTATAATAACATTATCTTTTAACATATGTAAAGAGATGTTGTGATATTTTATATATCAGCAGAGAACAGTATGGTGGAGAGGCCATCCATATATCATCTGGGACAACTAAACAGAAGTCCTAGATCCAGATGTGACTCCCTATCAAAATGTGGGAATATCAAGAAGAGTTTTCTCTCAGCTCAACAGCTGAATGCATAAATGGGAGCATGACACAATCTGAAGCACTACAAATGTGGTGAACTGGATAGTGATCTTGAGTCAGTCAGGGATCAACTGAGACTAACATCAAATCTTGTTCTATGAACTACATTCATGGAGAACTGTGGGGTAACTTGGAGTGTTTGTTTATCTAAGACAAAACTTAGAAAATATCCAGCCTGATGCTCACACAGTGATTCTTGAAGAATGTGATTGAACAGTAGGGAAGTTGATCTGGCTAAGTGAGTAGCTGCAATGTATGGGACATTCTGTATGTCATTATTGAAGTACCCAGTGACAGCCTTCACTAACAGCCTGATCAACCGTGAGATGCAGTACCATATCATCATACCAAATCTTGTCTTCAAGAGGAATGAATCTGCCATGAAGCTTATTCTGGGGAAGCTGCTAACTGGAGCTAGTCCAACATCCATGCTGATGATAAAAGGATTCAACAGACCCAGAACAGTAGTTTCTTCCTTGAGTTGCCCATGGATAGGATTTCCTAAATTCCCAAGAGACAGGAAATGATGATAGTTACCGATACTGTAACGGGATGGTGTAGTTAGCTATTAGAGAGAGGAGAAGTAGAGTTAGTTATTGGGTGGTGGAGTAAATAAGAAGTGTTGTATCTTGTTTATCAACCTGCATGTGTGACATATTTTATGCATTTTCTATGCAATAATTGAAGTGTTGACATGACAGGAGATGAGGCAATGGTCACCACTATACTCACCATCAGCTCAATAAATTGTGTAATTAGTGAACCAGTGTTTGAAGTACATTTCCCCAGTGAATTCTTGTACAGTTGTTGTCAAGTGTTGTCTCTGGTGACTGTCTTAAGTGCTGTGGTTGGTTATACATATTGTGAAAAGTTCTGTATAGATGTTGTCAAGTATCACATGATGTCTATCTTGTACAATTGTGGTGTAAACAATTCCTTGTGAATGTATGTCCCACTTTTGTAAAAAAAAAAAACTGTCATGTAGATGTCTTGTCCAACAGATGTAATGTACCGTTATGGTTGAAGTTTGTTTGTCTACAAATAAAGGAGTCCTAAAGTCCTAAAGACTAATTGAACTGATATAGGTCACAAAATGACAAAAAATATAGGGAAAGATCTATGTGACGGACGAACAGCACACTGGCAACATTATAATGAGTGAGAGGGATCCTCAGTTGTACAGGCGCTAATAGTTCAGATCTTCTCTGGCCTTGGGTGAACTAGTTACTTCTTTTATAAATTTCTGTGTAGATACATAGTGGTCTCACAGTGGGGGTTTGAGCCAAAGAAAAATGTTCTCCTAAAAAGGCTATTGCGGGAATGATTAGCTCATTTGAGTGACCTCTAGACAAAACGTGCTAAATCATATCCTTTATCTTGTTATTTATTATTCAAGATATATCTCCAGAGAACACTACAAACTAGGTCCTCTGTCAATCATCAAATAATATGTCACATAACTGGGGGCTCGTCCGGGATATAAACCCTGGGAAAACCTGGTCACATAACTGAGTTTGCTCTTTCCAGGCTATAAACCCTGGGAAAAAGAACACTCTTCTCGGATTTAAACCCTAGTAATAACCTGCTAGGGGCTCACATACCTGTTGCCCTGATGTCAGGATACAAACCTTGGGCATACCCTGCATAAGACTCACTTTTGGGATCTCTATGTTGGTATTAAAATCCGGGGTGACCTCTCGCAAATTAGACCAATTCTTGGAGTTTTTATGGTGTTGTTTAATGGACCCTGTCTCGTATATGAGGGCAACTGTCCAGACATGTAAACCCACAATAAATCTCTAGAAGGTTTGATTTCATTAATAGTGATAATATTGCATGTATCACTGTTTTAATATATCAGTTAGGATTCAAAGTAGCAGACTGAAGATGGTGTATAAATATCTTATTATGTCAACATAATTGCTTGTATCCATGATATTTGGTTTTCTCAGAATGATATGATTTATTCATCATCATCATCATCATTGGCACCTTGCCGTCTTGACAGACGATAGTTTGTGCTTTAAAAAGGCATAATAACTTTTAACTATGACGGTAGCGAGTGTGACTGATAAGGCCAATTTGCGCTGTAAATGTCCGTTCACAGTGGGTGCATGTGAACACGTGGTCATTTCCACCATCATGCACCATCTTACGTCTCAAACGCTTGGTGTGTGACTTTTCTGCAATAATTTTCTCCTTTGACTTTATTCCATTTCTGATATTTGCCCTCCATGCAACACGTTCAGCGGCGACTTGCTCCCAATGTGCATTATCAATGACTGTATCAATCATGTCCCGCTTACACACATCTTTGTATCGTAGTAGAGGCCGACCCTGAGATCTCTTACCCATCTGTAATTCACCAAAAAAGATATCCTTTGGTATTCTACCATCATCCATCCTCCTAAGATGTCCTATCCATCTAAGTCTACGAAGACTGAGCATGGAATAAACTGTCACACAACCTGATCTTTCCAATACTTCAGTATTTGTGATTTTGTCTTGCCACTTAATACCAAGAATTCTTCGCAGACACCGCATATGAAAGCTGTTTAAATTGTTCTCTTGGTGTGAGTAAGTTGTCCAGGTTTCACTGCCATAGAGAAGAGTACTAAGGACACAGGCTTGATAGACAAGGACTTTTGTTTTGGCAGTAAGCTTCCTGTTCTCCCAGACTCTTTTTCTTAACCTGTTCATTGTTGTTGCTGCCTTACCAATCCGGATGTTGATTTCCTGATCTAGGGATAATTTGCTATTTACCACTGATCCTAGATATGTAAAATGGTCTACTATCTCTAGTTAGGCGTCGTCAATAAAGATTGATGGTACCCCATGTGCACCCTGTGACATAATCTGTGTCTTCTTTTTGCTAATTGTTAAACCAAATTCAGAACAAGCATTGGAGAATGCAGATAGTAGACATTGCAATTCTTCCTCAGAGTGGGTCGTAAATGCAGCATCATCTGCAAAAAGCAACTCTCTGATCAGTACCCTCCTAATTTTGGTCTTAGCCTTCAATCTCTGAGCATTGTAGAGGCCGCCATCTGAGCGTGAGTGAATGTATATACCACCATCCTGATCACGAAATGCATATTTCAGTAGAAGTGAAAAGTATATTCCAAAGAGGGTGGGAGCTAGTACACAACCTTGCTTAACTCCACTCTTGATTTCAAATTTATGATTATGATTTATTAGCTTGTCAATATTGTTGTATAATTTTGTGCATGCTGGTTATTCAATATATGTATCCAAAAATTAAGGTACCTGAAACACCAGAGAACACAAATTATTTTAAATATAACTGAGACAGCTAGAACAGGGAAAAATTCATTTTTGTCCCTGAAATTAAGACACTTGATCCAGTAAATGAATATGGGGCCTACTCCATCTCAAAATTAATTGCTGGCATAGGTGAGAGAGGGGGAATATTGTTGTAACTACAACATTTTTAATGTCACCACATCACATAAAATAACAACTCCCTATATTCTCCTCTCCCCATAACATGCTTGCAACACTGAGAGCAGAGAGTGTGAACCCTGATGGAAAATTTGGGCAACCATTAAGACACCTCACTGACAATCTCTCTCGGTGATAGTCAGTATTCGTACCGGCTAATGTCCAGTGTCGATTCGACATCTGGGTTTATTCTTCAGTTGTGTAACCCTGTCAGTGGCCCTGATCAAGCTACTGCGCGTGAGCACAATTGAATCTCCAGGAGAAAACATCCTTATCAACTCCGTCACTTGCCATTTCTGAAGTAGTGGTATTATTAAGCGTACTTGATACGTAATGGACGAGATGAAGGGAAGATTCCACCTGATGTCATGGGCGGTCATATAAAACCGACCACAGTCTGGTGTCTATAAGACATTAGTCTATTGTTCGATGGTGTAATCTCTCTGGTGTACTAGGATCCACGTCACCAGGAGTTAACTCATTGAATCTCCAGGAAGGCCATCAAAATAACTGGACCCCTAGCCATTTATATGGAAGTGGAGAGCGTACGCAAAATATGTGTCCAGGAAACGATGGATAACCAACCTGATGTCATTGGCATATCATACGACTAGGAGCATAACGTGGACAACCTGAAAAATTTCATGAAGAGATAAAACAGGATCCGTCTCCGACGTCGGCCGTCAATTCATCCTCAGTTGAGAAAGCGTTTCTGCCTTTAAAATGGTGGAGATTAAAGGACGGACAAAGTTGAGTACAACTGATGTCATTCCCCTTTTTCATTCTCAATGGGAAGACTTTTCTGCCGGAAGAAGGTAGGAATGTAAATAAGGATTACTGTCTCCAAACAGTTAACTCTTATATGGTAGAGCTCACTGCAACTCCAGCAGCTGACACTCTGTACACATTGTCTACGATTCAGTGGACTAACGAAAGATCACTGTTCTCAAAAACAGCTGACTCCTTTCAAGATAAAGATCCCTGCAAGTCAGCAGTCGACTCTTTATATAATAAGAACCATGCATTTAGCATGTGGAATCTTATATTAATACTGAGATGCGAGGTGTATTCACAGGACCTGGCCAGTCCTATCCTCAAAGTCAGTAAAATAGCTTCCAAAATTCCAGTCAATATTGGTAACTAAGAAGCTAATCCACATAATCACACACCTTCAAAGGTAGCTGTGATAATGACGGACTTCTCTATGGATGAGAAGAAACGCCTTATATTCGCCAAAGTAAACGTTTTGCTCATGTGGGAGAGAAAGAACGGATACTTCCCAGTCACTCAAAAGCATTTCGCTAAAGCATGGCTGAAGACAACTAGTAGGAAGTTCCACCTGGAATTCTATATTAGTAGTAGTAGATGTTAGTCTAACTGCATCTACAAACTCAGTTGCTGCGTTGGAAGCAGCTTAAATAGAGCAACTAAGGAGAGAGAATGCTGTCACTTCTCACAACAAATCAAAATAGAGGCCTAACGGAATGAGGAAATCTCAGCCAATAAGTGCACCTCTAAATCTATGGTAGGACTACGGAAATAAGTCAAGGAAATATAATGGGAAATTGCTACCATCTGCAAACACAAGAGGCTTATTGGAAAGGTAGACCCTGTGTCCAACGCTAACCAAATTTACAAAAGTAGATTTTAGCCTTGACAAGTTTTTGCAGCGGCTGCTATACAGTTCACCCGGAAGTGATTGTCTTTGCTCCGGTGATGATCAAAAATTTTAACCCAGTTCCAAATGCCAAGATTACTGTTGGAGAAAGTGTTCAGTTAAATATACTCTCACAGGATTATCATTCTCCAGGACGAAGGGAAGAATGAAGTTCTGATAAGATGAACAGTTGAGAGATCCATGGAATGCAACCATTCTCTCTAAACGTCATCTAGAAGTTGGCTTAATTGCAAAGCCATTACTTCACATAATGAATCTCTATGGTCCATTCATACATTACGAAATGGTGTGACTCAGAGAGATCATTTATCACAAACAGGAAATATAGCAAGGATGTCAGCAGTGGAACACTGTCAGAGGTAAATAGAAGAGCAGTTCACAGATGAGTGGAGTCAGGACTCCTGATGCTCCCAGTGACTTAAAGGAACATAATGCAGGGCTAACTTCCTGGTCTTTGCGTTTGCCACCAAATTCATCAACAGATGCAATGTTGGGGCAGATTATTTTTAAGGAGAAAAATCACTGAGTTCCAAATGTACTACTCTAGTAGGGTAAAAGGGAGACAGGGAGTAATTGACAAAACCCACTTGAGGGATCTGGGAACTGTGGATTTCTGAAAAATCATCTGTCATTCCTATGAAAGATTTAAGAGAGGGGCCATGTAGCATGATGGAACAGAATTCCTCATTCCCAGTCCGACACATTTCATAAAGATACTTTAAGTCTTAACGGGGACCATCCCAAATATAAGGGCTATTATTAGATCGTATGCTCTAGAACGAGTTGGGGGAGGCGGCGGTATGCACTTGTCTTTTGATTGGCTAATAGGTAATGAGCCCACGCTATTCCTGGGCCATATTTTAAAATCTAATTAGTAGGAGCGGGAATCTCACCAGGAGCGGTCGCTAGTGTGATGTGATGACCCAACAATGCCCTTAAAGATTCAATAATATATTGTTCTCTGGACAGCAGGTACCACTTTAAAACATACTTTAATGTTGTAGTTGTGCCTGGTAAACGAATGAGAAGGATGTATGAGTATTTTATGAATAAAATGTGAAAGTGGAAAACCTAACTTCTGTGCGCCAGAATTCTGAACACTGCATCTTCAACCTTGACACGTCTCTCACGCTGTATACTCCAAGTGCATATCAATCCCTTGTTGTGACTGGTTGCGTATGCTTGATGAATGTATGGCACACTCATGCAGATTCGCAAACCCAAACCCCTTGTGCATTCTTCATGCCTAGGATGACTCATTCTTAACTCAACTGTACCTTTGCTCTCGTGCGAGTTAACAAATGGCAGTCTGAATGGGAATGAGTGATGAAACATGTACACGTTCCTTTGTAAAAAGCTGAGAATGATGGAGTGAGTGAGTTGGTGATTTAATAAATAGCCTCTCACATCTAGTGGAAGGAAAGATGCTTCAATATCCATATGTAAACAGGACGGTGGTGGCACGCCAGAATTGCTAAGTCCATGTGATGCCTGGTAGCTATAAGCTCAAGAGAATTAATATAATTTCTCTCTGAAGTATTACACTGTTACCTCTACTGTTGGATGGTTCATATAAATTAGTTCCTAGAAGAACCATAGGTGTGTGAACCTGTGTCTTAGTTGGCTGAATATAATGTATGGCTCATGCAAATTTACAAGGACTAAACATGTTTTTCCCATATGTGCTTGGTGCATATGTGAACAGTTGTTATGCAATTGAGCTTCTGTTACCTACTGTAGTAGACATGAAAATTACTCAGTGGGGAAAGAGCACATGATGATGATAAAGATGATGTACCTGTGAGTCAGGTCTGTCTGAGAGAGGGGGTGAGGTCTGGCATTGCTGAGTGAGTGTATATGGAATAGGACATTCATGCACCAACATGACAACCATAGGAATGGATGTCTGGTCTGCTAATTGGGTAAATGCCATTAGTTAATACATAATGCATATTGCAGTTGTAAATGCCTATTTTCCATTTCCCTTCACAATGCCTGTCCCATGTTGCTATGTCACAATGATTGCTGTAATGTGTCTGGTCCTCCTTGTGCCCAGGTCTACTGTGGTTCAAACATGGTGGCACTTAGACCACATGAATGCTTGTAATTGTGTTAAGCTACCCTGTCTCAGCATATGGTCTTGTGATTA
This sequence comes from Cepaea hortensis, assembly GCA_963921405.1. Classification (NCBI taxonomy): domain Eukaryota; kingdom Metazoa; phylum Mollusca; class Gastropoda; order Stylommatophora; family Helicidae; genus Cepaea; species Cepaea hortensis. The sequence goes on along the minus strand of OY992876.1, from coordinate 456,498,429 downwards.
CCACAGATAAGGGTGAATGGAACACCTATCACCCACAGTACATCAGAGTGAAATACACGGCATCATCAAACTAGGAGAGGTGTGTTTGGACCACACCCATCCTTTTCCTCCCCATCCCCAATCTGTGTCTGTGGATGTATAATAACATTATCTTTTAACATATGTAAAGAGATGTTGTGCCATTTTATATATCAGCAGAGAACAGTATGGTGGAGAGGCCATCCATATATCATCTGGGACAACTAAACAGAAGTCCTAGATCCAGATGTGACTCCCTATCAAAATGTGGGAATATCAAGAAGAGTTTTCTCTCAGCTCAACAGCTGAATGCATAAATGGGAGCATGACACAATCTGAAGCACTACAAATGTGGTGAACTGGATAGTGATCTTGAGTCAGTCAGGGATCAACTGAGACTAACATCAAATCTTGTTCTATGAACTACACTCATGGAGAACTGTGGGGTAACTTGGAGTGTTTGTTTATCTAAGACAAAACTTAGAAAATATCCAGCCTGATGCTCACACAGTGATTCTTGAAGAATGTGATTGAACAGTAGGGAAGTTGATCTGGCTAAGTGAGTAGCTGCAATGTATGGGACATTCTGTATGTCATTATTGAAGTACCCAGTGACAGCCTTCACTAACAGCCTGATCAACCGTGAGATGCAGTACCATATCATCATACCAAATCTTGTCTTCAAGAGGAATGAATCTGCCATGAAGCTTATTCTGGGGAAGCTGCTAACTGGAGCTAGTCCAACATCCATGCTGATGATAAAAGGATTCAACAGACCCAGAACAGTAGTTTCTTCCTTGAGTTGCCCATGGATAGGATTTCCTAAATTCCCAAGAGACAGGAAATGATGATAGTTACCGATACTGTAACGGGATGGTGTAGTTAGATATTAGAGAGAGGAGGAGTAGAGTTAGTTATTGGGTGGTGGAGTAAATAAGAAGTGTTGTATCTTGTTTATCAACCTGCATGTGTGACATATTTTATGCATTTTCTATGCAATAATTGAAGTGTTGACATGACAGGAGATGAGGCAATGGTCACCACTATACTCACCATCAGCTCAATAAATTGTGTAATTAGTGAACCAGTGTTTGAAGTGCATGTCCCCAGTGAATTCTTGTACAGTTGTTGTCAAGTGTTGTCTCTGGTGACTGTCTTAAGTGCTGTGGTTGGTTATACATATTGTGAAAAGTCCTGTATAGATGTTGTCAAGTATCACATGATGTCTATCTTGTACAATTGTGGTGTAAACAATTCCTTGTGAATGTATGTCCCACTTTTGTAAAAAAAAAACTGTCATGTAGATGTCTTGTCCAACAGATGTAATGTACCGTTATGGTTGAAGTTTGTTTGTCTACAAATAAAGGAGTCCTAAAGTCCTAAAGACTAATTGAACTGATATAGGTCACAAAATGACAAAAAATATAGGGAAAGATCTATGTGACGGACGAACAGCACACTGGCAACATTATAATGAGTGAGAGGGATCCTCAGTTGTACAGGCGCTAATAGTTCAGATCTTCTCTGGCCTTGGGTGAACTAGTTACTTCTTTTATAAATTTCTGTGTAGATACATAGTGGTCTCACAGTGGGGGTTTGAGCCAAAGAAAAATGTTCTCCAAAAAAGGCTATTGCGGGAATGATTAGCTCATTTGAGTGACCTCTAGACAAAACGTGCTAAATCATATCCTTTATCTTGTTATTTATTATTCAAGATATATCTCCAGAGAACACTACAAACTAGGTCCTCTGTCAATCATCAAATAATATGTCACACACACCCACACATACACCCACACATACATACACACACACACACACACATGTTCGTCCCTGTGCAATTGTCGGTTTAGTACAGCTGCCGGAGATTTGGAAGCAGATCGCCTTGCGCTGGTTTTTTATACGATAGTATGAGTGCCGGTCGTTCAGAAAGCAATGGCAAACTATTGAATGTAAATTTGCCAAGAAATCACAAACAGCCGAAAAGATACTCCGGTTGATTACGACGTCCTGTAAAGGAATAGCAATTAACTTGTTTGTACCTTCAGTAGCTTGCCATTGCTTTCTGAATGAGAAGTCAACGTTTAAGTCTAGTTTAATGCCGATGTATGGATTGCACTTTCTACCTCGCCATCACCTGGCCGAAAGTATTTAAGAGAGAGCATACTTATTCTTTTGGCCGCGCCGATAGCGGTCTATACGAACGAACGAATGAACGAACATAGAAAAAGTCGCTTAATAGTCGACAGGGTCGGCTTCATCTCACGGGGTTTTATCCCATATGGCTCGGTCTCTTTCCGCAGCGTGGAAAGCGTCGCACAAAGCACGAACTCCGTAGCTTTTAGCGACGACCCACAGGAGTCTCCGAAACATTTAACTCGTAAACCGAAGGGTGCGGCCCGGAATCGAACCCACAACCTTCGGATCACAAGACAAACGGCTTGAACGAACATACTTTATTTTCAAAGGGTTAAGAGTTGGGCCTGCATCCAGCAGGGTTAGGATCCGCTAGAATCTCACAGGAGGGGTGAAAAGTGAAAACTAATTATCTGCCGATGACCGCAAATGACACCATTAGAGAATTCCTGTTTGCTGATGACATACGTTAGAAAATAGAACCTTGAGACGGTTATACCGGGTGTTTGTAAAGTCTCACTACACTTTGTATGTAGAACAATTTTGAAAAATTAAGTACGTGACGTCATCAAAAAATGTGCTTAAATATTCATTACATTATTACAGTAGTTAATTCTATACTCTAACGCTGTTTTGGGGGAGCTGGAAAGTACCAATGAGGCATTCATTATAGCTTATTCAACACATTTATAACCGTAATGTGATTATGAGGTTGTTTATCAGGAAATATTACTATAAATCTTTATACAACTAACCTTGTGTATCGACTGCCATTTCGAAACAATCGTTCAACCAAATAAATTCTTTCTTCCGTTGATAACACCATTATGTTTGGAGTGTAAAGAATTATTCCAGCAGATGACAGCCAGTCGCTGCATATTGCTTCACGATGGACTGTGGATTGTTATGACTTCATGTACTTCATTTTTTAAATTTGTTCTACATACAAAGTGTAGTGTGACTTTCATCAACACCATCACCATGTACACATCCCTGTCTCACACCTCTCCTAATAGGTTGATATTGACCTACTTCATTATCATATTGACCGTCTTCATTATCAATCTTTATGGCATCTTGTTGTTTCTAATATGTGTTTTTAATGAGTCTAAGGAGTAAGACTTTACAAAACCGGGTATAATGTGAGTTTATGCTTTGGGTATGTGGCCAGTGTATTGAACGCAGTTTCACAATTCCGACATACTGGGTGCGAAATCAGCCGCGGTCGATATGGGAGCAGATTGCTTTGCGTTGATTTTCACAATGTTATGATCGTTGGTCGTTTAGAAAGCAATTGGAAATTACTGGGCGTAGCGACTTCTTTGTAAACTGCAAACGGTGAGAAGGTAACCTGACTGTGCTAGGATTCTACTGTAGTATAAAACTGGGAAAGCTTAGATTCTACAGTAGTATAAAACAGTAACATGACTGTGGGAAAGCTCAGATTTACTGTAGTATAAAACAGTAACCTGACCCTTGGAAGCTCAGATTCTACTGTAGTATAAAACAGTAACCTGACTCTTGGAAAGCTCAAATTCTACTGTAGTATAAAACAGTAACATGACTGTGGGAAAGCTCAGGTTTACTGTAGTATAAAACAGTAACATGACTGGGAAAGCTCAGATTTACTGTAGTATAAAACAGTAACCTGACCCTTGGAAGCTCAGATTCTACTGTAGTATAAAACAGTAGCCTGGCTCTGGGAAAGCTCAGATTCTACTGTAGTATAAAACTCTGGGAAAGCTCAGATTCTACTGTAGTATAAAACAGTAGCCTGGCTCTTGGAAGCTCAGATTCTACTGTAGTATAAAACAGTAACCTGGCCAAGGGAAAGCTCAGATTTACTGTAGTATAAAACAGTAACCTGGCTCTTGGAAGCTCAGATTCTACTGTAGTATAAAACAGTAACCTGGCTCTTGGAAGCTCAGATTCTACTGTAGTATAAAACAGTAACATGGCTCTTGGAAGCTCAGATTCTACTGTAGTATAAAACAGTAACCCGACCCTTGGAAGCTCAGATTCTACTGTAGTATAAAACAGTAACCTGACTCTTGGAAGCTCAGATTCTACTGTAGTATAAAACAGTAACCTGGCTCTGGGAAAGCTCAGATTTACTGTAGTATAAAACAGTAACCCGACCCTTGGAAGCTCAGATTCTACTGTAGTATAAAACAGTAACCTGGCTCTGGGAAAGCTCAGATTTACTGTAGTATAAAACAGTAACCTGACTCTTGGAAAGCTCAAATTCTACTGTAGTATAAATCAGTAACCTGGCTCTTGGAAGCTCAGATTCTACTGTAGTATAAAACAGTAACCCGACCCTTGGAAGCTCAGATTCTACTGTAGTATAAAACAGTAACCTGACCCTTGGAAAGCTCAAATTCTACTGTAGTATAAAACAGTAACCCGACCCTTGGAAATTTAGATTCTACTGTAGTATAAAACAGTAACCTGGCTGTGGGAAAGCTCAGATTTACTGTAGTATAAAACAGTAACCCGACCCTTGGAAGCTCAGATTCTACTGTAGTATAAAACAGTAACCTGGCTCTGGGAAAGCTCAGATTTACTGTAGTATAAAACAGTAACCCGACCCTTGGAAGTTCAGATTCTACTGTGGTATAAAACATTAACCTGGCTCTGGGAAAGCTCAGATTTACTGTAGTATAAAACAGTAACCCGACCATTGGAAGCTCAGATTCTACTGTAGTATAAAACAGTAACCTGACTCTTGGAAAGCTCAAATTCTACTGTAGTATAAAACAGTAACCTGGCTGTGGGAAAGCTCAGATTCTGCTGTAGTATAAAACTGTGGGAAAGCTCAGATTCTACTGTAGTATAAAACTGTGGGAAAGCTTAGATTCACTGTAGTATAAAACTGTGGGAAAGCTTAGATTCACTGTAGTATAAAACTGTAGGAAAGCTCAGATTCTACTGTAGTATAAAACTGTGGGAAAGCTTAGATTCACTGTAGTATAAAACTGTGGGAAAGCTTAGATTCACTGTAGTATAAAACTGTGGGAAAGCTCGGATTCTACTGTAGTATAAAACTGTGGGAAAGCTTAGATTCACTGTAGTATAAAACTGTGGGAAAGCTCAAATTCTGCTGTAGTATAAAACTGTGGGAAAGCTTAGATTCTACTGTAGTATAAAACTGTGGGAAAGCTCAGATTCTACTGTAGTATAAAACTGTGGGAAAGCTTAGATTCACTGTAGTATAAAACTGTGGGAAAGCTTAGATTCACTGTAGTATAAAACTGTGAGAAAGCTTAGATTCACTGTAGTATAAAATTGTAGGAAAGCTTAGATTCACTGTAGTATAAAACTGTAGGAAAGCTCAGATTCTACTGTAGTATAAAACTGTGGGAAAGCTCAGATTCTACTGTAGTATAAAACTGTGGGAAAGCTTAGATTCACTGTAGTATAAAACTGTGGGAAAGCTCAGATTCTGCTGTAGTATAAAACTGGGGGAAAGCTTAGATTCTACTGTAGTATAAAACTGTGGGAAAGCTCAGATTCTACTGTAGTATAAAACTGTGGGAAAGCTTAGATTCACTGTAGTATAAAACTGTGGGAAAGCTTAGATTCACTGTAGTATAAAACTGTGGGAAAGCTTAGATTCACTGTAGTATAAAACTGTGGGAAAGCTTAGATTCACTGTAGTATAAAACTGTGGGAAAGCTTAGATTCACTGTAGTATAAAACTGTAGGAAAGCTCAGATTCTACTGTAGTATAAAACTGCGGGAAAGCTTAGATTCACTGTAGTATAAAACTGTGGGAAGGCTTAGATTCACTGTAGTATAAAACTGTGGGAAAGCTCAGATTCTACTGTAGTATAAAACTGTGGGAAAGCTTAGATTCACTGTAGTATAAAACTGTGGGAAAGCTCAGATTCTACTGTAGTATAAAACTGTGGGAAAGCTCATATTCTACTGTAGTATACAACAGCAACCTGGCTGAGGGAAAGCTCAGATTCTGCTGTAGTATAAAACAGTAACCCGACTGTGGGAAAGCTCAGATTCTACTGTAGTATAAAACTGTGGGAAAGCTCAGATTCTACTGTAGTATACAACAGTAACCTGGCTGAGGGAAAGCTCAGATTCTACTGTAGTATAAAACAGTAACCCGACTGTGGGAAAGCTCAGATTCTACTGTAGTATACAACAGTAACCCGACTGTGGGAAAGCTCAGATTCTGCTGTAGTATAAAACAGTAACCCGACTGTGGGAAAGCTCAGATTCTACTGTAGTATAAAACTGTGGGAAAGCTCAGATTCTACTGTAGTATAAAACTGTGGGAAAGCTCAGATTCTACTGTAGTATAAAACTGTAGGAAAGCTCAGATTCTACTGTAGTATAAAACAGTAACCCGACTGTGGGAAAGCTCAGATTCTACTGTAGTATACAACAGTAACCTGGCTGAGGGAAAGTTCAGATTCTGCTGTAGTATAAAACAGTAACCCGACTGTGGGAAAGCTCAGATTCTACTGTAGTATAAAACTGTGGGAAAGCTCAGATTCTACTGCAGTATAAAACTGTGGGAAAGCTCAGATTCTACTGTAGTATAAAACTGTGGGAAAGCTTAGATTCACTGTAGTATAAAACTGTGGGAAAGCTCAGATTCTACTGTAGTATAAAACTGTGGGAAAGCTCATATTCTACTGTAGTATACAACAGTAACCTGGCTGAGGGAAAGCTCAGATTCTGCTGTAGTATAAAACAGTAACCCGACTGTGGGAAAGCTCAGATTCTACTGTAGTATACAACAGTAACCTGGCTGAGGGAAAGCTCTGATTCTACTGTAGTATAAAACAGTAACCCGACTGTGGGAAAGCTCAGATTCTACTGTAGTATAAAACTGTGGGAAAGCTCAGATTGTACTGTAGTATAAAACTGTGGGAAATCTCAGATTCTACTGTAGTATAAAACTGTGGGAAAGCTCAGATTCTCCTGTAGTATAAAACAGTAACCCGACTGTGGGAAAGCTAAGATTCTACTGTAGTATAAAACTGTGGGAAAGCTCAGATTCTACTGTAGTATAAAACTGTGGGGAAGCTCAGATTCTACTGTAGTATAAAACTGTGGGAAAGCTCATATTCCACTGTTGTATAAAACTGTGGGAAAGCTCAGATTCTACTGTAGTATACAACAGTAACCTGGCTGAGGGAAAGCTCAGATTCTACTGTAGTATAAAACAGTAACCCGACTGTGGGAAAGCTCTGATTCTACTGTAGTATAAAACTGTGGGAAAGCTCAGATTCTACTGTAGTATAAAACTGTGGGAAAGCTCAGATTCTACTGTAGTATAAAACTGTGGGAAAGCTCAGATTCTACTGTAGTATAAAACTGAGGGAAAGCTCAGATTCTACTGTAGTATAAAACTGTGGGAAAGCTCAGATTCTACTGTTGTATAAAACTGTGGGAAAGCTTAGATTCTACTGTAGTATACAACAGTAACCTGGCTGAGGGAAAGCTCAGATTCTACTGTAGTATAAAACTGTGGGAAAGCTCAGATTCTACTGTAGTATAAAACTGTGGGAAAGCTCAGATTCTACTGTAGTATAAAACTGAAAGAAAGCTCAGATTCTACTGTAGTATAAAACTGTGGGAAAGCTCAGATTCTACTGTTGTATAAAACTGTGGGAAAGCTTAGATTCTACTGTAGTATACAACAGTAACCTGGCTGAGGGAAAGCTCAGATTCTACTGTAGTATAAAACTGAGGGAAAGCTCAGATTCTACTGTAGTATAAAACTGTGGGAAAGCTCAGATTCTACTGTAGTATAAAACTGAGGGAAAGTTCAGATTCTACTGTAGTATACAACAGTAACCTGGCTGAGGGAAAGCTCAGAATCTACTGTAGTATAAAACAGTAACCTGGCTGAGGGAAAGCTCAGATTCTACTGTAGTATACAAGTTGCTTGCTCTTTGCAGGACGTTGCGATCAATCCGTGGTTAATTTTCTAGGTTGATTATGTGGTTGTTTCGGGATTTGAAATTTAAATATTGAGCACAACCCACTACTGGCAACGCTGATCGCATTCCGGTATGAACCTAAGGCCTATCCACGTCAATATGGAAGCACTATACTCGAGTTTCGCCCTTGTTTGAGCTCGTCAGTAGTGCATATCCCTGACCGGATCCGGGACTTTCCCACAGTCGGGTTACTGTCCCGGATCACGCGTGTGAAGCGGATGTGTAACCACGCGGCACACACTGGACACACCAAATTATCACAACAGAACACCACAACGCTACCCATCGTAGGCTATGCTCAAGATTGCCCAATCGCCGCGACCGACGTCCGGGACTGTTTCCGGATCCGGTCAGGGATATGCACTACTGACGAGCTCAAACAAGGGCGAAACTCGAGTATAGTGCTTCCATATTGACGTGGATAGGCCTTAGGTTCATACCGGAATGAGATCAGCGTTGCCAGTAGTGGGTTGTGCTCAATATTGTAATTTTCTAGGTAATTTTACTTGAAGTAGTTTTTTAATGCTTTTTTTTTTTAAAACGAGAAGCCAGTTTTTAAGTCCAACTAAATGCCACTATAGGGATTGGACCCTCTACCTAGGCATCAGCGCGCCGGAAGTTTATATCGAGCTTTGTTATTCTTTTTGCCACGTGGGTTGCTGAATATATGGCCACAAAACTGTAATCTTCTTTAAGGTAAAACAAACGGAAGAAAACGTTAATCTCCTCAGCCTTATTGGATTGTTTCGTGTTATGTAAATTAAGTAATCTTTTTCTTCTTCTTAATATGTACGTTAAGAAGATTAAGTTATGTTGGAATATATTTCGTTATATATATTTTTAATGTTTTGTCTCGTTACTTTTTTAAAACATCTTTAATAGTTTTGAAGTTATTAGTTGTTATTTCTTAAAATCACCTACTCTTGAGCTGTCATTAACTTTTGATGTTTAATTGTAAGATTTATGTATTTTAGATGTACACGTGTGAGATTGACAACTTTATATTTAATATTGTTGTTAGATTTATAACTTTAGATGTATAATTGTTAGATTTACAACTGTGGATGTATTATTGTTAGATTTACAATTGTATATGAATAACTGAATTGTTTCTGAGGTAAATGCTAAGAATGTCACGAACGAATGAGAAAACAAACAAACCAGTTCTACCAGAACCAAATTCATTCATTCATTCAATAGCATGTCCCTTGCAGAACCTCGCTCCCATAACAACATTCCGCAAAACTTCTCGATCACAAGCAAGATGTTCCGCTTTCGATACACCCATCTGGAGATGATCTGCCACATCCTACACCCATCTTCTCTTGGCCTTCCTCTCCCTCAATCCCGGACATATACCCCACCCATTATTGTTCTCTCCAAACTTTCATGGCGTTTTAAGTGACCAAAATATTGAAATTTTCTTTGATTTATCGTCTTGAGCAGTCAAGAACCAAATGAGAACTATACATTTATGACAGAAATCTGATACATACAGTCAAGCATTTTGGGCACATTATGATGAGAAATAAACTTGAAAAGTTAGTGACAACTGGTGGACTTCATGGGGAAAGAGCAAAGGAAGACAAAGATATACATACCTGGATGGTCTGGCCACATGGCATAATCCGGACAAGACCAAAAATCCTGATATTAGACTGGTCGTCGTATGAGATGGCCAACCTTGACCTGATCCTAGACTCTGGTCATCGTGTGAGATGGCCAACCTTGACCTGATCCTAGACTCTGGTCGTCGTATGAGATGGCCAACCTTGACCTGATCCTAGACTCTGGTCGTCGTGTGAGATGGCCAACCTTGACCTGATCCTAGATTCTAGTCATCGTGTAAGATGGTCAACCTTGACCAGCAACACTTATCGGCGTCACTTCACTTTGTCCCAGTTGTACCCTTAAAATACCCATGAAGTGACCATGTATATTGTCGATTTCTTCGAAAAACTTGGACCAATGTTGATTTCTTTGGGGGAAAAAACGTAAACCAATGTTGGTTTCTTAGAAACCAGTGAACCAATGTTGATTTCTTAGAAAACTGTGAACCAACGTTGATTTAGAAAACCGTGAACCAATGTTGATTTCTTAGAAAACCGTGAACCAATGTTGATTTCTTAGTAAACCGTGAACCAATGTTGATTTAGAAAACCGTGAACCAATGTTGATTTCTTAGTAAACAATGGACAAACGTTGATTTCTTAGACAATTGCAGACCAATGTTGATCTCTTAGAAAACCGTGGACCAATGTTGATTTCTTAGAAAACTGTGGACCAATATCGATTTCTTAGAAAACTGTAGACCAATGTTGATTTCTTAGAAAACTGGACCATTGTTGATGTCTTAGAAAACAATGGACAAACGTTGATTTCTTAGAAAACTGCAGACCAATGTTTATTTCTTAGAAAACTGCAGACCAATGTTGATTACTTAGAAAACGGTAGACCAATGTTGATCTCTTAGAAAACCGTGGACCAATGTTGTTCTCTTAGAAAACGGTAGACCAATGTTGATTTCTTAGAAAACGGTAGACCAATGTTGATCTCTTAGAAAACCGTGGACCAATATTGATTTCTTATAAAACGGTGGACCAGTGTTGATTTCTTAGAAAACCGATAACCAAGAAGAAGAAGCCAAAAAACCGACATTCTACAAGATCTGACCATGGAATAAATCTGGCCCATGAACAGCTTCCTGTCTCGGAAACGGAAGCACCTTGACCATACTTACTACACGTCACAGTGGCTTGGGGAGAACAGTTATGGAAGGCGTGGTTCCTGCTAGACATTGCAGTCACCTTGGACGTGAGGGTTGCATGAGGCCGGAGAAATGGCACAGAATCCATAATATTGTTTGGGCTGGCCGTAATGAGAGCGACCTTCTGCAGGATCAGCTCCATGATGATGGCTACGTTGTTGTCCACTGATAACGCCATGTCTTGCGGATTGTAACAATGTTTTACAGATGTTACGCATCCTACGTGTATGTTCTTCGTTTTCTTCTTTTTCTTCGTTTTCTTGTTGTTATTGTTGTTGCCCTTCTTCTTCTTCTTCTTCTTCTTCTTCTTCTTCTTCTTCTTCTTCTTCTTCTTCTTCTTCTTCTTCTTCTTCTTCTTCTTCTTCTTCTTCTTCTTCTTCTTCTTCTTCTTCTTCTTCTTCTTCTTCTTCTTCTTCTCATTATTATTATTATTATTATTATTATTCGTCTTCTTCTTGCGTTTTCGCTCACATTGATCTCAAGCCTAGTCCATACACGCCCTACTACTTATAGTACACTGGACTGATTTTTGCGTGTGGGTTAGCTTTCCCTATTACCATTGTCCCTTGCCATCGGGCGACCCATCTTGTGAGTCATTGTAACACGCAGGCCCCTCTGCCGCTCCGAGGTTGACATAAATCTTAATTGGGAAACCCTGTGAGGCCACTAAGACAATTCATAAATAAACACACACAGTTCTAATTACAGACCGAGATTCGAACCTGTCACTTCCAAATGACGAAGTGTACTTCGAATAATGACTAACTAGACACACAGTTTAGGCTCAGTAGAGGAGACATGGACATTCTAGGTTGTTGAATACCTGTACAAGGACTTTTGGACGCTGTACATATCCCAGAGTCACTACAGAGCACGCCAAGCGGAAAATATAATCTTTGGACAACCAAGAGAGACAAGCCTGACATGTTTCTCTTTTAATGGGAAAATAATGAACCACAGGTAAAATTTAGTGCCATTCAGGGGAGATGATGCGAAACTGGTGTTTATGTCCCCTTTGTTGCTAGTCCGTGGGAAGGTAGACTATTGAGGGACCGCCATGGTCCAATGTTAAACATACTGAACCAGAGGTTCTCAAACTGGTGTCTTGCTAGTGGAGGAGGGGGTCGCTTCTTCTTCTTCTTCTTCTTCTTCTTCTTCTTCTTCTTCTTCTTCTTCTTCTTCTTCTTCTTCTTCTTCTTCTTCCTCCTCATCCTCCTCCTCTCTTCCTCTTCTTCTCCCCCCTCCTCCTCCTCCTCCTCCTCTGTTTTGCCATTATAAATACATGGCAGTCACTCTGCTGGTTTGATGTTCAGTTCTACTGTGTATGAATACAGTCTGTTTGCATTTTCTTATATGCCTTGGAGACTTCGTGGTGAAGTGGCTACGTCAAATGCTTCGCGTTCCGAAGGTTGGGGGTTGTGGGATGTGGATTTTAATTCCTGAGAATAATTCGTTAAAATGTCTAGGGGGTATTATTGATTCTCTGGTCACTGGTAAGAATGCAGGGTGATCAGGGATATTTACCACAAATCCCAGGAAGAAAGAGCTCAATCCTTGAAACAATGGCATCTGTGTGTAGGTTTGCCTTCCCACTTCATCACCCTTTAAATTAACTATAGATGCTAGAAGGATATTGATTGCTCACAACATATAAACAACCACTTATGTGACACCACATTTACTTGATGTACATAACACTTTTGGACAAACAGTTCAGGTATTAACTCAAGATCTGCATTTACATATATATATATATGTAATAAACACTATGCATTTTCAGACAGGCATGGGAATGATGTGCATATTACAACATAGTACCCAGTGACCCCAAAAAAACAACAACAATGTTATTACAAACAACACAACAACCACAAATTGGGTCTACTTTCATTTCCCCTCATAATTAAGGCAAATAAAGATATTAAATAGAACCCAACATAACATGGTTCTGACACCTTTTACCATTCTCTCATTGTTAAAAATAATGAGTTGGTGTCAAAATACTATACCATCTATACCATTGGAAAAAAAACTACTGACCTGTTACCTTCAGAAACAAACAACAACACATAAACAGCATTTTGTATTACTAATTAAACTAATTAATAGTCATTTATCTCCTGGTGTGCGGTTAAGAGTTCATCTTTGCTGTCGATTAGATCCTTTTCCCATTATCTGGGTACCGAATTAATGCACTCAGTTATGTTCTTACTATTTAGTCACTGGTAATTGGCTGGTGCAAATCATACTTTATAATAGAAATTACACACAATCACAAATCCCTCCGCGGGCTAGAATATTCGAGTACTCTGTTGCAGTAGGCTCGGTGTCTTTTATTGAAATTTGGGGCCTCAGGTTGGTCTAACTTTCCGGAATTTCCACTTAAGCTCTGCAGAAGGTACTTTACCATCTCACCATACATGGTGCCAAGTAGACGTCCATTCAGCTGCTCTGCTTTTAATATCAGAATCCCAAGTAGTTCAACAAAGATTTTACACCCACCAAGTCGCGAGTCTATAACCCATGGCATTTAGGTTGACATTGGACCAGCAAAGAGTTAGTCGTTATCTAGTCCAGTGTAGAACTTTATTTGACTGAGAGGCATCTCATGGTAGTATCTGTGACTATGGCCACACTTGATCTATACCTACATATATCCACAGATGAATAAATCCAGCACAGTAACATGTTTGCAAACAATTGGATGATTCCTCTTGTTGCAGATATAGAGACATTTAGCTGCTTTCATATGGTCTTTTATCTGATGGTGTTCAGGGTTTGGAACCTTGAGGTAATCTGGTTTCGTAGTTATGTTTCAGATGATATTAAGTTTGTACCTTGGTTGTATTGGCTTATGTGGTTCAGTGTCTTCTCCCCATTTGGTTGAGCCAGAACTTAGTGTTGAATAGCTGAATTCCATGTTTGACTGTTGCAGCTGTGAGACATTCTTTCGAAGACTTATCCATTGTTGGATATTAACTTGGTAACCCAACCAACAGTTGAAGGGCTTTCACTGTTGCTAGTTTTAGTAACTTGTAGGATTGTCCCATAGTTTCACTGATTGTGCTGAGTGATAAGGCTTATAGGTGATACTTCTCAGACGTAAAGCAGACGATACACTGTTGTCAGTTACTCTGTTGATCTTCATCTTTGTAGATTATTAGATCTTGAAGTCCATCCTGGATATTCCTACTAAAATAGGACTTAATCACTCACCCAGTCAGTTGTCTTCAAATTTATCTGTTGCTCGCTATGGAGCTATTGAGCGCCGCAGTAAACATTGAGGTATTGCTAGATCCAGACTATGGTTTGGACATTCACTTTATGGCTGTTGACCCAGGATCCAGTGTAAGTGATATAGTCCCACCAAATTCAACCACCACCTGCTTCTCTTCTATAGAAAAGGGATGACAAAGAATACAACACTAGCATTAACCTACTTTGTTATGATAAAAGGTTTACAACACAATTACAAACACAAATACAAAACAACAAGGGGAGAAGGGGAAAAGAGTGGGTGTCCATGTTCCACTGTCCCTCATTGCTGAGTAGAGCCATTCTGACTCTTCATAGTGAGTAAGGTATTTTCTCACTTATATTTTGTTCTGTTGTTACTGGGACTATTGGATGGGTGAAATCATTCTGTCCATCCAACATGTTGATATTGTCTCTCTCATTCTTTGAAGAGAATAGCCTATACAGAATCCCTGTTGTTCCTAATGCCGCGTCTTCCTTTCGGCACTATAATCATCACTAGGTCAAGACTATTCAACATTGGTTTCTTAAGTACTGACATACACATGGATTCTTACATCAACATCCTCTAATCCCAAGGTGCAACATTAAAATGTATATTCCCACAGTAAAAAGTAACAATCAGAACAAAGAAAATTCTCATACCAGAAAAAAACATACATGTACATTTCTCTGATATTAAGTACATGATACTCATACATAATAATTAATCATAATGCTGATGCAGGGAGCCTTTGTTTTTGGATTTTCTCAGGGGTTAATCCATAACTAAAACATACATTGTTTTCCCCCACTGCGTACAGCAGATGAGGATAGTAGTCGCTGTGATATATTTTGTCAAGGACTGCTATTATTCAAGCAATTTATTCACATCAATCTTCGCTTCTGTTCCTACTACAGTGAGGTGATGCGGAGTGAATCCTATCCGAACATGCATTTACATCACGCGTTTAATTGTTCATGAATTTATATTCAAACATGGCCTGTCCCTAACACTATTTTATGAAATGATTATATGTTCACCCTCATATGGAGTGGTTACTAATCTGTTAACAAAAGAATGGTACTAAAATTTAGCACTATATTTCCAAGTTACAGATTATAATGTGGCAAAATATTTTATCCCCTGACTAAGTAAGAGTCAGGAATATGCGTAATCATTTGTATGTCCCCGCATGGATAAAACAAGTTCAGAGACATCCTTACCAGTGCATTTACACTACATAGGATATTTGAAAGTGGCAGACACCAGTTCTCTACTTGTGCAGTATGAAATCAAGAGTCTGCTCCTACATTGAGAAAATGTTTCTTTAAAGTCCAATCTCTACAGTACATAAATTATTTGCAGATTTCTAAGCATCGATAGGGATATATAGTTCCATTGCATAGAAGTTATTTTTCATAGGACTATGAAATTGGCAGAAACGAGTTTTCTTCTCTGAAGTATGAATCAGGAGTCTTTCATAAATTGAAAAGAGTTTCTGACATGAGAGTTGATACTCTGTGTACTACAGTACACATACTATTCATAGGTTATAAACACTATTTAGTTAGATATAAGTTCATAATGCCTATAAAAGATATTAACATAGGGATTTGAAGACATAGGAAAAATTACAGCGTGGCGCCCACATGTGTTTCTTTGGTAAACATCATCTAGCCTGGTTTAAGAGAATTGTAACTAATTCTTATTTAAACATACTGGTCTATGTAATACATAAATATATCTTAATAATGTAGATAACATACCAATAGCTTGAATAGAATCATGTTTTTAAGGCAAACTACCTTCTCCCCGAAGGGAAAGGTCGACTTTCTTGTGTGTTCTCTTGACTAGAAATGGCCGCTTCAGTCTTTGTTTTCCCCCTCGCCAGGATTGGCCAGATAAGGGAGAGAAAACAAGCAAAAATAAATTTAGCTGTGCCACGGTCAGTCTATCGCTGTTTTATTTTCTCCTACATTAAGTAAGTTACTTAAACAGTAATTGTAAGGGTTTGTTTATTTTTAAGGGAGTCCATAAATAGGAAAGGGTAAGGACGTTTTATTATACCACAGGGGTTCGATTCCGGGCTACGTCTTTCGGTTCACGAGTGCAATTGTCTCGGAGACTCTGCGGAAAGAGACTCA
>OY992876.1:456441225-456481954 GCA_963921405.1 Cepaea hortensis | reverse complement strand
CTCCTCCTCCCCCCTCCTCCTCCCTCCTCCTCCTCCCTCCTCCTTCTCCCTCCTCCTCCCTCCTCCTCCCTCATCCTCCTCCCTCCTCCTCCCTCCTCCCTCTTCCTCTCCTCCCTCCTCCTAACTCCTCCTCCTGCCTCCTCTCTCCTCCTCCTCCCTCCACCGAATATGAATTAAATTATATGCTCCCCACCAGGAGTTGGGCGAAGCCGGGCCGGGCCGTCTTTTTTGGGAACGGGAACGGGAGCAGGGGCCGAATATGAATTAAATGAGATGCTCCATTTACCCAAGTTAATTGTTGGGGGAAGATGTAAAGATCTTTCAAGTGCTCTTTCTAATAATAGACAGACAGACAGACAGACAGACAGTAGATAGTCGGGAACGGGAGCTTATATGACTACTTATATGAATTAAATGAGATGCTCCCCACCAGGGGCTGTGCGAAGCCGGGCCTGGTCAGACAGACAGACAGACAGACAGACAGACAGATAGATAGATAGATAGATAGATAGATAGATAGATAGATAGATAGATAGATAGATAGATAGATAGATAGATAGATGGATGGATGGATGGATGGATGGATGGATGGATGGATGGATGGATGGATGGATGGATGGATGGATGGGGATGGATGGATGGATGGATGGATGGATGGATGGATGGATGGATGGATGGATGGATAGATAGATAGATAGATAGATAGATAGATAGATAGATAGATAGATAGATAGATAGTCGGGAACGGGAACTTATATGACTACTTATATGAATTAAATTAGATGCTCCCCATCAGAGTCTGGGCGAAGCCGGGCCGGGTCAGACAGACAGACAGACAGACAGATAGTCGGGAACGGGAGCTTATATGACTACTTATATGAATTAAATTAGATGCTCCCCGCCAAGGATTGGGCGAAGCCGGGCCGGGTCAGCTAGTTAATTTATAAAACGGTGGCTGGATTAATGGATGGAAGAATGGCTCGATTAAAGGGTGGAAGGATGTTTGGATTAATGGATGGAATGTGGTTGAATTAGTGGTGGAAAACTGCCTGACCGGATTAATGGATGAAGGCTGGCTGTAATGATGGATGGAAAGCTGACCAGATTAATGGAGGGCTGCCTGGATTAATGGATGACAGGATTGCTGGCTGGATTAACGGATCGCTGACTGGATTTCAGAATGGAAGGCTAGCTGGATTAATGGATGGAAGGATAGTTGGATAAATGGATGCCTACTGGGTGTGTGCATGGATAGATATGTGCGAACTACTAATAGTACTTCCGTTATACCATCGAAAAGCGGAGCATCGACAGGAGGTTGACTTTGTCCAGCAGCTGCAAGGAGACATTGTTGCCCCAGTCGTTTGTCTTGCCGTCAGTTGCTTCTCAAAACTGGCAAAATCCATGTTACTGCCTACCACTAGATGAGGGTGGTAACTTCCTTCCTCTCCGCACCTGGCACCAGCTGTATACATCGTGACACAAAACCCGTATGCAACTGAATACCATCTTCTCGCCAAGCTGTTTGGTTAACCTCGATCGGTGGGTCAGTGGGCTCCGCGACCGATATACCTTCCTAATACCATCAATTAAAACAACCGTTTTGTTTGTTATAGCGTATGTTTTCTTTAAAGTCGTTTTCTTTTATTCACATGAAACAAATGTTAACATTTGTGTTCTTCTAAATACCACTAATTGTCTCCCTTGTTAAAATTATTTGTCTTGGACGTATTGCCAGTGAGCCGCAATTGTTGTCTCCGCTAGTTAAAATTGTACATTGTGGTGGTGCTCATTATGCCACTTTAGAGAGAAGCATTGTTCTTAAACTGTGTCAACTTGCAGAGGATGGCGTTCTGTGGTTCGTATTTGCACGGCAAATTTGTCAACAGTGATCGAGCAATAATGCAAACGGTTGTTCTTGTTGTTGTTGTTGTTTGGTGGTGTTTCGTTAAGGAATACAGTTTAGACAAACATTGGTCTGTGCGCTTGTTTGACTAGAGTCTGTAGAGTGCGATAGTGAGTTTGCGGGTAGGGAGTGAGACAGTGCCAATCTGAGGTTGAATGCCAGTTGAAGTGTCAGTGGCATAGAAAAATATGCGGTGCTTATTCTAGAGACATTCGTGATCTAGTGCATATCCTCATATAATGGAAGATCTAATGGGACCTAATGCAAATTGGAGACCTCTAGATTTTTGATCTACTGGCTTTTGGCTGTACTTAGGGATCTCGCGATATTTGATGTTATAATGGCACTTTGAAGACTTAATAGCACCTGGAGATATAATGGCACTTGCAGATCTGACGATGGTTGAATATCTAATAACAATTTCAGATCTCATAGCACGTAGCGATCACACAAAGATCTAATAATAGTTGAAAATCTATTAATACTTAAAGATCTAATGGCATTTGAAGATCTAATGACACTGAAAATCTAATTGTTCTTACAGATCTAATGGCACTTAAACATCTATTTATAAGCGAATATCTAATGATAGTTGAAGAAACTAACGACAATTAGCGACCACACGGCGCTTGAAAATCTAATGATAGTTGAAGGTCTAATGACACTTGAAGATCGAATGGCACTTGAAGATCTAGTGGCACTTGAACATCTAATGGCTCTTACAAATCTAATGGCACTTGAACATCTGATAGCATTTACAGATCTAATGGCTTTAGGGATCACGCGGCATGTGAAGATCTATTTATAGTTGGAGGTCTAATAATACTTGAAGATCTAATGACACTAGCAGATCTAAAGACAGTTGTAGATCTAAGGGTACTTTAGTGATCACACGCCACATGAAAATCTTATGATAATTGGAGGTTTAATGATTGTTGGATGTTTAATTACACTCGCAGATCAAATGGCATTTAAAGATCTAGCGGCATTCGGAAATCTAATAATAAGTACAGATCCAATAATAGTGGAAGATTTAAAGACATTTAGAGATATCACGAGACGTGGAAACCTAATAAGTAATGATTCAAGAATAGTGGAAGATTTAGAGATATTATGAAACGTGGAAATCTAATAAGTAAAGATTCAATAATAGTGGAAGATTTAAAGACATTTAGAGATATTATTAGACGTGGAGACGTGTAAGCCTTGCCCACTGGATCCGGACTGTTTATGCACCTCCACAAATTGCGATCTCCGACGACATGGATCAATTCGTGTGCTGACTCCCTTCCGTGCATGACACAAGACTGTCAAGAATTTTCTCACGCTCGCTTCCTCTATCTCTCTCTCTCTCTTCCACAAATCTTTCCGGTTGTCACAACGTGTTCCAGTTTTTGCCTCCTCATAACGTGGACTTCTGGCCAACAAGATGCTGTGGTCCTAACACTTTACGTACATGTATCAATAACTACTAAGAAAGCACTCTACAACACAATCTTCCTGCCATCTTTATGTTAGTTAGTTAGTTAGTTAGTTAGTTAGTTAGTTAGTTAGTTAGTTAGTTAGTTAGTTAGTTAGTTAGTCGCAGTACAACTTCACAGCAACGGGTCGTCCCCATTATGCTCCGTTCCTGTGCCAGTTACCATCTCTATGTTACCAATGCCAAACCTGGACAATGACAGAAAAAGAGAAAATAAGAGCCAGAATGATAACCACGTTAGGTTCCTGCTACGAAACTAGGTTTTATTTATTTATTGTTTTTTTTTTTAATGACATTTGAAGACGTAATGATTCGCAGAGACCTTCTGAAGCCGGTGTGGGTTCGCCTGACGGTGAGGGACACCGGTGTAGAGGAAGCTAATCCACGCGCAAAAATCAGTCCAGTGCACTTGAAGTACTGGCACGTGTGTGGACTACGCTTGAGTTCAAAGCTAGCGAACGCAAAAGAAGAAACAACAATTCGCAGAGATTTAATCATACTTGAATATATAGAATCAATAAGAGAAATATACAAAGGGTGTGGAGATATCAAGGCCCTTGAATATCACACAACACTGGAAATTATAATGATACATCGAAATCATAGGAGATACAGGGGCGTAGTGATAAATGGAGGTTTTGTAGTCCTGGAGATGTAACATGTGGCATTTTCGTGACACCTGGAGATCTGAAGATACGTGATAGGTTGCGGACGCTGGGGGACGAATAGCAGTGCAAGTTTGCAACGGAAAGTGGAGTTCTTCAGGTACTTTATGGGGAAAAAAAAATAGCTGGTAGATTTTATAGTATTTGTAACATAGTAGTACTTGGAGATTAATAGTGCATGTAATGTAGTGGTACTTGGGGAATTCATAGTGCTTGTAAATGTAGTGGAGATTTAATAGTGCCTGCAAATGTAGTGGTACTTGGGGTTTAATGGTACCTGCAATGTAATGGTACTTGGAGATTTAATTGTACTTGTAAATGTTATGGTACTTGGAGATTTAATAGCACTTGTAAAATGTAGTGGAGATTTAATAGTGCGTGTAAATGTAGTGGTAATTGAAGCTTTAATATTACCTGCAAATGTAATGGTACTTGGAGATTTAATAGTGCCTGTAAACGTAGCGGCACTGTGAGATTTAATGGTACTTGTAAATGCAATGGAACCAGAGATTTAATAGTACTTGTAACATAGTGGTAATTGAAGATTTAATAGTACCTGCAAATGTAGTTGTACTTGGGGAATTTATAGTGCCCGTGAAAGTAGTAGTTATGGGAGATTTAATAGTACTTGTAAATGTAGTGTAGCCAGAGGGA
The DNA here is from genome assembly GCA_963921405.1 of Cepaea hortensis. Lineage (NCBI taxonomy): Eukaryota > Metazoa > Mollusca > Gastropoda > Stylommatophora > Helicidae > Cepaea > Cepaea hortensis. Next base: position 456,477,249 of record OY992876.1, on the reverse strand, counting down.
CGGAAGTCGAGAAGAAGAAGAAGAAGAAGAAGAAGAAGAAGAAGAAGAAGAAGAAGAAGAAGAAGAAGAAGAAGAAGAGAAGAGAGAAGAAGAAGAAGAAGAAGAAGAAGAAGAAGAAGAAGAGAAGAAGAGCAAGAAGAAGAAGAAGAAGAATGGGGAGGTGAAGAAGAGCGAGAATAAGGAGAACGAGAAAAGAATGATAGCCAGACAGACCCACAACACAAGCGATATGAAAATATCAGGTTTCTCTGCCCCAGATGTCGGCATATAGTAGCCGAGTGCATTGATTGACACTGACAAAGGCTCGGACAGTAACCCCGGCCGCGAGAATACCGTCTGTTCGTTCTTTTGTCATCGTAAGTGGCCATATTGTGAGAGCAACGATGTTGTGTTTTCACTGGTCTCGCCAATTGAATATACCCTCATGTACAAACTGCCAGTCCAACAGTAACCAAACACATGCGGGTTGTCAATATGTATGCTCTTGGAAAGCCCCGACTTTTGTCGTCTTTAAGCACGGGGTCCTGCTCCCGCCCCATATAGAGACAAAACATAATATGGTTTCACTGTATGTATATTGTTTTCACGAGCAACTGCTAAACGCCCTTTGTTTCATTGAAACGTTTGTGTATGTCTCGTGTTTAAACACTAGTGCGTTTTATTGGGTTTTGTTCATAGTTCTTTCTTTGTTACCCTTATTTTATGGCTCTCTGTGTCTTTTTTTGTCTGTTATTATTCTTGTATACTGTTACTTGTTCTAAATATAGGGATCTCAAATATGCCTCTGTCATGTGGCCCTCTTTTGTGGAATGAATGAATATTTGCTGTCACCACACCAATTATGTCTTTTCCCCTTTTTTAAACATAAAAAGTTTCAAATTGTAATAGCTAGTAGTAAATTGGCCGGCCTCGCCGCAGTATGGGTTAAGGACGTTGTTCATAATCACGTATACTCTCGTATGAAACACAGCAGAACGTGATTCGACAGCGGATCTCGTCGTGTTGGTTACTTACGGAGGTATATGAGCCGATCGGTCAGAAAGCAATGGCAAACTACTGAACGTAAAACTTGCCAAGATATCAACAGCAGTTGAAAAATACTTGTGTTGACTGCAATGTCCTGTGAAAAAGGTATGCGGAAAAAAAAGTAGTAAGTCAGAAGAGAGAGAGAGAGAGAGAGGAGAGGGAGGGAGAGAGAGAGAGAGAGAGAGAGAGAGAGAGAGAGAGAGAGAGAGAGAGAGAGAGAGAAGAGGGACCAGCGTGGCGGAGAGATTTAACACACTTGAGCTTAAGCTTCCTTGCGCTGGCAGCGGGTAGAAGGTTCAGTCTACACACCGGTCAGTTGCACTTCAACGTTCAGAAAGCAGTGGCAAACCGTATGTTAGTCTGTATGTCTGTCTGCGAGTGTGCGTTATGTTCACGTAGATAAACAACTATGTATGTATGTAGGTCAAACACCAGCCAACCAGCCAACCACAACGCCAGCACGACAGCCACCAGTCCCGGCCATCCACTAGTGTGTATGTAAATATAAGTAAGAACACACTCTCCATTGTAGATATGCTTTAACAGTCTTTGTTAAGATGTCATTGCCCAGGTCTCGCCTTGTCCTCGGTTGCTCGTGAATTATTATAGCAATAAACAAACAAAAGTGCGAACTTGTGAGTGAACAAAAGTACGAACTAAAACCAACATCGGCTGAAAGAAACGACACATATTATGTAATTGTATAGAAATGTATTGAAAAAGCAGCCACGAAACAATTATGCCAAATGATATGTAAAATCAGCACATCTGCATGCGCGCGCAAACACGCACACACACACACACACACATACACACACACACACGGGCAGTTAACTGATTTAGTGCCGAGGGATTATATATCGCCAAAGGTGACCTCCCATTTGGACAGAAGGACAATATACTAGGGTTATCGTGTTATTTGTTTTATTTCGTGGTATCTTCTGCGGTGTTAATGTTCATTGAATGAACATTTACTTGATAACACATAGTGTATTTTTAATGACTGTGGAGTGTTTGAAAATATTGCCGTTCCATGTTTTGTATTAACCGTCTGTGCAGTTCATGCAGTATATGCGGTGAATACAAAACTTGGAACGGCAATATTGTCAAACACTCCAGTCATTACAAATACACCCTATATTTGTTCATTAGTTTGTGCACCATGTTTGTTCCAAACCTACTTTTTGTTTGGAACTGATTAATAAGTTGGTTAATTTGGCACTGATTGTTTGATTGATTGATTGAGTATTTTTAATGACTGTGGAGTGTTTGAAAATATTGCCGTTCCATGTTTTGTATTAACCGTCTGTGCACTACAATAACAGCAGCAACAACAACAATATAGTAATGATAATCATATCATTACTATATTGTTGTTGTTGCTGCTGTTATTGTAGATTCTTAAAATACCTGTCTTTACATAAGAAACTAAGAACAATTCGTCTGCGGTAACTTTTTTGTTTCAAGTAGGACGGACCAAATACTTTGAGTTCATCTGCTTTGCTGCTATTCATCACCCCCACATGTCTTCATAACCAACAATACCAGATCGTCAGGTCTGAGAGTGCATGCAGTCAATTCCGTTAGGTAGCGCATAAATGTAAAATATGCACAAAGCCAAAAGTTACTCATGAATGCAGTATATATGCCTCTTCTTCTTCTTCTTCTTCTTCTTCTTCTTCTTCTTATTATTATTATTATTATTATTATTATTATTATTATTATTATTATTATTATTATTATTATTATTATTATTATTATTACTTATTATTATTATTATTATTATCATCATTACTATTCTTATTGGTGTTATTATCACCGTTCCTCTTCTTCGTTCTTCCTCTTCGTCATCATCCTACTCCTTCCTCCTTGTTCTCTTCGTGTTGTTGTTTTCTTGTCTTCTCCTCTGTCCACAATACTCTAAACACTCTTCTGAACCACACACCTCCACTGCCACCGGTCTCGTCAACAATTCGTCACTCTTTTTCCAGCCCCTCATTATACACACACTAACAGCCCCACACACACTCACATGAACAGCCCCCCCCCCCCCCCCACTCTCTCTCTCTCTCTCTCTCTCTCTCTCACACACACACACACACACACACACACACACACACACACACAATTTTTCAGTAATCATTTTTGTTTCGGTTCTTGCCATGATATTTCTGTCTTGCAAGCCGCCGCTCATCCTTGTTACAGAATCTGCGATTATTTTCTTTATCTCTGTTTTTCACTATCAATATCACAAATTGCGTTTCCATTTTCATCCTCTTCATTATTTTAATTTTGTCCCTGTCTGCGTGCTCTTCTTGTAGTTAATGTTTTTATTCCCGCGAAAAGCGAGGAAATATCAGTCGTCTGCGCTTGTTGTTTCACGGAATCAATAACTGCGGTGTTGTGTGCTGTCTTTATCATGCTCTGTTCGGTCATTTAGTCCACAGACTGGTATATTTTTGAGATGTTAATGTGGTAGCTGTCCCTTGTATTCCGCAACTGCATACGAGATTTACACGCTCAAATATGGTATACAGTCGGAATGGATGTGGTGTAGGGGTTAGTGCGTTGGCCTTCCCAATCAGACACAGAAACGCAGACAGACAGACAGACAGACAGACAAAAGTTCATTAGTCGTGGTTCCAACTTCACGGCATAGGGTTGCCCCATAATGCTCCATTCCTGTGCCAGTGAACATCACACAACATGCTCCTCACTGCCCCATGTGACAGACACACACAGAAAGAAAGAAATGAGTATAAGCGAATGTGGCAACACATGTCTTCATCGAGGAACAAGAACATTTAGCTGGACAACTATCGTATCACAGCCACATACAAGTAACCACGTGTTCTGTCAATACATAACGCGCGCATATGTGTTGTTTATGTGTTCCTTGCAGCAAGCATGTCGACTGCTTTTCTGTGAATGTCATATTTCCAGAGGTACCATGATGCAGAAGGTAGATGTTCGAGTATCTGATGTGGATGAATTGAAGTCGCTGCTGATGACTGAAGGACACACAGGAACTTTGGAAGTAACAACAGGACGACGGTTGTTTCAGGAAATGACGTTTCTCATCTTACGATTCACATTGCTGCACACGGCACACAAACATACTATCACTAAACTAATTCACATTAATACTACAACTACCACAACTAACATATCGGCGGCAATATATAGTTTGCCATTGCCGAACTCATAATTCAGAGCCATGCGTCTGGTACCACGGTCTCCGCTCGTAACCGTTCTTTTAGACTCTGTTCATTTAGAGTGCGCACTTCTTTGTGTCAATTCATTATTCATCATTCCCGGTGACAATTATTCAGTATGTTTTGTCTGAACTCGTATGTTTCTCTTATCATCATCGTCTCCCTTCAATAGATCTGATCATAGCTCTTTTCGTGACATGGCAATAGGTATCCCTCTGAGTATTCTTGATCCTCGATGAGGACTTTGTTCAAAACGCCTGCCTATATATTCGTGTGTATGTGTGTGGTGGTGGTAGGGGGGGGGGTGTCTTTCTCCTAAAGCTTTCCAGGTATAGTTTGCGTTCATTTGTATTCATATTATGTACAGTACTACTTCGATTAACTATCACCATAGGGACCAGGGCATCGGTGGATAACCGAATAGGCGGATAATAGAAATCTCTTTATGCATATGTACGGTCAACATTTTTGGGCATGTTATAAGAAGAAATACATTGGAGAACTTGGTGACGACTGGCAAGATCGAGGGGAAGAGAACAATGGGAAGACAGAGAAGTAAATACCGGGATGGCTTGACCACGTGGCATGGTCGAGACAAGAACACTGAGCTGATCCACGACTCTGATGATCGAGTGAAATGGCAAATCATGAATCGCCCACGCTTATCGGCATGGAACATGATGGATGGACATTAACGTGATTTCACTGCGGGATTGGGACGAAAATGAAATTAATATTCTTTTTAAGTGAATAATACATACATATTGTATTGAATGTTACAAAACGATCAATATAAACTTCTATATAAGAGTAGTAATGTACAGAAATATCTTGTAATTCTATCAACCTACGTTACTTTACAAAAATCTTTCATCTCCTTCTCTTACTTTGAGGCCCGTGCTTGATGTTCGGTATCTTACGCAGAAGTAGGATCTGTGTTGCATTTGCCTCTTACATTCTAAACCAGTTGATGCACTTTGATAACATTGTTTCTGCTTCTGAGTGGTTAGCTCCGTGGTTCTCAACCGGTGGGGAATTCCTCCCCAGGGGGGAATTTTAGGGTTTCCAAGAGGGGAATTAAGATTATTTCAAGATCGCATTAATACAAGAACCAGTTACTTGATATTGTTTTTCCCTCTAAATGTTACGGTTCTGTACTTCTCGCCCTAATGAAATTCGTTTTATAACGTAAGCAGGCCCGCAAATCACGTTTTATGTAGATGTCTAGACTTGTTTTAGTATGTGTTATTAAATTTAGCTTCCATTTTTATGTATACTGTGTAAAAAGGGGGGGGGGGGGTTATAGGGAGGAAATTTGAAAATTGGGGGGGGGGGGGGTGCCGTTCTGAACATATGGTAAAGGGGGCATGTGCCAAAAAAGGTTGAGAACCACTGGGTAGCTGTAGGTTTTTGGTTAAGAACTGATCCTTCATCGTCATCAGTTTCTTGTTCTTCAATGGTAGTCACACTAGAAACAATTTCATCATCGTCCAAAATTTCAAAGCCTTCATCCATTATGTCACATTCGAACCTATTTTGTTCTTCTTCTGGCGTAATGTTTTCAGTTTAGTCCTGCATTGTTACACAGTTTTGTCAACACCAAGAGTCTCAGTTCCTTCAGTTTCGTCAATAGGTTCAGACAAGAGTTTATTCTACCCATTCTTTAGGTTAGACACTGTAAGGTCAGCCCAGGCAACATTGAAAATAACGTCCTTTATGTTGTATCTAGAATGTCTTTTATTTTATTTTTTTAGACGATGGCGGATAACAGAAGCAGTCGGTTACACTAGTGACGGTTAATCGCAGTTTTATGTATATTCATCCAGTGCCTTCTCGGCTGGCGTGGGCGATCATGTCTCTCCACACATTACGATCTCCGACGTCATAGATCATTTCACGCGTTGATTCCCTTCCGTGCCAAAACACAAGACTTGTCAAGAATCTCCTCACGATGTCTTCCTCTATCACTCTTTCTGCAAATCTTTCCGTTTGTCACAACATGTTCCAGTTTTTGTCTTCTCATAACGTAGCCAAAACTTGATGACTGCCTCTTTCTGATGTTTGTGATAAGTTGTCTTTGCGAATCGTTCTGATTGTTTGGCTGTCCAACTAATTTTCAGCATTCTTCTATAAAACTACATCTCCAAGACCCGTGAATATTTTTCGCCTGAATACTAATTGTCCAGGACTCGCATCTGTATGGTAAAACTGATTCTATGTAACATGCAATAAACCCTGTTTCTAATTTTCAAGGACAGTGACTTAGTGCACAAAACTTTCTTTAATATTTGATAGATTGCCGTTTTTGTTTGTATATGTATGTGTGTGTGTGTGTGTGTGTGTGTGGGGGGGGGGGGGGGTTGCTTCGGTGGGTGGTTAAATTATTAGCCGGGTGAGGAAGCAGCATTCGTCAGAGGTGTCACCATGGGAGGAGCACCCCAAAGTTAGCACACTAGCTGGACGCGAACCCTTCTCACGCCTCTGGTGTGATGCGCCTATTGTTCCTATACATCTAGAGCACCCCTTGACATCTAACCCTCCTACCCGTTGTTTCTTCCCTCCAACGTTTTCTATTTTCTTGAGAAATACGTCAACAAAATAGCGTTCTACTTTCCTGCCCATTTCATGCACAGGCCGCGATTGCTGCATGGATATTTTTATTTCTACTTTGCGTATCTGATCTCCTCCTGGCTTATCCTTCTGTACATAGCCTTTCGCCTATTTGCAGATTAAGGTTCCTTAATGTACACGTTTTGGCGTATTGATTTTACCAACCCTGCGTATTATTTAACGAATGCATTTGTCCGACATATCTGCATGTTCGCCGGGTGGCTTCTGGGGGATTTCGGCGGTCGTTTGTCATGACGTAGTCGGAGGGTTTAACTGGGGGTACTGTCTGTCTATCTGTCTGTCTGTCTATCTATCTATCTATCTATCTATCTATCTATCTATCTATCTATCTATCTATCTATCTATCTATCTATCTATCTATCTATCTATCTATCTATCTGTCTGTCTGTCTGTCTGTCTGTCTGTCTATCTCTATCTATCTATCTATCTGTCTATCTATCTATCTATCTATCTATCTATCTATCTATCTATCTATCTATCTATCTATCTATCTATCTATCTATCTGTCTGTCTGTCTGCCTGCCAGCCTGTCTGTCTGTCTGTCCGTCCGTCCGTCCGTCTGTCTGTTTGTCTGTCTGTCTGTCTGTCTTATTGAATTGCATTAATATTCTTTACGTAACACGATGTATATGTATAATACTTTGTTCCATGTTTGTATGGGTGTTCACGACAGTTGTCGATGTATGTCTATCAAAGTGTGGGAGTCTGTGCATATTACTTTGAGGGATTGTGTGATGGAATGTGTGTATGCGTGTGTGGTTTTATGTAAGATTTAATGTGAATGTAACATGCACAATAGATAATTGATGTACGAGATATGAGTGATTGGAAGGGCCGAATGTAAGACAGGCGTGCGTACCCAATTTGTGATCCTTTGAAAACAAAGTTCGTAGAGGGCATGGGCTCACTAGAGGATATGGGCTCACTAGAGGATATGGGCTCACTAGAGGATATGGGCTCACTAGAGGATATGGGCTCACTAGAGGATATGGGCTCACTAGAGGATATGGGCTCACTAGAGGATATGGGCTCACTAGAGGATATGGGCTCACTAGAGGATATGGGCTCACTAGAGGATATGGGCTCACTAGAGGATATGGGCTCACTAGAGGATATGGGCTCACTAGAGGACACGGGCTCACTAGAGGATATGGGCTCACTAGAGGATATGGGCTCACTAGAGGATATGGGCTCACTAGAGGACACGGGCTCACTAGAGGATATGGGCTCACTAGAGGACACGGGCTCACTAGGGGACAGGGGCTCACTAGAGGACACGGGCTCACTAGAGGATATGGGCTCACTAGAGGATATGGGCTCACTAGAGGATATGGGCTCACTAGAGGATATGGGCTCACTAGAGGATATGGGCTCACTAGGGGACAGGGGCTCACTAGAGGACATGGGCTCACTAGAGGATATGGGCTCACTAGGGGACAGGGGCTCACTAGAGGATATGGGCTCACTAGAGGATATGGGCTCACTAGAGGATATGGGCTCACTAGAGGACACGGGCTCACTAGAGGATATGGGCTCACTAGAGGATATGGGCTCACTAGAGGATATGGGCTCACTAGAGGACACGGGCTCACTAGAGGATATGGGCTCACTAGAGGATATGGGCTCACTAGAGGATATGGGCTCACTAGAGGACACGGGCTCACTAGAGGATATGGGCTCACTAGAGGATATGGGCTCACTAGAGGATATGGGCTCACTAGAGGATATGGGCTAACTAGAGGATATGGGCTCACTAGAGGACACGGGCTCACTAGAGGATATGGGCTCACTAGAGGATATGGGCTCACTAGAGGATATGGGCTCACTAGAGGATATGGGCTCACTAGAGGATATGGGCTCACTAGAGGATATGGGCTCACTAGAGGATATGGGCTCACTAGAGGATATGGGCTCACTAGAGGATATGGGCTCACTAGAGGACACGGGCTCACTAGAGGATATGGGCTCACTAGAGGATATGGGCTCACTAGAGGATATGGGCTCACTAGAGGATATGGGCTCACTAGAGGATATGGGCTCACTAGAGGATATGGGCTCACTAGAGGATATGGGCTCACTAGGGGATATGGGCTCACTAGAGGATATGGGCTCACTAGAGGATATGGGCTCACTAGAGGATATGGGCTCACTAGAGGATATGGGCTCACTAGAGGATATGGGCTCACTAGAGGATATGGGCTCACTAGAGGATATGGGCTCACTAGAGGATATGGGCTCACTAGAGGATATGGGCTCACTAGAGGATATGGGCTCACTAGAGGATATGGGCTCACTAGAGGATATGGGCTCACTAGAGGATATGGGCTCACTAGAGGATATGGGCTCACTAGAGGACACGGGCTCACTAGAGGATATGGGCTCACTAGAGGATATGGGCTCACTAGAGGATATGGGCTCACTAGGGGATATGGGCTCACTAGAGGATATGGGCTCACTAGAGGATATGGGCTCACTAGAGGATATGGGCTCACTAGAGGATATGGGCTCACTAGAGGATATGGGCTCACTAGAGGATATGGGCTCACTAGAGGACACGGGCTCACTAGAGGATATGGGCTCACTAGAGGATATGGGCTCACTAGAGGATATGGGCTCACTAGAGGACACGGGCTCACTAGAGGATATGGGCTCACTAGAGGATATGGGCTCACTAGAGGATATGGGCTCACTAGAGGATATGGGCTCACTAGAGGACACGGGCTCACTAGAGGATATGGGCTCACTAGAGGATATGGGCTCACTAGAGGACACGGGCTCACTAGAGGATATGGGCTCACTAGAGGATATGGGCTCACTAGAGGACACGGGCTCACTAGAGGATATGGGCTCACTAGAGGATATGGGCTCACTAGAGGATATGGGCTCACTAGAGGATATGGGCTCACTAGAGGATATGGGCTCACTAGAGGATATGGGCTCACTAGAGGATATGGGCTCACTAGAGGACACGGGCTCACTAGAGGATATGGGCTCACTAGGGGACAGGGGCTCACTAGAGGATATGGGCTCACTAGAGGATATGGGCTCACTAGAGGATATGGGCTCACTAGAGGATATGGGCTCACTAGAGGATATGGGCTCACTAGAGGACACGGGCTCACTAGAGGATATGGGCTCACTAGAGGACACGGGCTCACTAGAGGATATGGGCTCACTAGAGGATATGGGCTCACTAGAGGACAAGGGCTCACTAGAGGATATGGGCTCACTAGAGGATATGGGCTCACTAGAGGATATGGGCTCACTAGAGGATATGGGCTCACTAGAGGATATGGGCTCACTAGGGGACAGGGGCTCACTAGAGGATATGGGCTCACTAGAGGATATGGGCTCACTAGAGGATATGGGCTCACTAGAGGATATGGGCTCACTAGAGGATATGGGCTCACTAGGGGACAGGGGCTCACTAGAGGATATGGGCTCACTAGAGGACACGGGCTCACTAGAGGATATGGGCTCACTAGGGGACAGGGGCTCACTAGAGGATATGGGCTCACTAGGGGACAGGGGCTCACTAGAGGATATGGGCTCACTAGAGGACACGGGCTCACTAGAGGATATGGGCTCACTAGAGGACACGGGCTCACTAGAGGATATGGGCTCACTAGATGACAGGGGCTCACTAGAGGATATGGGCTCACTAGGGGACAGGGGCTCACTAGAGGATATGGGCTCACTAGAGGACACGGGCTCACTAGAGGATATGGGCTCACTAGAGGATATGGGCTCACTAGAGGACACGGGCTCACTAGAGGATATGGGCTCACTAGAGGACACGGGCTCACTAGAGGATATGGGCTCACTAGGGGACAGGGGCTCACTAGAGGATATGGGCTCACTAGAGGATATGGGCTCACTAGAGGATATGGGCTCACTAGAGGACACGGGCTCACTAGAGGACACGGGCTCACTAGAGGATATGGGCTCACTAGGGGACAGGGGCTCACTAGAGGATATGGGCTCACTAGGGGACAGGGGCTCACTAGAGGATATGGGCTCACTAGAGGACACGGGCTCACTAGAGGATATGGGCTCACTAGAGGACACGGGCTCACTAGAGGATATGGGCTCACTAGAGGACACGGGCTCACTAGAGGATATGGGCTCACTAGAGGACACGGGCTCACTAGAGGATATGGGCTCACTAGAGGACACGGGCTCACTAGAGGATATGGGCTCACTAGGGGACAGGGGCTCACTAGAGGATATGGGCTCACTAGAGGATATGGGCTCACTAGAGGATATGGGCTCACTAGAGGATATGGGGATATGGGCTCACTAGAGGACACGGGCTCACTAGAGGACACGGGCTCACTAGAGGATATGGGCTCACTAGAGGACACGGGCTCACTAGAGGATATGGGCTCACTAGAGGATATGGGCTCACTAGAGGATATGGGCTCACTAGAGGATATGGGCTCACTAGAGGATATGGGCTCACTAGAGGATATGGGCTCACTAGAGGATATGGGCTCACTAGAGGATATGGGCTCACTAGAGGATATGGGCTCACTAGAGGACACGGGCTCACTAGAGGACACGGGCTCACTAGAGGACATGGGCTCACTAGGGGACAGGGGCTCACTAGAGGACACGGGCTCACTAGAGGACACGGGCTCACTAGAGGATATGGGCTCACTAGGGGACAGGGGCTCACTAGAGGACACGGGCTCACTAGAGGACACGGGCTCACTAGAGGATATGGGCTCACTAGGGGACAGGGGCTCACTAGAGGACACGGGCTCACTAGAGGACACAGGCTCACTAGAGGACACAGGCTCACTAGAGGACACAGGCTCACTAGAGGACACAGGCTCACTAGAGGACAGGGGCTCACTAGGGGACACGGGCTCACTAGAGGACACAGGCTCACTAGAGGACACGGGCTCACTAGAGGACACAGGCTCACTAGAGGACACAGGCTCACTAGAGGACACAGGCTCACTAGAGGACACAGGCTCACTAGAGGACACGGGCTCACTAGAGGACACAGGCTCACTAGAGGACACAGGCTCACTAGAGGACACAGGCTCACTAGAGGACACAGGCTCACTAGAGGACACGGGCTCACTAGAGGACAGGGGCTCACTAGGGGACACGGGCTCACTAGGGGACACGGGCTCACTAGAGGACACAGGCTCACTAGAGGACACAGGCTCACTAGAGGACACAGGCTCACTAGAGGACACGGGCTCACTAGAGGACACAGGCTCACTAGAGGACACAGGCTCACTAGAGGACACAGGCTCACTAGAGGACACAGGCTCACTAGAGGACACAGGCTCACTAGAGGACACAGGCTCACTAGAGGACACGGGCTCACTAGAGGACACAGGCTCACTAGAGGACACAGGCTCACTAGAGGACACAGGCTCACTAGAGGACACGGGCTCACTAGAGGACACAGGCTCACTAGAGGACACGGGCTCACTAGAGGACACGGGCTCACTAGGGGACACAGGCTCACTAGAGGACACAGGCTCACTAGAGGACACAGGCTCACTAGAGGACACAGGCTCACTAGGGGACACGGGCTCACTAGAGGACACAGGCTCACTAGAGGACACAGGCTCACTAGAGGACACAGGCTCACTAGAGGACACAGGCTCACTAGAGGACACGGGCTCACTAGGGGACACGGGCTCACTAGAGGACACAGGCTCACTAGAGGACACAGGCTCACTAGAGGACACAGGCTCACTAGAGGACACAGGCTCACTAGAGGACACAGGCTCACTAGAGGACACAGGCTCACTAGAGGACACAGGCTCACTAGAGGACACAGGCTCACTAGAGGACACAGACTCACTAGAGGACACGGGCTCACTAGAGGACACAGGCTCACTAGAGGACACAGGCTCACTAGAGGACACAGGCTCACTAGAGGACACGGGCTCACTAGAGGACAGGGGCTCACTAGAGGACAGGGGCTCACTAGAGGACACAGGCTCACTAGAGGACACAGGCTCACTAGAGGACACAGGCTCACTAGAGGACACAGGCTCACTAGAGGACACAGGCTCACTAGAGGACACAGGCTCACTAGAGGACACGGGCTCACTAGAGGACAGGGGCTCACTAGGGGACACGGGCTCACTAGGGGACACGGGCTCACTAGAGGACACAGGCTCACTAGAGGACACAGGCTCACTAGAGGACACAGGCTCACTAGAGGACACAGGCTCACTAGGGGACACGGGCTCACTAGAGGACACAGGCTCACTAGAGGACACAGGCTCACTAGAGGACACAGGCTCACTAGAGGACACAGGCTCACTAGAGGACACAGGCTCACTAGAGGACACAGGCTCACTAGAGGACACGGGCTCACTAGAGGACACAGGCTCACTAGAGGACACAGGCTCACTAGAGGACACAGGCTCACTAGAGGACACAGGCTCACTAGAGGACACAGGCTCACTAGAGGACACAGGCTCACTAGAGGACACAGGCTCACTAGAGGACAGGGGCTCACTAGAGGACAGGGGCTCACTAGAGGACAGGGGCTCACTAGGGGACACGGGCTCACTAGGGGACACGGGCTCACTAGAGGACACAGGCTCACTAGAGGACACAGGCTCACTAGAGGACACAGGCTCACTAGAGGACACAGGCTCACTAGGGGACACGGGCTCACTAGAGGACACAGGCTCACTAGAGGACACAGGCTCACTAGAGGACACAGGCTCACTAGAGGACACGGGCTCACTAGAGGACACGGGCTCACTAGAGGACACAGGCTCACTAGAGGACACAGGCTCACTAGAGGACACATGCTCACTAGAGGACACGGGCTCACTAGAGGACACGGGCTCACTAGAGGACACAGGCTCACTAGAGGACACGGGCTCACTAGAGGACACAGGCTCACTAGAGGACACAGGCTCACTAGAGGACACAGGCTCACTAGAGGACAGGGGCTCACTAGGGGACAGGGGCTCACTAGAGGACACAGGCTCACTAGAGGACACAGGCTCACTAGAGGACACAGGCTCACTAGAGGACACAGGCTCACTAGAGGACACAGGCTCACTAGAGGACACAGGCTCACTAGAGGACACGGGCTCACTAGAGGACACGGGCTCACTAGAGGACACGGGCTCACTAGAGGACACGGGCTCACTAGAGGACACAGGCTCACTAGAGGACACAGGCTCACTAGAGGACACAGGCTCACTAGAGGACACAGGCTCACTAGAGGACACAGGCTCACTAGAGGACACGGGCTCACTAGAGGACACGGGCTCACTAGAGGACAGGGGCTCACTAGGGGACACGGGCTCACTAGGGGACACGGGCTCACTAGAGGACACAGGCTCACTAGAGGACACAGGCTCACTAGAGGACACAGGCTCACTAGAGGACACAGGCTCACTAGAGGACACAGGCTCACTAGAGGACACGGGCTCACTAGAGGACACGGGCTCACTAGAGGACACGGGCTCACTAGAGGACACGGGCTCACTAGAGGACACGGGCTCACTAGAGGACACAGGTTCAGTAGAGGACACAGGTTCACTAGAGGACACAGGTTCAGTAGAGGACACAGGTTCAGTAGAGGACACAGGTTCAGTAGAGGACACAGGTTCACTACAGGACACGGGCTCACTAGAGGACAGGGGCTCACTAGGGGACACAGGCTCACTAGAGGACACAGGCTCACTAGAGGACACGGGCTCACTAGGGGACACGGGCTCACTAGAGGACACAGGCTCACTAGAGGACACAGGCTCACTAGAGGACACAGGCTCACTAGAGGACACAGGCTCACTAGAGGACACAGGTTCAGTAGAGGACACAGGTTCACTACAGGACACGGGCTCACTAGAGGACAGGGGCTCACTAGGGGACACGGGCTCACTAGGGGACACGGGCTCACTAGAGGACACAGGCTCACTAGAGGACACAGGCTGACTAGAAGACACGGGCTCACTAGAGGACACAGGCTCACTAGAGGACACAGGCTTACTAGAGGACACAGGCTGACTAGAAGACACGGGCTCACTAGAGGACATAGGCTCACTAGAGGACACAGGCTGAATAGAGGACACGGGCTCACTACAGAACAGGCTCACTAGAGGAAAAGGCTGAATAGAGGACAAGGGCTCCCTACGGGACACAGGTTGTCTACAGGACAGCTCACTAGAGGACACAGGCTCACTAGGGGACACAGGTTCACTAGGGGTCACAGGCTCACTAGGACACTTAATCTGGTGAAGAATGGGTGCCCGTGCCGGAAGGCTGCGGGACGTCTTTGTTAACTTCATTAAGTTAGTTAGAATTAAAGTCGACAGGGTCGACTTCATAGCACCTGGTGTGTATCCCATATGGGTCAGTCTCTTTCCGCAGCACGGAAAGCGCCGCACAAAGTACCAACTCCGTAGCTCAGGAGTCTCCGAAAAAATTCATTCGTGAACCGAAGGATGCGGCCTGTAATCGAACCCACAACCTTCGGAGCCGGAGGCAGACGGCTTGGCCACTTATGGAAGCAAAAAAGCCCGATGGTTGTTGAGACACAAGTACAGGCACTGATGTTTTAAGGATTCTTCCCAGGGAGATGTAATCGTCTACATGGACGGGTCTGTTGTGTGGCACACGCGGAGCTCAAAGGCTTTCACAGCCCATGTTGGAGGGAAGAACTCTTAAGGAAGACAGAAGATTTTGTCAGGGAAGACAAAAGCGCAATGAGAGCTTCCAAAGGAGAAGAGCCAATCAACACAAGCCTGGTGTGGTCAGTCGCTATGCGCTGAGGAAGATCTCGTTTCCTGTGCGACGAGCGTGAGATCTGCTCCTTGAACAGTGAAATACGCCAGGCAATAAACTGTCCAACCTGTTGTTTGCGTCTTCATTATTCCAATTCAACGAGATGTTATTCTACACATGAACGGGGGTACGAAGAAGGCAATATGGCGGCAAAGACGTCCATTGGTGTATAGCGAACAGCCGAACGGCCCGGGAAGAAGCTGGTTTCTCCCGGCCGAAGGATACAGGATATGTGTGAGGGCACGAAGCACCTACTGTATGAGGGCGGGGTGGCTTGGGAGCATGCTCAGTGCGCATGTGTGGGACAAGCGGAAAAACGGATCGAACGTCTGGCAACAGGGTACGAACTCGCGACATGAGAAAGACACCCGGAATCATGACCCTAGTGGGCTCCAGAGAGTGTCATGAAGGTACAAGTAATGGCCGAGATATTCGGGGAATGGGGACTACTTCTCGCGATCGGAAACTTCCTGCCGTGTTTATTCCGCGGCGGAGTTTTTATCACTACGTCCCCGAGTCAAGTAGAAGTCAACACATTTGTCTATCAGAGTGGTGTAGGGGTTAATCCTGCTTCCTCGCAGTCAGGTTACATGAAGTAGTTTACATGCTTGCACTGCAATTTTTTAGTGTCATGCAGACTTCCAGTGAAGGGCGTAATTGCAATGTTCTGTAAAACTACACGCAACTAAATTTACATTGAAGAACAGCAATTTCTCTGTAGCGAATAGAGAGACCTAGGACATTGGTAACTGTACATGGGCGTGGTACTAAACTACTCGGATGACCTCTACAAACACAAGTAGCCATGACAACCTGTAGTTGAAACCGGAGCCCCTGGCGCGTGGCGTGAAAGTTGACAAGGTTACTTAATATCTTCTCCAGATGATGTAACGTGTCATCATGACCTGCCAAGAGTGACGTGTCTGTGACATCAACAGGAAATGAATGCCAGGTAAGTCAGTTTGTTGTGACTGTCCTTGGATAGCTACGTCAGCGATTCTCAAACTATCTTTGAATAGCTAATTCAATGATTCGTAATCTGCCCTGAATATGTAAGTCACAGATTCTCAAACTGTCTCTAGGTAGCTAAGTCAGTGATTCTCAAACTGCCCATGGATAGCTACGTCAGCGGTTCTCCAACTATATTGAATAACTAAGCAGCGATTCTCAATGTTGGTTCTTTCCTCTTCTTCGTTCATCTTTGGATAAGCATGCGTCACACCTGGTTATTCATCTCAGGTGTCAGTGTGTCCGACTTTGGCCTGCCTTTGTATCAGGCTTGCTTCCTCTAGACAGATTCCAACCGAGGGTAAAAGGCTAAATTTACCCATGGGTAGGTTTTTCTTCCTAACTATTTTGCCAAAGCAACGGCCTTATGGTCTATTCTTTCCACTCTCCAACTGCCGTGGAATTTTTAACTTGCGCAATTTGCACACGGAATCTCCTGTTTTCCGCCCGTATTCTAGAATGTTAGTACCCAATCTCACTACCAAAGAGGTCAACGGGCCGTGTGATATTAGATATCAATGGTTCATGGGAAAGTGTCCAACTCTGTGCTGAAATAGAACATTGCACTAGGGCGGAAGCCTTATCAATACATGTCTCGACGCTCGGTGTGTATTGCATGGTTTGGCCTACTCCAATAATAGACACACATCGTCACCATTTGCCATGCCGGTAAACGTGGGCGGTCAAGTTTCGCCGTCTCACTCGATCACCATCTCGACCATGCCACGTGGCGAAGTCATCCAGGTATTTACGTCCCTGCCTTCCCCTTGTTCTTTCCCCCTCAATGTTGCCAGTTGTCCCCAAGGTATCTATTTTATTTCTTATTATAACGAGACAAACATCAGCTAAGTACTTCTTGTAAGCACTCAACCTAGCCTAAATGATAAGCGCTCTAGTTCTTAAACTTCCGGTGCGCTGATATCAGGGCAGTGTGAACGTTCCCTACACCGATCAGTTGGACTTAAAAGTTAACTTTTCGTTCAGAAAGCAATGGTAGACTAGTTAGTTGTATATCTTTTACAGGACATCGCAGTCAACCCCAGCATTGTTTGGCTGTTTGTGATCTCTTGGCAAGTTTACATTCAGTAGTTTCCCATTGGTTTCTGAACGATCGGCACCCATACCATGTTATTTTTTTAAAAACCCAAACGCAAAGCGGTCTGCTGCCAAATCACCCGCAGCTGTATTTCGATCGCGGGTATGCAGGTTTACGAACTGAGTGCGTAACCTCTTCGCCACGGAAATTACAGACCACTGAACGTAAATTTGCCTGGAAGATCAACCTTGGGTTGACCACAATTTTCTGCAAATACCATAAGCAACTTCTATATCGGTCTCCCTGGCCAAGGCGTTAACGACATTGTTCGTAATTCCGTATATCAAGGTGGGGAAAACAGCAGTTGCGAAAATCGGCAGCGGTTCGCGCCGCGCTGGTAACTTATGGGGGTATGTGAGCCGGTCGTTCAGAAAGCAATCGCAAACTACTGAACGTAAAGCTTGCCTAGTACATCAACAGCACCTGAAAAATGCTGATGTTGACGGCAACCTTCTTTAAGGGATATGCAACATAAAATAAACTTATATATATATATATATATGCTTATGTGGTTGTATCATTAGTTAGTTAGTTAGTTAGTCGACAGATCATCCTCGTTGCACATCGAACCATTCAGTCCATAAGTGCTCGGATCCCCTCAGCAAATCCCGCAGCGTGTAGCGGCCAACGACGCCAGTTCTGTGTTGGTTTATCAATCTTCTTTGGCTTCCTGCGTAGTGTTCTTGTTTGGCCACCCCTCTTTTAATTTGCCAGCCGAGACCGCTTCAGAGGCAGCAACCATTCTCTTCGGATCGACCCCTCCTCTATCCTCTTGATCATGTTCATTGAGTCGCTAAGGAAACAAGCCCTAGTGAATGTCTGTGTCTCGAGCCATGTTATTGCTTTACTTACTGCCATGACTTCCATGGTCAGGCTACTTGTGGTTTCAGTGAAAGCACCAGAGTCCTCCTTCACAATTCTCCCTCCGGCCCGAGCTGTAAAGGCCCATGAGCTTCTCACATGTCGGACGACCGACCCATCTGTGTAGATGACCGCGTCACCGTCTAGCGAATTCTCGAAAATCAACGCTTATACTTCAGCCTCAACAGCAGCCGGATTTTCTTGTCTGCATTTTCTATCTAGTTGGATGCAAACTGAAAAGGATGTGCAGAAGTCTGTTGGCACTTGCACCCACTCCTCGCCAGGTTCTAAGTCCTCAAGTGAACACACCTGTTGAAGAATGTCTTCGGCTTGACCCATCCACGACCGTCCTCTTTTTAACCTGCTGCCCTTCACCTTCCTAATTTCACTATGCGGTGGATGTTGTGTGTTTGCGTTAATTCTGAGGTAGGCGCGTGCCCTGCAAACTTGTATTCTCTCTTCAATGGTTGGAAAATCAAGAAGGTAGCGCATCGCCCTGCATGCTGTATCTCTTGTACATCCAAGAATAATGCGCATAGCTTCATTCTGTATCCTTTCCATCCTTTCTATCTGCTTATGGCTGAGAGTCAGGATTGCCATTGCATACTCCAAAACAGACATGACCAGCCCCTCGTACAGAAGACATAGATGGCGCTGCTCACAGTTTGCTGCCGCCATCACCCGCATCGCAGCCAAACCCCGCTTGGCCTTTGTTATCACCTGGTCTATGTGCACATTATAAGCAAGGCTTCGATCAAACCGTATCCCCAGGTAATTCATTGCCTGCGTTTTTTCCACCGTCTCTGAACACAGCATTACAGTTGGTGTTGGATTGTTGACAATATGATTATTCAACGAGAACCAAGTCACTGTTGCCTTTGTTGGGTTGACCATTGCCCCAGCTTCATCACACCAAGTACTTATGCGATTGAGTTCGGTTTGTAGTTCCACAGCAACCTCCTCTCTATCCTTACCCTGACGATACACTAAAACATCATCGGCATATGACAATGTCCTGCCAGGTCCAGAAATCTGCTCATTGGTGATTCTCACTGTGTAGGTGTTGAACAGTACCGGAGATAATGGTGATCCCTGTGGTAAACCAGGATATATTGTTGTTGGTTCCGAAGTCCAACTGCCACATCTAAAAACTACTTTCCGTTGGAAGAGGGCTGCAGCGATCCAACTAAGGAGGAATGGACTTACGTTTAGTTCAAGAAGCTGAAACATTAAAACATCCTGTGGTACTCTGTTGTATGCGTCCTCAAGATCAATCGCTGCAGCAACGGTTTCAGTGCCTGAGTGGAAACCTTCATAGACATCATGGGCAAAGACTGCTGCATTGGTCCAGGTTTCTCTTTTTGGACGGTACCCACCCAGGGTAGGTGGGAAAACACCTTGCCTCTCTAGTTGGCTTGATATTTTCCTGGCAATTACCTTCTCCAGCAGCTTGCCTATTGTATTCTGCATGGTTATAATTCGATATCCCTGAATTTTTTTGTGGTCTTTGTCAGGCTTCGGCAAGGGAATCAGATAGCTGTGTAACCATTCCTCCTTGATGCTAGCACTCCCTATACTGTTGTTGTACATGTCTGCTAGTTTCTCTAGCTCATTGTCGGTACACCTATTTATATCGTCGTATCTTATGCCATCAGGACCTGGAGCACTGTTTTTTGATCGTCGAAGCACAGCCTTGATTTCTTTCACTGTCACTGTATATATATATATATATATATATATATATATATATATATATATATATATATATATATATATATATATATATATATAACATAACTAACTACATATAACACAAATACATGTAACATAACTCATCTCACCCCTCATTGGCACCTTGCCGTCTTGACAGACGATAGTTTGTGCTTTAAAAAGGCATAATAACTTTTAACTATGGCGGTATCGAGTGTGACTGATAAGGCCAATTTGCGCTGTAAATGTCCGTTCACAGTGGGTGCATGTGAACACGTGGTCATTTCCACCATCATGCACCATCTTACGTCTCAAACGCTTGGTGTGTGACATTTCTGCAATAATTTTCTCCTTTGACTTTATTCCATTTCTGATGTTTGCCCTCCATGCAACACGTTCAGCGGCGACTTGCTCCCAATGTGCATTATCAATACCTGTATCAATCATGTCCCGCTTACACACGTCTTTGTATCGTAGTAGAGGCCGACCCTGAGATCTCTTACCCATCTGTAGTTCACCAAAAAAGATATCCTTTGGTATTCTACCATCATCCATCCTCCTAAGATGTCCTATCCATCTAAGTCTACGAAGACTGAGCATGGAATAAACTGTCACACAACCTGATCTTTCCAATACTTCAGTATTTGTGATTTTGTCTTGCCACTTAATACCAAGAATTCTTCGCAGACACCGCATATGAAAGCTGTTTAAATTGTTCTCTTGGTGTGAGTAAGTTGTCCAGGTTTCACTGCCATAAAGAAGAGTACTAAGGACACAGGCTTGATAGACAAGGACTTTTGTTTTGGCAGTAAGCTTCCTGTTCTCCCAGACTCTTTTTCTTAACCTGTTCATTGTTGTTGCTGCCTTACCAATCCGGTTGTTGATTTCCTGATCTAGGGATAACATAACTACATATAACATAACTGTATGTAACATAACTACATAAATCACAACTAAATATAACACAACTATATATAACACAATTTTTTATATATATATAACAAAACTACATATAACATAACTATATATAACACAACTTCATTTAACATAACTGTATATTTAAAAAAAAATTAGTTCCATGCCCTTCACAGGACGTAGCAGTCACCTTCAGCATTTTGGCTGTTCGTTATTCCTGAGTAAGTTTTACGTTCTGTAGTTGCCATTGCTTTCTGAACGACCGGCACCTATAACTTTTTCTTTAAAAAAAAAAACAGCACCGCTGCGTTTCGAACACGGGTATACGGGATTACGATTCGCGTCTGTGAACTCTCCGCCACGGAAACCGGTAACTGTATATAACATAAATACATATAATAAATACACCTAACATAAATGGATATAACATAACTATATATAACATAACTACATAAAAACAACTAAATATAATAATACAAGTACATATAACACAACTACATATAGCATAACTATATGTAACACAATTACATATTATACAACTTATATAGCATAAATATATATAACAACGCTACAGATAACATAACAACATATAACGTATCAACATATAATATAACTACCATAACAGCGCTGAATGTGCAGGACAGGGGAAATAAATGATTGTACATGCATTCCGGGACCTTGAACTAGCGGGAAAAATTCACCCAAATATTGGAAAATCACAACATAATATAATATACCGTGCTATAATATAACAAGATAAACGGACACAAGCCCAGCACTGCCAGGGGAGCAAAGTTTATAGACAATCTCTATATTTATTCCATGGTCCGGTAATAGCTCAGCGTCCAGCGGTGGGCTGACCCAGGGTCGCCGCTAGATGCCTCTAATGTAGGAACAAACAAACGGCCAATCTCCTTTCTGCTAATCCGAAATGAAATCCATGCCTAATGTATCGGGCTTTGGAACTGCGTCCACGACCAGGAAGATTGAATTCAAGGCACCAAAAAAATATAACCCACAACATTTGAAAGTTATTTATTGTGTGCATTTTATTTCGTTTTCTTCGTGGTTTAACTCTTCTTTGATGAAATGCTTTGGAGCGAGCAGTGGGGCGGGAATGGGCTGGCGGGGCGGTGATTTGTTTATATTAAGTTGTATGTGTGCTTAAAAGGGAAAAGAAAGGGGGGGGGGTGAGAGAGCGGTGTGGTTGTTGCCTGATGGGAGTTTCCAAATGGCATGTCTTTATCATGTTGGAACATAACACGTCAAATCTCTGGCAGCCACAAACGGAAGCAGTGGCGCGCGAGGGATGTGCAGTTTGATTGGATTAGCTGCCGAGAGGTCATCATGACCTGGATCTGATCCCTCCCCGCTTCCTTCTGGCAGGGGGGGGAATAATCAAGACCTATAGCCGGCTCGCGCCAGTTTTTTTTTTTTTTTTCGGGTGGGGGGTTGCAAATAGCCGAATACGTTTTTGATTCCCTTCAATGACCACGGTGATAATCCAATAATCAGAAAGTGTGATTACAGGCATGGCGATTACGCGGACCGATCGGAGATGGGCTTGGTGGTGTCCGTCGGATGAAGGAGCGTCGTCATCGTTTGGGGGAGGGAGGGGAGATTGGGAAGCTCCGGGGATTAGATTAGAAGGCTTGGCCGGAGAGCTGAAGGTTATTAAAATTAAGTTGTGAGGAGGACAGAAGAGATGATGAAAAAGGGGTTAGAAGAGGATGACGGAGTATGTTGCCGGGAATGTCTGGTGGACAACAACAACAACGAAATTGTTTGAAACTATCAGCGGGGAAATGAAATGTTGCGTGAACGGCCGCGGAAGGCTGGTTGAATGGGCCTTTATTATATCTATAATAGGGGACAGCGGGATTACAACAAATGTACTTATACGCGGAAGCAGCACTGGGGGGCGTGAGCAGGCTTCGGGAGCTATTCCAATGGGCGAATTAATACAGAGGATGATGGCCAGGTCTCCTGTATTGGCTTGGTGTGGCATAGAGAGAATGATATGCAATTTGGACATGCCGAGCGAACTGGCCTCTCACACTGCAAGGGTTAATTTGGTCGGACGTCCCCAGTCGGGGCCAACCATGCGAGTAGGGAGCGGCGAATACACTTCTGTTGCTTGGATTGTTTGTCCCTTTTGCTTGGATTGTTTCTATCTGTCTTTGCTTGGATTGTTTCTATATGTCTTTGTTTGGATTGTTTCTATATGTCTTTGCTTGGATTGTTTCTATATGTCTTTGCTTGGATTGTTTCTATATGTCTTTGCTTGGATTGTTTGTGTCTATCTTTGCTTGGATTGTTTCTATATGTCTTTGCTTGGATTGTTTGTGTCTATCTTTGCTTGGATTGTTTCTATATGTCTTTGCTTGGATTGTTTGTGTCTATCTTTGCTTGGATTGTTTCTATATGTCTTTGCTTGGATTGTTTCTATATGTCTTTGCTTGGATTGTTTCTATATGTCTTTGCTTGGATTGTGATTATCTTTGCTTGGATTGTTTCTATATGTCTTTGCTTGGATTGTTTCTATATGTCTTTGCTTGTTTTGTTTCTATATGTCTTTGCTTGGATTGTTTCTATATGTCTTTGCTTGGATTGTTTCTATATGTCTTTGCTTGGATTGTTTGTATATGTCTTTGCTTGGATTGTTTCTATATGTCTTTGCTTGGATTGTTTCTATATGTCTTTGCTTGGATTGTTTGTGATTATCTTTGCTTGGTTTGTTTCTGTATGTCTTTGCTTGGATTGTTTCTATATGTCTTTGCTTGGATTGTTTGTGTCTATCTTTGCTTGGATTGTTTCTAAATGTCTTTGCTTGGATTGTTTCTTTCTATCTTTGCTTGGATTGTTTCTATATGTCTTTGCTTGGATTGTTTCTTTCTATCTTTGCTTGGATTGTTTCTGTCTGTCTTTATTTTGATTGCTTGTGCCTATCTTTGCTTGGATTCTTTCTGTCTGTCTTTATTTTGATTGCTTGTGCCTATCTTTGCTTGGATTGCTTGTGTCTACCTTTGCTTGGATTGTTTCTGTCTGTCTTTATTTTGATTGCTTGTGCCTATCTTTGCTTGGATTGCTTGTGTCTACCTTTGCTTGGATTGCTTGTGTCTATCTTTGTTTGGATTGTTTGTGTCTATCTTTGTTTGGATTGTTTGTGTCTATCTTTGTTTGGATTGTTTGTGTCTATCTTTGTTTGGATTGTTTGTGTCTATCTTTGTTTGGATTGCTTGTGTCTATCTTTGCTTGTATTGTTTGTGTCTATCTTTGTTTGGATTGTTTGTGTCTATCTTTGTTTGGATTGCTTGTGCCTATCTTTGTTTGGATTGTTTCTATATGTCTTTGCTTGGATTGTTTGTGTCTACATTTGCTTGGATTGTTTGTGTCTATCTTTGTTTGGATTGCTTGTGCCTATCTTTGTTTGGATTGCTTGTGCCTATCTTTGTTTGGATTGTTTCTATATGTCTTTGCTTGGATTGCTTGTGTCTACCTTTGCTGAGATTGTTTGTGTCTATCTTTGTTTGGATTGTTTGTGCCTATCTTTGCTTGGATTGTTTCTATATGTCTTTGCTTGGATTGTTTGTGTCTATCTTTGTTTGGATTGTTTCTATATGTCTTTGCTTGGATTGTTTGTGTCTATATTTGTTTGGATTGCTTGTGCCTATCTTTGCTTGGATTGCTTCTGTCCATCTTTGCTTGGATTGTTTATGTTTGTCTTTGCTTGGATTGTTTGTGTCTATCTTTGCTTGGATTGTTTCTATATGTCTTTGCTAGGATTGTTTCTATATGTCTTTGCTTGGATTGTTTGTGTCTATCTTTGCTTGGGTTGTTTCTATATGTCTTTGCTAGGATTGTTTCTATATGTCTTTGCTTGGATTGTTTCTATATGTCTTTGCTTGGATTGTTTCTATATGTCTTTGCTTGGATTTTTTCTATATGTCTTTGCTAGGATTGTTTCTATATGTCTTTGCTTGGAGTGTTTCTATATGTCTTTGCTAGGATTGTTTCTATATGTCTTTGCTTGGATTGTTTCTATATGTCGTTGCTTAGATTGTTTCAATATGTCTTTGCTTGGATTGTTTCTATATGTCTTTGCTTGAATTGTTTGTGATTATCTTTGCTTGGATTGTTTCTATATGTCTTTGCTTGGATTGTTTGTGATTATCTTTGCTTGGATTGTTTTTATATGTCTTTGCTTGGATTGTTTGTGATTATCTTTGCTTGGATTGTTTGTGTCTATCTTTGCGTGGATTGTTTCTATATGTCTTTGCGTTGATTGTTTCTATATGTCTTTGCTTGGATTGTTTCTGTCTGTCTTTATTTTGATTGCTTGTGCCTATCTTTGCTTGGATTCTTTCTGTCTGTCTTTATTTTGATTGCTTGTGCCTATCTTTGCTTGGATTGCTTGTGTCTACCTTTGCTTAGATTGTTTCTGTCTGTCTTTATTTTGATTGCTTGTGCCTATCTTTGCTTGGATTGCTTGTGTCTACCTTTGCTTGGATTGCTTGTGTCTATCTTTGTTTGGATTGTTTGTGTCTATCTTTGTTTGGATTGTTTGTGTCTATCTTTGTTTGGATTGTTTGTGTCTATCTTTGTTTGGATTGCTTGTGTCTATCTTTGTTTGGATTGCTTGTGTCTATCTTTGTTTGGATTGTTTGTGTCTATATTTGTTTGGATTGTTTGTGTCTATCTTTGTTTGGATTGCTTGTGTCTATCTTTGCTTGTATTGTTTGTGTCTATCTTTGTTTGGATTGTTTGTGTCTATCTTTGTTTGGATTGCTTGTGCCTATCTTTGTTTGGATTGTTTCTATATGTCTTTGCTTGGATTGTTTGTGTCTACCTTTGCTTGGATTGTTTGTGTCTATCTTTGTTTGGATTGCTTGTGCCTATCTTTGTTTGGATTGCTTGTGCCTATCTTTGTTTGGATTGTTTCTATATGTCTTTGCTTGGATTGCTTGTGTCTACCTTTGCTTGGATTGTTTGTGTCTATCTTTGTTTGGATTGTTTGTGCCTATCTTTGCTTGGATTGTTTCTATATGTCTTTGCTTGGATTGTTTGTGTCTATCTTTGTTTGGATTGTTTCTATATGTCTTTGCTTGGATTGTTTGTGTCTATATTTGTTTGGATTGCTTGTGCCTATCTTTGCTTGGATTGCTTCTGTCCATCTTTGCTTGGATTGTTTATGTTTGTCTTTGCTTGGATTGTTTGTGTCTATCTTTGCTTGGATTGTTTCTATATGTCTTTGCTAGGATTGTTTCTATATGTCTTTGCTTGGATTGTTTGTGTCTATCTTTGCTTGGGTTGTTTCTATATGTCTTTGCTAGGATTGTTTCTATATGTCTTTGCTTGGATTGTTTGTGTCTATCTTTGCTTGGGTTGTTTCTATATATCTTTGCTAGGATTGTTTCTATATATCTTTGCTTGGATTGTTTCTATATGTCTTTGCTTGGATTGTTTCTATATGTCTTTGCTTGGATTGTTTCTATATGTCTTTGCTAGGATTGTTTCTATATGTCTTTGCTTGGAGTGTTTCTATATGTCTTTGCTAGGATTGTTTCTATATGTCTTTGCTTGGATTGTTTCTATATGTCGTTGCTTAGATTGTTTCAATATGTCTTTGCTTGGATTGTTTCTATATGTCTTTGCTTGAATTGTTTGTGATTATCTTTGCTTGGATTGTTTCTATATGTCTTTGCTTGGATTGTTTGTGATTATCTTTGCTTGGATTGTTTTTATATGTCTTTGCTTGGATTGTTTGTGATTATCTTTGCTTGGATTGTTTGTGTCTATCTTTGCGTGGATTGTTTCTATATGTCTTTGCTTTGATTGTTTCTATATGTCTTTGCTTGGATTGTTTGTGTCTATCTTTGCGTGGATTGTTTCTATATGTCTTTGCTTTGATTGTTTCTATATGTCTTTGCTTGGATTGTTTGTGTCTATCTTTTCTTGGATTGTTTGTCATTATCTTTGCTTGGATTGTTTGTGATTATCTTTGCTTGGATTGTTTCTATATGTCTTTGCTTGGATTGTTTGTGTCTATCTTTGCGTGAATTGTTTCTATATGTCTTTGCTTGGATTGTTTGTGTCTATCTTTGCTTGGATTGTTTCTATATGTCTTTGCTTGGATTGTTTCTATATGTCTTTGCTTGGATTGTTTGTGTCTATCTTTGCTTGGATTGTTTCTATATGTCTTTGCTTGGATTGTTTCTATATGTCTTTGCTTGGATTGTTTGTGTCTATCTTTGCTTGGATTGTTTGTGTCTATCTTTGCTTGGATTGTTTCTGTTTGTCTTTGCTTGGATTGTTTTTATCTATCTTTGCTTGTATTTTTTCTGTCTATCTTTGCTTAGATTGTTTCTGTCTGTCTTTATTTTGATTGCTTGTGTCTACCTTTGCTTGGATTGTTTGTGGCTATCTTTGCGTGGATTGTTTCTATATGTCTTTGCTTGGATTGTTTCTATATGTCTTTGCTTGGATTGTTTGTGTCTATCTTTGCTTGGATTGTTTCTATATGTCTTTGCTTGGATTGTTTCTATATGTCTTTGCTTGGATTGTTTGTGTCTATCTTTGCTTGGATTGTTTCTATATGTCTTTGCTTGGATTGTTTCTATATGTCTTTGCTTGGATTGTTTCTATATGTCTTTGCTTGGATTGTTTGTGTCTATCTTTGCTTGGATTGTTTGTGTCTATCTTTGCTTGGATTGTTTCTGTTTGTCTTTGCTTGGATTGTTTTTGTCTATCTTTGCTTGTATTTTTTCTGTCTATCTTTGCTTGGATTGTTTCTGTCTGTCTTTATTTTGATTGCTTGTGTCTACCTTTGCTTGGATTGTTTGTGTCTATCTTTGCTGGTATTGTTTCTGTTCATCTTTGCTTGGATTGCTGCTGTCTATCTTTGCTTGGATTGTTTCTGTTTGTCTTTGCTTGGATTTTTTCTATCTTTGCTTGTATTGCTTCTGTCTTTCTTTGCTTGGATAGTTTCTGTATATCTTTGCTTGGATTTTGTTTCTATCTTTGCTTGGATTGTTTCTGTCTGTCTTTGTAGGGATTGTTTTGCTTATCTTTGCTTGGATTGTTTTTGTCTATCTTTGCTTGGATTGTTTCTATCTCTCTGTGAATGGATTGTTTCTGTTTTTGTTTTTTTTTGCTTGGATTGTTCCTATCTATTTGGAGGATTAAGAGCACATTAAAAATTAGAGTTACCTAATGTTAAATTTATTCAACACCGCTCCTTCTTCTGGCCACCTTCTCCCTTTGGGTCCCGCAGTATTTCCTTTGCCTTGTGAGTTCCGAACAAAAGAGCGGCTAGTTACATTGTCCTGAGGTGTTCTCAGTATGTGTCCTGTTCAGCGCCAGCATATGTTTTTGATTAGTTCTCTCCACGAGCTCTACATCGGTGATTTTGTCATACCAATTTATCCCCACTATTCTGCGCAGGCACAAATTAGTGAATTTTTGAAGTTTATTTGTAATTGTGTTAATTGATCTCCGTGTTTCTGGTCGACACAGAAGTGCCGATTTAACATCCCATCTCATCTTCTGAGTTTTTCTATGAGCAGTATGAAAATCCCCTGCCAGCTTGCTAGGCCAGTCGCAGGCCTAGGGCACAGATCTGATCAAGAGGAATAATGTTTACACCCCCCCCCGCTCTTTTTTTTCTCCCCCCCCCCCCCCCCCGCCTCATAAAACTGAGTACAGGAAGATCCTGCTTAACGTCGGGGTTACGTTCTTGGAAAACGCGACTTTAAGTGAAACGACGTATAGCGAAACACTATTTTCCATAGAATTAAGTCAAATACAGTGTATTATGTAATGTTTATTTTGACGATTGTTGATATTTATTGGCTAAATAGAGGTGGATTGGAGGGCGAGTGGTAGAGTTATTGGGACGTAGAAGCATTAAACCCACGGCTCGCTCTAAAACTATCATCAGCACTACTAGTACTGCTCTCACCCGCTGTCTTAGCTAGACCTTCATAGAGAGACTTTGTTTTCTCTTGGATAACCATCTTGCTCACAGGCATATTCCGTTGGCTCTGGTCTTCAATCCAGACGGCCAACAGCGCTTCCATGTTCTCCATAAAAGTACTTCTGATACGAGCGATCTTGGAAGCACTCAAAGAGGGGTTATGTTTATAGCACCCTCTTTGATTTTGTCAGCACTTGCACGACTTATCCTTACCGTGGTTGGAGGTAAACCATGGACTTTACCGATATAAACAGCCCGTTCGCCAGCCTCAAAACGACATAACACATCTAACTTCACTTCTAGAGTAACACTTTTCCTGGTTCTTTTACAACCAGACACACTATAGGCACTTACTGTGCGCTTTGAACTCATAGTTATGGGTGGCGACACTATAAAATCTTGGAAAAACGCACTGCACAAAATGTAAAATGGCGACGTTAACGCAGAATAGCAACACAGGTGACGACGTTATGACAGAACGTAGCGACTTAAAATGAAGTTATGTCCCATTGTGACAACGACGTTTTAGCGAAACGACGTAACCCGAAGCGACGTATAGCGGGGCCTTCCAGTACACAATTATTTTCAGAATTGACTGGGAAGGACAGTCGGCAAGGAATTGGTTATCCCGACTCATACGCCTTGATCCACAAAATGTGAAATGTGACACTTTCACACCCCTATGACAATATCTTCTTTAGAGTTGCTTCTTTAGGTTTCGCGTCTGCTTCCCTCACCTTCCGAATCGTTTGTCCTGACAATTGTCTGTTTTATCAGTCGGAGTCGATCCCATCAATATCATCATCACCACCACACCACCACCACCACCACCATCATCATCATCATCATCATCATCATCATCATCATCATCATCATCATCATCATCATCATCATCATGTTCCCTGCCTGCTGGCGTAGGCGTTTATGTCTTTCTACAGATCCAGGGCCTCACTGTTCTGGATACCATGTTTTCCCATGCCTCTCTTGCAAGATATTGTTTCCGGTCGTCACCCTTTTTTCCCATGCCTCTCTCTGCAACATATCGTTTCTGGTGTTACCGTGGTTTCCCAATCTTCTTTCTCCAACATATCGGTTCCGGTCGTCACCATGTTTTCCCATTCTCCTCTCTCCAACATATCGTTTCCGGTCATCACCATGCTTTCCCATTCTCCTCTCTCCAACATATCGTTTCCGGTCATCACCATGTTTTCCCATTCTTCTCTCTCCAACATATCGTTTCCGGTGTCACCGTGTTTTCCTATTCTTCTCTCTCTATACCGGCGCTGCGGCGAAGGTGTAATTGACGCAATTCCTAATCCCGCATACCTCGTGGAAACACAGCTGCCCACGATTTGGAAGCAGACCGCCCTGTGTTGGTTTTTATACAATAGTATGAGCTCCGGTTGTTCAGAAAGCAATGGCAAACTACTGAATGTAAACTTGCCAAGAGATCACAAATAGCTAAAATTGCTGGGTTTGGCTGCGACGTCCTGTAAAGGATATGCAACTAACTAACTCTTCTCACCACATGACCAAACAACATTCTTTGGTTCTTTTTTATAGTTCTGTACAATGTCCTAGTTTCTTTGACCTCTTTCAGGCAATCGTCGTTAATAACTCTGGCATTAATAAAGCATTGGCAACATTCCTTGGCCGTAGTGTCCTGCATTTCCCAGAAAGAAGATCGTGTTGAGGATGGAGCACGGATCATTGTCGCGGTATTCTAGCAAACTAATCACTGTGCCATTAAAGTTACAGTTAAATTAAAAAAGAGCAAACAAAAAGGTGGGGGTGAGGGGGGAGAACACGCACACACAAAAGTTGTCACAAGAACCTGCGGTAGATATGGGGAAGGGGGTGCGGGGAGGAGGGG
Source organism: Cepaea hortensis (assembly GCA_963921405.1). Classification (NCBI taxonomy): domain Eukaryota; kingdom Metazoa; phylum Mollusca; class Gastropoda; order Stylommatophora; family Helicidae; genus Cepaea; species Cepaea hortensis. The sequence goes on along the minus strand of OY992876.1, from coordinate 456,446,155 downwards.
TTCAAATGAAAAACTTAAATGTGTGATAGGAATTGCAATAACTACGACATTGTCTCGTAACCTGGCAATATTGTTGTTTATGATGCCAAGAGTGTTAAGCACGTGACATCACGGTGCAGACCCACCGCCATAAGGATAGTTTAAAGATGACCGCCCCACTTTTGACATGCACCAAAGAGGTGCAGTGTTTTGTTATCCGTGTTTTTGAACAGTGAAGTGGTGAAACCTATAGAAATTCATCGGCGAATAAAGGTCCAGTATGGTAATGCATTCCTGTCAGACCAGCCTAGTGTATGAGTGGAGTCATCATCATCATCATCATCATCATCATCATCATCATCATCATCATCATCATCATCATCATCATCATCATCATCATCATCATGTGCCATGCCGGTAAGCGTGGACGGTCATATTTTGCCATCTCACTTGATCACCAGAGTCGTGGATCAGCTCAGTTTTCTTGTCTCGACCATACAACGTGGCCAAGCCATCTTCCCCTCGATCTTGCCAGTTGTCACCAAGTTCTCCAATTTATTTCTTCTCATAACTTATCCAAACAATTACAGTGGAGTAGGAAGTTTCAAAACTGCGGAAATTTGACTGTTCACAACTGGGTAAGGAATAACAAATAGTATCCCCAGAATTCTAAAAGAATTCAAGAACTTCATCAGCGCTGAAGGACTTGCATTGAACGCAGTGGTGACTACTTCTAAAAATGAGTTCTTTAATTGTTCAGAATATATTCACCAAACAAAAATAGTTAAAGTTTTCATTTGAAGCCCACTTGTATTTTTAGGCTTGAGTATATGGAGGAGTAGATTGTCAGCTCTCCCTCCTCTAGCGAACGGCGAGTGCAGGCATTGACCGCGCCTATGCCATTGTCATCATAACACCCTAACCGTAACATCAACGCGCCCTCTAGGGCTCACATACATCTACTCACGTGGTTCGCGATCAAAAGTCATTGGCTTGTGATAGAATTACCTCGGAGATATGTCAGCTGGCATGCATGGAGGAAACCAGGTGACGTATTCATAATTGTGACCTCAAGCCAGCAGGCAGTAGCACTTTCCGTGATCATTTCAACTAACTTTCATTTGCAAAAGTGTCGGATTAAAATTGAAATCTTGTTTCATTTTCTCGTGGCTGTATTTTGTGTTGGCACGAGCTGTCGTGATTTCCGGCGTAGATATGTGTCTATGTGGATTTGTGTGTACGTGGTATGAATGTGACTATATGGTATAAATTTTTATATACGATAGAGATGTGTCTATACGATTTAAACGTGTCTATATGATATAAATATGTCTGTATGATATGCATGTGTCTATATGATATAATTTATATTTTTATGTTGTTTTTCGTGTTGTTGTGTCGGTTTGTCTTGTTTATGCTGTACTGACGAAGGCTTTAACGGCAACGTTCAGTTGTTTTCTTGTAATCGTGTTTTAGTGAAGCTCATAATCTACTTCTCATTTTCTGGTGATTCATTCATTGCCTATATGATATTAAATGTGTCTATATTACTCTTAAATAAATGTGCATATATTACTCATCAATAAATGTGTCTATATTGCTCGTAAATAAATGTGTCTATAGAATATAATGCGCTTTTTTTTCGCATGTCCTTTACAGGACATCGCTGTCAACATCACCATCTTTCAGCTGATTGTTGATTTCTTGGCATCATAACAGAACAAATGCTGGTGTTGACTGCAACGTCCTGTAAAGGATATGCAACATATTATATAAATATACCTATAGGGTATAATACGCCTGTAGGATTTAAATGTGTCAATGTTGCATAAATGTGTCTATATGATTTAAATGTGTCTATATGACAGCAATATGTCTATATGATAGCATTATGTCAATTTGATATAAATGTGTCTATATTATATAAATAGCCGGCTCCGTGACAAAGAGTTTATGGGCGCAGTTCGTAATCCCGCATACCTGCGTTCGAAACACAGCTGTGGGCGGTTTGGCAGCAGACTACCTTATGTTGGTTTTGTATGAAATGGTATGGATGCCGGTCGTTCAGAAAGCAATGGCAAACTGCTGAACGTAAAATTTGCCAAGGAATCACGAACAGTCAAAAATGTCTGGGGTTGACTGCTACGTCATGTAAAGTATATGCAACTAACATTTTTTTATTAAATAAATGTGTTTATGTGATATAAATAAACTTGAAGCTTTTGAAATATTCCAATGCATTCAGCTGGTTGCTAGATGCATTGGTTTCAGCTGGCATTGCCAACTTACAACTCTGTGTGTGTGTGTGTGTGTGTGTGTGTGTGTGTGTGTGTGCGTGTGTGTGTGCGCGTGCGTGCGTGTGTGTGCGTCCGTGTCCCGACAGCATGCATCAGTTCGTGTACTGACTCGTGTAATGCCGTTTTAAAAGCATTCAAAGAACCTTCTCCCGCTGTCGTTCTCTGTCTCTCTGTCCACAAATGATTCCTATTGTCAACATATGTTCTAGCTTTTGTCTTTCCATAATGTGGCCTAAAGATCATGCCTGTTTCTTTCTGATTTTTGTAATAAGTTGCCTTTGTAGCTTAGCCTCCCTCAAAACTTTTCTTCGTTGTGGCTCTCCAAGTAATTTTCAGCATTCTTCCATGAAACATCGCCAAAGCTTCTGTGGGGTTTTTGTTTATATTGTTGTTGTTGTTGTTGTTGTTGTTGTTGTTGTTGTTGTTGTTGTTGTTGTTTTTTTTTAAGTTTGTTGTTGGCTTTTATTTATGTATTTTTTTTAATTTTCGGGGGGGGGGGGGGGGGGGGGGGCTTACCTATTGCCCATGATTTGCAATCACATGTTAGAACTAGTTCTATGTAACATAGTCAATAGAAATATAATAGGAAATAATAAATAGAGAGAGAGGGCAGAAAAATAGACATTGAAGGAGAGACGGAGGGCATTAGAGATGCTTAGAGAGATAACTACAAATATAATAAGAGGTATTAAATAGCGAGCTCATAAATGCATTCGCATGTATTGTTTGGGCTCACAGGAATAGAGACTAGAAGAGACTTTAGACAATATAAAAATTAAAAGCTGTAGTTTACCGACCGGGATTCGAACCTGTCACCCCCAAATGACGACAGTGGTTCGCTGCAGCAACGAGTGTACTTCAACGCATGGCTAGCTGGTTTTCGTTACATAATGTAGATGCATAATGGGATAAAGACATGAAGAGATGGAGAGTTAGATAGATAGATAGAGAGAGAGAGAGAGAGAGAGAGAGAGAGAGAGAGAGAGAGAGAGAGAGAGAGAGAGAGCTATAGGAAAAGAAAGAGCAACCGAGAGAAACGAAGGGTGAGAGAAAGAGAGCAAGCGAGACATAGAAGGCAAGAGAGAGCAAGAGCAAAAAAGAGAGCATGCGAGAGAGAGAGAGAGAGAGAGAGAGAGAGAGAGAGATAGAGAGCAAGAGAAAAAGAGAGAGCACGCGTGAGAGGACAGGAGATAGAGCTAGCGCAAGAGATGTCATGTGAGAAAGCAAGCGAGAGAGAGAGGACATGAGTGAGAGAGAGGACATGAGTGAGAGAGAGGACATGAGTGAGAGAGAGGACATGAGATCGAGAGAGCAAGCACGAGAGATGACAATAGAGAGAGAAAGAGAGCAAGTGAGAGAGAGAGAGAAAGCGAGAGAGAGAGAGGACAATATAGAGAGAGCAAGCATGAGAAAGAGAGAGTTAGCGCGAGAGAGGACATGAGAGAGAGAGAGAGACTAAGTGCGAGAGCCGACATGAGAGAGAGCAAGTGCGAGAGATGACATGAGATATATATATATATATATATATAGGACAGGAGAGAGACCAAGCGCGAGTGTGGGCGTGAGAGAGGGAACGCGCGAAAGGAGAGATAGAGAGGACAGGAGAGATAGCAAAGGAGAGAGAGAGGGAGAGAATAATGTGTCAGAAACCAAAAAAAAAATGTGCCATAGGCTATGAGGAATCACCCTGAAGCTGTACAACCTGACAATAGAAAACAGCGATGAGTGGCCAGAATGTCGCCAAATATGTAACTATCAAAGACCTTCAAAGAGTTGTCCGGCATCACAGCCTTCAAGGCGCCTTAAGACAAGATGAATAGAGAGTGCCACAGGACTCATAAAGACACAGTAGCGGACAATTGTCAAACTACAACCTCTCCTCAGGGAATTAAAATTGCCTCTCCCGAAGAGGTGTAACTGCACGGCCGGGTGCACTTGAAAAGAATGAGTCTATTGTTTATTGTGAGGGTGCCATGCAGAGGAAAATTATACAAGGATGATCTGAGGCCATAACTATCCTTCGTCTTCTTTGTTGTTTTCTGTTTGTCGTTTCTCGTTTGTTATTTCTTGTGTGTTGTTTCTTGTGTGCTCTAATTTTTGCTTCTGTTTTATGGTTGCTGAAAATTTATCTATCTATCTATCTATCTATCTATCTATCTATCTATCTATCTATCTATCTATCTATCTATCTATCTATCTATCTATCTATCTATCTATCTATCTATCTATCTATCTATCTATCTATCTATCTATCTATCTATCTATCTATCTATCTATCTATCTATCTATCTATCTATCTATCTATCTATCTATCTATCTATCTATCTATCTATCTATCTATCTATCTATCTATCTATCTATCTATCTATCTATCTATCTATCTATCTATCTATCTATCTATCTATCTATCTATCTATCTATCTATCTATCTATCTATCTATCTATCTATCTATCTATCTATCTATCTACCTACCTACCTACCTACCTACCTACCTACCTACCTACCTACCTACCTACCTACCTACCTACCTACCTGTCTGTCTGTCTGTCTGTCTGTCTGTCTGTCTGTCTGTCTGTCTGTCTGTCTATCTATCTATCTATCTACCTACCTACCTACCTACCTACCTACCTACCTACCTATCTATCTATCTATC
>OY992876.1:456396225-456436225 GCA_963921405.1 Cepaea hortensis | reverse complement strand
ATTACGCAGAAACCACATCCACACTGCCTTTAGATGATTCTCACATTGTCTGCTTATTGTACATGATTGACACGCATATATCAGTATAGCTTATATATACCACTTGAATACCCTTCTTCTCGCCGTAGGTGACAACTTTGGTCACCATGTTTTCCATCTTGCTGAAGATTACCTCTGCCACAGGGATTATTGTTCTAATCTCTTCAAGGCACCTCCCGATGGGTATTATGACTGTTCCGAGATAACTGTACCGATTTACTTGTATAATAATATTCCCATTTACTTGGATGTTACATTGTGGTATTTTGTTCTACGAGGACACGACCACAATCTCTTGTTCCTTACAAGTTGCTTGTAACCCAAGCGGCTCAGTGTGTACAATAACCGCATCCACAAGATGCTGCAGACTGGAATCAGAGTGTGGTAGACTTAATATACCAAGAGATAGATGCGTGTATGTGTGTGTGCGCGCGCGCGTATATATGTGTGTATTGTTATGTGTATATATATATATATATATATATATATATATATATATATATATATATATATATATATATATATCCTTTACGGTACCTGACATGCTGTCTATCTAACGTGTAAAAGCATGTAAAGAGTCCTTTACGGTACCTGACATGCTGTCTATCTAACGTGTAAAAGCATGTAAAGAGTCCTTTACGGTACCTGACATGCTATATACCTAACGCCTGAGGTCACTTATTTTCTCACAACAACCGCTCGGAATAGAAAAAGTAATAACTGCCTAGGACAGAATGAGTTAAGGCAGGATGCAGAACTAGAATGACAGCGCAGACTCCAGTTCGGTGTTACCGTTGCGCTGTGGGAAATCGATCGGCAGCATCGCTGCTCAGCATTCCTGATAACGGCCATGATATACACACACGCCTTCTCCCCAACTGATACGTGGCGCTGCATTCAAGAACCCACTTTCTTTACCCACATACTCAAAACTCCGACACTCCCACATACTGCGCCATCGTCGGCTTCCTTGGCCTTCAGCCCTCCGCCTTTCCTGGGAATTTTCACAGCCTTAATTTGGACAAATTTGAGATCCAGATCTGATTTTGGTGCATTAGGGGCACTAATCTGCTATACCGTTCACGATTACTCAGCGTTTAAACATTAAAGTTTCAATAATTAATTCCCCGGGCTAGAATTTGGCAGTCCCCCCCCCCCTCCCCCCAGATTTGAGCCAGCCTGGGTTATCGTTTTTTTTTTTTTTTAATGTATCGTCTGTGCAATTGTCTGTTTGTAAGCATGTCCGTGTTTTTGGTGTCTGGCGTGTGTTCATGCTCCTGGAGACGCCGATCTCAGTGATGGTCGAATGTCTGTTGGTCACATGTACTTGCACTGAGAGCCGCAAGTTTCTTTTTCAGAAGTCATGATAATGTTCGTTTTGTTTTCTGTATGGGAGCTGTTTTGTTATAACTGGTGAGTGTATCGGCTGTTCAAGTGTGGGAGCTGTTTTGTTATAACTGGTGAGTGTATCGGCTGTTCAAATGTGGGAGCTATTTTGTTATAACTGGTTTGTGTCTCGGCTGTTCAAGTGTGGAGCTATTTTGTTATAACTGATGTGCGCTTTATTTTTTTTTAAGTGCCCACAGCTGTGTTTCGAACGCGATATGCAGGATTACGAACTGCGCCCGTTACTCCTTCGCCACGGAGAAGGTACTAACTAAAGAACCAGAAAGTAAACTTACTACTTGTCAAATTAGATGTATAAGGAAAGCAGCGACATCTACAAAGGACCAAATTAGAAACGAGGGGGTCTATAAAACAATTGGAGCAACATCAGTTGTTAAATTCATTGATAGACAAAGACTTAACTGGTTCGGCCACATAGTGAGAATGAATCCAATGTGGCCAGCAGCAAGAGCATACAACATGAAAATGGAAACACCAAAGGTGCAGGGGACGACCGCGAAAAAGACGGAGTCATCAACACCTTAAAAACTCACATCTCACGGCCTACGCCAGGTCGTGCTGTTGAAACTACCAGCTCAGTCTTAATTTAACTTCGCTAACACGCCCGCTATTATTATTATTATTATTATTATTATTATTATTATTATTATTATTATTATTATTTTTATTTTTATTATTATTATTATTTCCCCCTCTTTCTCCTCATCATCATCACCATCGTCATCATCATCCTACCGAAATGGATCCAACCACGTCTGATAAAACCTGATGCCATAAACTCAATCCTCTAACCTTTAAACCCCGTATAATCACATCATCATCGACTTCATCATCATCATCATCATCATCATCATCATCATCATCATCATCATCATCATCATCATCATCATCATTATCATCATCATCATCAATATCATCATTAGCATCATTATCCTGCCGAAAGAGACCGAGCCATATCTGACAAATCCCGATGCCATGAACTCGAACCTCACACCTTTAAATCCCGTATAATCACATCATCATCATCATCATCATCATCATCATCATCATCATCATCATCATCATCAACATCATCAACGTCATCATCGTTATTATCATCATCATCATCATCATCATCAACAACAACCTCTCCTCCTTTTTCCTCAAAGAGGTCATAAAATTCCCCACCCGTTTCTCATTAAATTTTGTGTTTCCTCGGGTCAGCATTGAATATCGCATGTCTCTGCTTGCCTCACTCTCATGTCCATCCTCCTTTCATCGCGCTCATCTTGTCCATCTCCCTTGTCCTGGCTGCATGTTCCAAATTGCTTCCTGTCGGCGCATGCATCCAACAATCCGCCTGTAATTTTCAGCAATTAAATTTATGAAAACCTGCTAGCCAGAGCCGGCTGACGATCGATAGTTTCGCATGCAGAATCCTTCTTGACGACAGGAAGATGTGAGATGTTCGGATGGAGAGACGGGCAGGCAGTAGGCTGGTGGAGACACAGACTGGGGCACTACTGTGTGCTTGGGTAGAGATGTGTGGTCCATCAGTCTCTCCCTGCCTGGTCGGAGTCTTCTTGTAGTTCGTTGGCTTCATCGTGGCTCTTTGTTTACTGTTCATGATGTCTATCTTTTGTTGTTGTTGTTGTTGTTGTTGTTGTTGTTGTTGTTGTTGTTGTCCTTCTTCTTCTTCTTCTTCTTCTTCTTCTTCTTCTTCTTCTTCTTCTTCTTCTTCTTCTTCTTCTTCTTCTTATTCTTCTGCTTCTTCTTCTTCCCCCTTCTTCTCCTCCGTTTTCTTCTTCTCCTCCTCCGCTTCATCCTCCCCCGCCTCTTCTTTACAACAGAAAATTGTGAGAAGTTAAGATGGAGAGACGGACAGTGAGAGGACGACACAGACAGGAACACTGCCGTATGCCCCAGAGTAGAGAGATGAAGTCCATCAGTCTCTATCTCCCTGCTCGTTTGGAGTCTTGCGGTTTTTTTTTTTTATTAGAGGGGGGGGGGGGCGTGAGGGGTGTTGAGTCTGTTGACAATTGAGATACTTAAAACGTGGTGGTGGGGGGGGGGGAGGGGGGGGGACGACGACGACCTTCCAGGCCTGACCCAGGCTGGGTGTGCCGTGTTGAATCGTGGGCCAGGTTACATTTCTTTTATTATATTCTATTATTACATTCAATTATTACATTCTGTTATTACATTCTATTCTACCTCTCCGCGAAATTTACAGTTCCAGAACCGGTCTTTGCTCACCCCGCTGCTTCATGAGTTTGGAGAGGGGGAAGACACTTCAAGGATGATACCTTTTAGCTTTAATAAACATCATCATCATGTGCCATGGCAGCTGACGTAGGCGTTCATGTCTCTCCACAGATCTCGGTCTTTTTGTGTTCTTGATCAACTCTGCTGCTGGTATTCCTCCATGCCACCGTCTTAATCCATTCAGCGTCACTTCTCCTGGTCTGCCCCTGCCTCTCTACCCCTTGATCTTTCCAGTTGTCACGATGTTCTCCGATGCCTTTCTTCTCACCACATGACTAAAGACAGTTAGGTGGATTACTGAAGATATATGTCATGTTGCATTGCAGGTGTGTAGATTACAGATAACTGATGTTCCACATTCCAACAATACCTGTGACCATGTGTTTTAATTATTTAAGCTTATCTTAAATAGTGCCAAAGGATAATATATCGCCAAATGTGACACCCCCCCCCCCCCTCCCATTTGGAAAAAAGACGATATATAGACATACTTGCGTCATCGTGCTATTTATTTTGTTTCGTGACATCTTCCGCAATTTTAATACTCAATTAACAGAAATGTGCATTATAGTACTTGTTCATTTGATTGTGTTCTGTGTTTGGTCCAGCCTACTTGTTAAAAAAAAAATGTTTTGCATATCCTTTACAGGACATCGCTGTCAACATCAGCATCTTTCAGCTGTATGTTGATTTCTTGGCAAGATTACGCTCAGTAGTTTGCCATTGGTTTCTGAGCGGCCGGCTTATTATCCCGCAAGTCACGAGCGCGGGTCGAACCGCTTCCAGTTCTCGCCTCGCTTCGAGACCCTGCGTGGATAAACGGGATTACGGAGAAAGTGGTGTAACCCCTCAGCCAGAGAGACCGGCAGCCTACTTGTTGCTTAGCAATAAAAGTTAACTATTATTCAATTATCCACTTGATGTGATATATAACTCTGCAGTATACATTGACGAGATGCAGCGAAATATGCCAGGCAATAAATCGTGCAACATTTTGTTTGTGTCTTCTGTGTTTACATTCACTAAACGAATACGTTGTTTTGAGGTCTCCGTCATTTTCTGTGTCCTTATTCGAACAAGGAGAAAACATGACCACTCGACCGACCTAGAAACGACCGGGTTTTTCTGGGTATCGACCGTTACCGTCACTTAATTCTCCATTTGGCCGACTTATTCCTTCTGCTAATCGCCTGTTGCATGCGCTCTATGCCAGCACACGCCCGGCGACTTTGTGTGTAAGAACAGCATTGTCCCACCAATAGGAATGTTCTCCTGGTGTATTAAGACGCCGAGTCATTGCGTCAGCGAGTCGTCTGTCATTTACTGGAAACACTGCTTTATTGGGAGATTAGGATGTCGGGTGGTTTTCGCTGACCATCAGCAGTGTTGGTGGAATTGATAATGTCGTCAGCGCGGTCGAAGCCTGAGTTCTTCCTCCGCCAACAGAGGAGAGTTTGTTGTATATCCTTTAAAGGACGTGGCAGTCATCCCCAGCATTTTTTGCCTGTTTGTGTTTCCTTGACCAGTTTATGTTCAGTGGTTTGCTTTCTGAACGACCGGCACTCATACCATTGTGTTCATTTTCACACAATGGGTCTGCTGCCAAATCGCTTGCAGCTGTGTTTCGAAAGCGGTATTCAGTATTGTGTACGTAACCACTTCACCACAGAGCCGACCACAGAGGAAAGACTGACCACGTAATCCTATGTGCACTCAGCCCTAGAAATGGGATTTCACATAATATAAATCTGCTATATCACATATACATTTACCATATCACATAACATACATCTACCATATCACATAACACATCTACCATATCACATAACATACATCTACCATATCACATAACATACATCTACCATATCACATAACATACATCTACCATATCACGTATTCATCTACCATATAACATAATATCCATATCACATATACATCTACCATATCATTTAATATACATCTACCATATCACTTAATATACATCTACATTATCACATAACATACATCTACCATATCACATAACATACATCTACCATATCACATAACATACATCTACCATATCACATAACATACATCTGCCATATCACATAACATACATCTACCATATCACATAACATACATCTACCATAGCACTTAATATACATCTCACATTGGCACCTTGCCGTCTTGACAGACGATAGTTTGTGCTTTAAAAAGGCATAATAACTTTTAACTATGGCGGTAGCGAGTGTGACTGATAAGGCCAATTTGCGCTGTAAATGTCCGTTCACAGTGGGTGCATGTGAACACGTGGTCATTTCCACCATCATGCACCATCTTACGTCTCAAACGCTTGGTGTGTGACTTTTCTGCAATAATTTTCTCCTTTGACTTTATTCCATTTCTGATATTTGCCCTCCATGCAACACGTTCAGCGGCGACTTGCTCCCAATGTGCATTATCAATGCCTGTATCAATCATGTCCCGCTTACACACATCTTTGTATCGTAGTAGAGGCCGACCCTGAGATCTCTTACCCATCTGTAATTCACCAAAAAAGATATCCTTTGGTATTCTACCATCATCCATCCGCCTAAGATGTCCTATCCATCTAAGTCTACGAAGACTGAGCATGGAATAAACTGTCACACAACCTGATCTTTCCAATACTTCAGTATTTGTGATTTTGTCTTGCCACTTAATACCAAGAATTCTTCGCAGACACCGCATATGAAAGCTGTTTAAATTGTTCTCTTGGTGTGAGTAAGTTGTCCAGGTTTCACTGCCATAGAGAAGAGTACTAAGGACACAGGCTTGATAGACAAGGACTTTTGTTTTGGCAGTAAGCTTCCTGTTCTCCCAGACTCTTTTTCTTAACCTGTTCATTGTTGTTGCTGCCTTACCAATCCGGATGTTGATTTCCTGATCTAGGGATAATTTGCTATTTACCACCGATCCTAGATATGTAAAATGGTCTACTATCTCTAGTTCGGCGTCGTCAATAAAGATTGATGGTACCCCATGTGCACCTTGTGACATAATCTGTGTCTTCTTTTTGCTAATTGTTAAACCAAATTCAGAACAAGCATTGGAGAATGCAGATAGTAGACATTGCAATTCTTCCTCAGAGTGGGTCGTAACTGCAGCATCATCTGCAAAAAGCAACTCTCTGATCAGTACCCTCCTAATTTTGGTCTTAGCCTTCAATCTCTGAGCATTGTAGAGGCCGCCATCTGAGCGTGAGTGAATGTATATACCACCATCCTGATCACGAAATGCATATTTCAGTAGAAGTGAAAAGTATATTCCAAAGAGGGTGGGAGCTAGTACACAACCTTGCTTAACTCCACTCTTGATTTCAAATTCTTCAGAAGTTGCACCATCAAACTTGATTATACCCTTCATGCCTGTGTGGAACGATTCCACAATGGACAGAAGAGTTGGTGGGCAGCCAATCTTCTTTAGTGCTTTGAACAGACCCTCACGACTGACCAAATCAAATGCCTTTGTGAGGTCGATGAAGGCAATAAACAGTGGTTGATTCTGTTCACGGCATTTTTCTTGCATTTGTCGCAATGAGAATATCATATCAGTGGTAGACCGGTTCTGTCGAAAGCCACACTGTGATTCGGGGTAGACTTGATCTCCTAGGACTTGAAGTCTGCGCAGAACAATTCTGGCAAATACTTTTCCAACAATACACAGAAGTGAGATACCCCTATAGTTGTTGCAGTCGCTCCGATCGCCCTTGTTCTTGTACAGTGTTATGATGCTTGAATCTTTGAAATCCTGTGGGACTTGTCCTTCACGCCAGCATAGCTCTATTAGCTGGTGGATCTGTATAGTGAGTGTGTCTTGCCCACTCCTGATAACCTCTATTGGAATCCCATCCTTACCTGGAGCCTTGCCAGATGCAAGTTCATTTATAGCACACTTAACTTCTGTTATGGTGGGAAGTGTGTCCAGGTGGTCAAGAGTTGGTAGAGCCTCTATGGCGTTGAGGGCATTATCCGCTAGTTTGGTCTCACTTGAGTAAAGCTCCAAATAGTGCTCTACCCATCTGTCCATCTGCTGTTTCTTATCAGTGATGACTTCTCCAGTCAAGGTTTTCAATGGTGCACTTCTTTTGATCACTGGACCACAGGCTTTCTTTATTCCTTCATACATGCTTCTTATGTCTCCCTTATCACTTGCGATTTGAATGGACTCACATAACTTGATCCAATAATCATTTGCACTCTGCCTGGCAGCCTTTTGCACATCCTTCCTAGCTTGCCTTAGCTCACTCAGAGTGTTACGCGTTGGTCTTTCCTTGTTTCTTAAGAGAGCTTTCTTCTTCTTATCAATCAAGGGCTGCAGAGTCTCGCTGTTGGCCGCAAACCAGTCCTGCCTCTTATGATCCACAGTGCCGTAAACCTTTACGGCAGTTTTACAAAGAGTTTCCTTAAGTTTATTCCATTTATCATTTACTGTACAATTTTCTGGTGTATCAGTGAAAGCGTCTTCAAGTTGCTGTTGAAACTGAAAGCACTTTTCAGGATCATGAGTGTTAATAATATTAATCCTGGGGCTAGATTTGTGTTTAGCTGTGTAGATTCTCTTTGGTCTCAGTCTAACCCTTGCAACAACCAAAGAATGATCTGTATCACAGTCAGCACTGTGGTAACTACGAGTCAATGATATATGGTTCAGATGTTGTCTCCGTGTGATGATGAAGTCCAGCTGGTGCCAATGGCCGGATCTTGGATGTTTCCATGTGACCTTATGCATCTCTTTTGTTTTAAAAAAAGAGTTTGTAATACATAGGTCATTACTGGTGCAATGCTCCAGCAGCCTTTGCCCATTTTCATTCATGCGACCGATGTTGTATTTTCCAAGGCACACTGGCCATGAACTCGAGTCCTTGCCCACACGAGCATTGAAATCACCGAGCATATAAATGTAGTCGGATTTTGGAACTGCCTTGATCACAGAGTCTAACTCCTCATAGAACAAATCCTTCACATCATCAGAGGAATCGAGTGTCGGTGCATATGCAGTAATAATGGTGGCAAACCCACAAGAGGTTGCCAAGCGCAGGGATAATAGTCTTTCATTTCCTCCTGCTGGAATTTCAATCATTCCCAGTAGCGAATTCTTCACTGCAAAGCCCACACCGTGTTGCCTCCTTTCCGCCTGCCCTTTACCCCTCCAGAAAAAGGTGTAGTTGTTTTCCCTGAGTGACCCTTCCTCAGCGAGGCGAGTCTCCTGCAGGCCAGCAATATCAATGTTAAGACGATTGAGTTCGGCATCAATCACAGCCGTTTTTCTCACATCGTCAATATTGGTCAAGTCAGTGGAAAATCCTGGACACATGGTTCTCACGTTCCAGGTTGCAAGCCGTAGCTTGAGGTTTCTATTTATATTTTTGTTTGTACCTGGTGCATTGGTTTTACAGCCTGCGATTCAGATTTTGTCCTAGCCCCAAGCACCCATTGAAGCAGGCAGGCTGTGGCGGATCAGCACCCAATTGGCTGGGGGCTGCCCAGCTTGAGGCGGGCGGTAGCTGATCAGTGACACCTATAGGTGTCTCCCACCGTCAGAGGCAACGTGTGGCGCCCCATGTCTACGCCAACTGACAAGGACTTATAACCCGTAACAGTTGCCTCTCGCTTTGATTCCGAGACCAGTTAAGACCAGGGATGGAGTTATTGCCTCTCCATAGCACAAAGCCTGGGCTAAAATATAGAGATCATGTGTTGCCCATGCAGCATGATCCCTCTCTCGGCCTGCCTAGTTCACTCCAGAGGAAAGGTAACACCCCTACATCTGGAACAAGACAAGCTGCAGAAGCTGCCGGATCAGCAAAGCAATGCTCTAACTGTCCGCCTGTCGGAGCTTCGATCCTAGACCAGTCGCCAACCAAGGCTTAGGGCCTGGTCTGCCCTGCCATGACAATTTTGTCTTTAGCTTGCATTTCCTCGCACCAGGGTAAGGCTTGTACCCTCCCAATTGCGCTCTTCCGCCCGAAGCCGTTGGCACAATGTGGGGTGTCGGGTTTGGTAAGCGCCGCCCAACGTTCGGCGCTAACAGAAACCAGGTAGTACCGTCTACTGTTATACGGTAGCTCAGTCATATCTGACTAAGACCTGACTGCAGTAGACTGCTGTAGATATACATCTACCATATAACATAATATCCATATCACATATACATCTACCATATCACATAACATACGTCTAATATATCACATAACATACATCTACCATATCACATAACATACGTCTACCATATCACATAACATACATAATATATCGCCAAATGTGGCCTCCCATTTGGACAGAAGGACGATATATCGCCATATTAGAGGCATTGTGTTATTTGTTTCGTTTCGTGGCACCTTCCGCAATTGTAATACTCAATAAACGGAAATTTACATTATAATATTTGTGCATTTGATTATGCGCCATGTCTGAGTCCAAACCTACCTTTTGCTTGGCACTGAATAAGAGAACCAGTGAAGTATTATTCATTTATCCACTTCATATAACAAGGGTTTGGACCTTCCCCCCTTCCCCCCCTAAATCAACCCCCCCCCCCTAACATTAGCTGTATTCGTCGAGATGATAAGGGCCTACGCAGATAAATAATGAGCTCAGTCGGATGAGGTTTCCATGCCTGCGTTCGTCATCCGCCAACAGAGGAGAAGACTGACCACCTATTCCTCTACGCACTCAGGCCTATCACGTCATGGACTCTTAGCTGATTTCTGCTTCGAGACGTGTTGTAAGCAGTGTACTATCCATGTGTGGTTCCTGGTTGCTGGGAATTCCCTAGTCTATGAGACCAGGGGTTGATTCCAATGTTCTGTAACATTATTAATTCAGTGTAGTATAATTTCCTGACCTCCGTGGCTAAGGGCTACCGGACGAGACTCGCGAGCCGCTTACCACGCGTTCGAAAAACAGCGGCGGCCGATTTGGCAGCAGACCGTGTCGCGCTGGGGTTTTAACGTGTTAATATGGGAGCCGGTCGTTTAGAAAGCAGTGGTAAACTACTGAACGTAAAACTTGCCAATACTTCAACAACAGCAGTAAACTGCTGGTGTTGACAGCGATGCCCTGTAAGTAGGATATGCAACAAAAAACAAAACAAAAAATAGTTGTATTTAGAGATAATGCAGCTGCAGAATCGAATCCACACTCCTACTGGATAATATAAAGTACAGAATGGATACAACTTTTCTAGTAGATATCGCAATTAGAGTATGTCTATTGTTGGTTTTTGTTGCTGGAAATAAATTGGAATCCATGGAGTTAGTTGCATATCTTTTACAGACGTGGCTGTCAACCCCGGTGTTTTTTGCCTTTTGTGATTTCTTGGCAACTTTACTTCAGTAGTTTGCTATTTCTTTCTGAACGACCGGCACTCATACCATTGTATGGGAACCAACACAAGGCGGCCTGCTTCCAAATGCCGGCAGCTGTGTTTCGAACGCGGTGTGCGGGATAGCGAATTGTATTCGTAACCCCTGCGTCACTGCGCCGGTGGAATCCGTTGATACAATTTAAAAGGTCAGGGGATCGACTTCATTGCACCGAGTTATCCTGCATGACTCGGCCTCTTTCTGGAAGGCAGCCTACCAAAGGCGTCGTTAAAGCACGAACTCTGTAGTTCCAGCGAAGACCCCCAGGAGTCTCCGAGACATGTGCCCTCGTGAACCGAACAAGGTTGCCAGAAAAGGAACCCACAAGCTTTGGAGTTACGACGTTACTACTTTGCCACGGGGATTCCCTTGGATGCGATATAAGACATTGAAATGTGGATAGTTGTGTAGTCCATTACCCCATATGGACAACAATCACCGTCGGATCCTAAGCCTGTGGTGGTAAACCCAGGACTATCATTCTGAGCCGGTGATGGACCCTAACTATAACTTCCCCTTGAAGTTGAAAGAGGTAGGGGTAATGGTGAAATCGAAAAAATAGTTTTGTTGGAGACAGAAAAGCGTTAAAAGAATAGCCGGAGAATGAAAATCTCGGATAACATTTCCCTATAATTGTAAGCTCGGCTGAAGTATCTGCAGAATAGAACCCCCGTGCAAAACAGTCGTAGAATGGACAAGGTCGTAAAATGGAAACATTTAGAATGAAAACCTCATGCGAATAAGCCGTAGAATAGAAAACCCAGTTTGGAATGTTTAGCGATTAGAAACCTGGAATAACATATGTAAAGAAAGAAATCCACGGGTCAAATATCTGGAGAATGTAAAACATTAGTAATACAATAAGAGAATGGAATATACATGTGATAAATGCAAGAGATACATGATGAACGCGGTTTAAAAAAAACAAAAAACTAAAAGGTGGAAGGCGTATGCGAAATTTAAGTGCATGAGAGAACACAAGACGTTTAAGTAATAGCGTAGAGAAGAGAATAGATGCATTAATGTTGATTGGGAGGGTGGTAAATGGGAAGGTGTGAACATGCAGAGTTGGAAGCATGTAAAAATCGAACAGAAGTATAGGGTTGGAATGTCGGGCTGTGATCAGATACAATGTTGTCAATAAGAACACACGTTTCTCTGTAACAGTGATAATACGAACACAGAATGATGCCTTGTTTATATACGAGCTGTTGTGTATAAATAATACCATTAAAAGGAACAGATAATAAGCGGGTTTACCGTATTTTGTAAGTTACAGGGAGATGACGGGTAGAAAGAAGATGCCACTGGTGTTGGGGGGAGGGGGGAATGGGAGGAGAGTCCATGCTGGATGTTTGGGCAGGTCGAAGATATAGGGCTTCGTGTAGATGCATGTTGGGAGGGAGAATGGGGGGGGGGGGCGCTGGGTATTGGAGAAAAGAGACCGAGTAATTCGATAGACAAGGAGGAGGAGTGTCGAAGACGCAGTGAGAACAGCCAGCGAATGTTCATAGATGATATATCCTGATATGTGTGTGCCACAATCTCTTATGCATCCACTCCCGTGTGGCGAGTGTCCCCACGGCCTTCTTCTCGTCTCCTCTGTCAACCCCCCTTCCCTCTTGAACCGCACCAGAAACTCCACTTTCGGCCTCCTCGCATTTCTTGTCCCCCGACTCAATCCCGGTGTCTGTTCTCGCCTACGCGGTCAAGTCGAGAGACCTACACTCCTATTGGCACAGTTCCCGGAGCTCGACAACCCGACAGCACAGGACATTCCAGCCTGACTATAAAAAACTCCCCGTGTTCATCACATCGTCTGTATCGGAATTCTGTCCACCATCTACGCCCCGCCTACAATTTCGGTGGCTCCTCCCACCGCTGGGCCTTTGTTATTGTCATTCGAGGAAGAAAATGAGAATATTGGAAAGAAGGGGTAAAGAAAGAGGGCGCAGATACCTGCGTGTTTCTAATTCGGAATTTGCTGGACACAGCGGAAATCTTCCGACGCACATCGGGTCGTTCCATGCGACATGTCCTTCACTCGATGCGTCTTTTATTTCGCCTGCCCTGCATGTTGCATGCATTTCTGCATGTCTGCCGGTCGTTCGGTCGATCGGTCCGGTCATTCTCTCTCTCTCTCTCTCTCTCTCTCTCTCTCTCTCTCTCTCTCTCTCTCTCTCTCTCTCTCTCTGATTTTCAGTCTATCTACATGTTTGTCTGCAGTTCATTTGCTACCAGCTGTTTGTCCCTCCTCTGTCTGCCAATCGAACGGTCCGGCCATTCTTTCTGTCTGTCCGTCTGTCTGTCTATCTGTCTGCCTGTCACTCTCTCTCTCTCTCTCTCTCTCTCTCTCTCTCTCTCTCTCTGTCTGTCTGGCTGTCTGTCTGCGTCTTCTGTGTCTTTCTGCATGTTTTTCTATTAGTTTCTTGGCCACCAGCCTGCTAGTTCCCTCTTTGCCTGTTGGTCGATCAATCAGATAAGTCTGTCTGTCTGTCTGTCTGTCTGTCTGTCTGTCTGTCTGTCTGTCTGTCTGTCTGTCTGTTTTTCGCAGACAAGCTGGTCCCCCTGTCTGTCTGTCTGTCTGTCTGTCTGTCTGTCTACCCTTTGCAGGCATACTGGTCTCACTGTCTGTCTGTCTGTTTCTCTCCCCTCTCTCTCTCTCTTTTCCCCCTCTCTTTCTCTCTCTCTCTCTCTCTCTCTCTCTCTCTCTCTCTCTCTCTCTCTCTCTCTCTCTCTCTCTCTCTCTCTCTCTGCCTTTTTATCTACTTGTTTCCTGTTTATCTGTCAATTCCTTTGCCACCAAACTTTTTTTTTCGCTTTTCTTCTTCTTTCGTTCGCTCGTGTGTTCGCCTGTTAGGCGTCTGTCTGTCTGTCAGTCTATGTCCTTCACAGGCATACTGATCCCTCTGTCTGTCTGTCTGTCTGTCTGTCTGTCTGTCTGTCTGTCTCTTTATCTCTCATTCTCTCTCACACTGTGTGTGGTTGTGTGTGTGTGTGTGTGTGTGTGTTTACAAATACCCTAATTGTCTGTAGTTGTGTCCCTGTATATGCCGATGTGCCCTAATTGTCTGTAGTTGTGTCTCTGTATATGCCGATGTGTCCTAATTGTCTGTAGTTGTGTCCCTGTATATGCCGATGTGCCCTAATTGTCTGTAGTTGTGTCCCTGTATATGCCGAAGTACCCTAATTGTAGACGCCGCAGTACACTTCCCTGCCGACCTGTTGGTCCTGTGTTCAAATCCCCAAACGAGACGCCCTGCTTGTGCTGGGCTCCCAGATCCGCCCAACCTACCACGGGTGACGGGAACAGCTCTGAAAAGTAAAGGCCTACACAGATCACGAGTGTATTTTTCAGGAGATGCCTGGGATTCGTCGCTAGAGCTACGGAGTTCGGGCTTTGTGAGGCGCTTTCGGCGGGGTCGGAGACCGAGCCATGTGGGATAAAACTCGGGTCAATGAAGTCTTTCTGGTGACTGCCGATTCCATCGACGACGAACTGTATTTTTCGTGGAGGACTTTTGTATTGGTATTCTTGCTGCGGCATTATGCACAGTGTACCTGTGCGGGCTGTACATAGACAGAGAGATAAATAGGTATATTATTACACACATAGACACATACATAGACGATCACATAGACAGACAGATACATAGATATATTATTACATAGACAAATAGATACATAGATATATTATTACACAGAGAGACCGATACATAGATATATTATTACATGGACAGACACATACATAGGTATATTATTATACTGTTCAAAAAACAAAAAGAAACGCAAAATTATTGCTGTTTCAATTGCAAACGTGTACCATTTTATTGACGATGCTGATTCGCCCACTGCAGTCGGTTCTGGCGATGCCGTTCCGTAAGAACAGGACCTTAATAGGATCTTCTAGCCCAAATACCAGCGTCGTGCAGCCGGTTCCTGGCCGTTTGATCTGAAATTCGACGAGCTCCTGGGATTTACTGGACTGTGGAGGACGCAGATACAAATCAATTCCTAAGGTGACGCAGCCGAATGAAGCGGTCTTCGGCAGCAGTTGTGATTATGGGTCTTCCACTACGCGGCCGGTCTGCCGCTGAGCCAGTTTCTTCTCTAGTGAGATGAGCCATACTTGCGCTTTGAATGTTCAACTGAATTTATTCGAGGAGCGTCAATCTTTTATAGACATTCAATAATATGGTCTGGGAGTTTTGTGTTCAGTAAGTTTCACGAGGTTACCATAAACTTATCACGAGTTATTGTCAAAAATGATGTTTTGACCTTGACCTCTTTCATGACCTCACAAATCAAGAGTTGAGTACAATTCAGGTAACCACGAGAAGATAATGACCAAATGGGCACAGTCAATAGATTGACTAATGTCCAATCAGTGAATATCTTTTATAAAAGTAACACCAAACATGTTGTGTTTTTTAACAACAGTATATATATATATATATATATATATATATATATATATATATATATATATATATATATATATATATATATATATTACATAGACAGACAGCTATATAGATATATTATATTCATAGATAGACACATACATGGACGGTCATATAGACAGACAGATACATAGATTTATTATTACATAGACAGACATCTATATAGATATATTATTACACAGACAGACAGCTATATAGATATATTATTACATAGATAGACACATACATGGACGGTCATACAAACAGGCAGGTACATATATTTTTACAAAGAGGAACATATACATAGTCAGCACATAGGCAAATATATTGACATATTGTTACATTTAGAGACAGATATATAGACAGCCACACAGACAGTTACATAGACTGACATACAGACAGATAAATTGATATATTGTTACATGGGGATAAAGATACATAGACAACCGCACAGACAGATTGATACATAGATCTATTGTTACATGGAGAGACAAATAAATAGACAGCCACACACACAAACACACACACATACACACACACACACACACACACACATATATATATATATATATATATATATATATATATATATATATATATATATATATATATATATATATATATATACTCACACACACTCACACTAGCTGACCCGGCCCGGCTTCTCCCAGCACCTGGCGGGGATCTACCTATCTGTCTGTCTGTCTGACCCGGCTTCACCCAGTCCCTGGTGGGGAGCATCTCATTTAATTCATATAAGTAGTCATATAAGCTCCCGTTCCCGACTATCTGTCTGTCTGTCTGTCTGTCTATCTGTCTGACCCAGCCCAGCTTCACCCAGTCCCTGGTGGGGAGCATCTCATTTAATTCATATAAGTAGTCATATAAGCTCCCGTTCCCGACTATCTGTCTGTCTGTCTGTCTGTCTGACCCGGCCCGGCTTCGCCCAGTCCCTGGCGGAGATCTATCTATCTATCTATCTATCTATCTATCTATCTATCTATCTATCTATCTATCTATCTATCTATCTATCTATCTATCTATCTATCTATCTATCTATCTATCTATCTATCTGTCTGTCTGTCTGCTTGTCTGTCTGTCTGTCTGTCTGTCTGACCCGGCCCGACCCGGCTTCGCCCAGCTCCTGGTGGGGAGTATCTCATTTAATTCATATAAGTAGTCATATAAGATCCCGTTCCCGTTCCCGACTATCTGTCTGTCTATCTGTCTGTCTGTCTGACCCGGCATGGCTTCACCCAGTCCCTGTTGGAGAGCATCTCATTTAATTCATATAAGTAGTCATATAAGTTCCCGTTCCCGACTATCTGTCTGTCTGTCTGTCTGTCTGTCTGTCTGTCTGTCTGTCTGTCTGTCTGTCTGTCTGACCCGGCCTGGTTTCGCCAAACCCCTGATGGGGATCTGTCTGTCTGTCTGTCTGTCTATGTATCTATCTATCTATCTATAGCCAGGGGACTTAACTTAAGATATAGCAATGCTACTAAAAGTTATGTCCCTTGTTTTATTTTTTCTTATGTTGAGTCATGTAATTACAGAATTAAATTTAAGCAAGTAAATAGATGATAGTACTCTAAGAAACTATTACAGTTGGTTGCACAGGAATGAAAAGAAGACGTGTAGAAAATTTCATTTCAATCGGATGGACCGTTCGCGAACGCATTAAGAACGGACATACATACACACACACATACACACATACATCCTTTTATATATATATATATATATATATATATATATATATATATATATATATATATATATATATATATATATATATATATATATATAGACATCCACACACAGAGATAGATGTATAGATATATTGTTACATAAAACGAACGAACTTTATTTTGATAGATACATAGGCGTATTGTTACATAGATAGACACACACAAAGACGGCCATACAGATAGACAGATAGATATACTGTTACATAGACACACAGAATGACAATAACGGATACATAACTCGTTTTCCTAATCTATGCATTCCAGGTTCCTTAACAAATGCTTTTAATTTATCTCTCTTTCACTCTCTCCTGATACATGCAGCATTTTTTATTCTGTAAAATTTCTCCGAACCCCTCCCACCCTCTGTGTTTCTCATCCACCGTGAATTCCAACATGTCTTGCACAATTCCCCCTCCCTGAGCACTATAGATTAAGATTCTGTCCCCAACAAAGTCCCGTCTTAATGCCTTCCTTCGCGTGGACGTTCCATTTCACCTTTCCAGATTCCGTGGTAATTTTATTTTCGGCATAGATTATAAATTTTCCCCTTCAGAAATTCCCCTTAAATTCCTCTCTAACGATTAATCCTGCGCCCCTTCTAATTCTATCCCCCTCCTCGCCTTTCCAATCGGTTTTAATTCCACTTTTACCTTCTGTTCAAAACTGCCTTATTCATCCTTCGGCCTCCCCAAAATATTTCTCCCCGGCTCCCCTATCTGGCAATTTCAATGTCCTCGCAACTTCCGCTGGTAAGGCTGGGATCACACATACATTCGTTAAGGCCGGTATTTTTCTTAAAATCCCTAACATCAATGCCCTCCCAGCTCCCCTACACTCGCAACACTCCTACCCCTACGCATGCCTGCGGCCCCCCCCCCCCCCCCCCCCCCCCTCAGAATTTAACTTCCTTGAATGGCAGAAGTAATGGCGATACATAAATAAATAAAAAAGAGAAAGGCGAGAGAAACGGACAACATGCATCTAACTGAAACAGCGGAACTCGATCGAAGACACACTCTGCGCATGTCAGCCTTTCCGGAAGGCATGTGTGACGCAAGGGAGCCCAATTTACGCTTTCTCATCAGGACCGACAGGGCATGCAGGAGGGACGGTCCGCTTCCACAACCAATTTCGGGAGGTAGGAGGGATGGAGCTGAGAGAGAGAGAGAGAGAGAGAGAGAGAGAGAGAGAGAGAGAGAGAGAGAGAGAGGAGGGTCTACATGGGGACGTCTTTGGATGCCACCAGAATGTAATATGTGAGAGGATTGGAGAGAGTTCACGGACGTCCTTGAGAAGGCAGGAACATGTTATCTGTCAGAGCTGGCCGATGTTAAGAGATGGTGAATTTCTGAACACAGGCCAGGTCGCGAACAAGTATATCGTCGTCGTGTTCTTCGTCATCGCCATCTTCGCTTGTGTCGTTATCTATCTATCTATCTATCTATCTATCTATCTATCTATCTATCTATCTATCTATCTATCTATCTATCTATCTATCTATCTATCTGTATGTCTATATCTATCTATCTATCTATCTATCAATCTATCTATCTATCTATCTATCTATCTATCTATCTATCTATCTATCTATCTATCTAATTATCTGTTTATCTCTTTGTCTGTCTATCTCTCTCTCTCCCTCTCTCTCCGTCTGTCTGTGTGGCATCTTGATATTCTCATGCCCCACTTATCTCAAATATCGGAGATAGACAGTTATTGACTACCACTGGAAGTTTACATTAAGACACGCATGTCCTAATGTATCAATTGTTTAACATCTTTGCCTTTTCACCCCCCAAGGAGCGCGTGATGTGTGATTGGCGTGTCCTCTAGAATCCCAGTCAGCGCATAACACGTTGTCTTATTTTTTGTCGTTTGATCGGTGCAAACTAAATAAATCTGGCCACTTCTGTATACGTTTTATGCAAAGCGTTAAATTCTAAGTCTGTTGGCTGTTGGAAGTTAACGCAGTCGTGCATTTTCGTAGTGATTATTTCTCCACTTTGAGCACCAGAACTATCTACCACCAGAACTAACAGCGACAATGTATTTATTTTAGAGGTGTCTGTAGCTGTCTGAGACTTACATTTTCGTTTGCTGAAGCAGGCTTGACACCGAAACGTCCTCTGTGTTTTGTGACTGTAGTTCGGTTAAGCTGATCTTCGATACTTCTTGTTCTTTCCATGTCAGATATCGGGGGTATTATCTATCAAGTTGATGCAAAGACAAACGAAATTAAAACATAAGAGACGAACGGAAAACCCATCCAAAATTGAACGTTTCAATCAAAATCTTCTTCAAGGAACAAAACTCGGGAAACGAAAATATTTTACTGAGAATGCGAATACTGCATGACAAACGTTACTGTAATAGTGACTGGAATTAGCGTTATAGTCACATTTCAGGTCTAACCGCTTTGTTGTAATCATACACGTGGATTCTACTACACACGTGTCCCTTCCACAACAAGGACACAGATGAGTAGTGTTTTTCGTGTGGTTGTCTTGTCGTTACCTGGGATATGTAGTCCTACCGCTTCACACTCGCCAGATTAGCGGTTACAATTGCTCTTACGTGTTACTCACGCTGTAGGTCAGAGTTCGTCCTTCCTTCCTTCCTTGTTGCCTCTTGCGTCATGTTTTTTTTTCCCCACCTTGGTTTCTCGGTCAACCACCAGCGGCCAGATTGCAGGTCAAGAAGTGAATAGGGTGCGCATTCTTGTCATTGTCTCCTGCATGTTTCTAATAGTGCACATTCTTGGACCGCCCCCCTCCCTCGCGCCCTATTTCTCCTCTTCTCATTATTCCCGTCTCTCCAGCGTCTCTGTCAGCCCTGCCCCTTCCTTACCTCCTCACACACTCACTCACACTCCTCCCTCCCTGGCTGTTTCTTAGTGTCACGTGAGACGGGGGTCACATGTGCTTGATGTGGGAACGGATGACGCAAGCCGAGCTGGTACGGTCCCAACTGGTCCTCTTCACAACTGTCTCCGCGCTTCTCAAACGGTCTGCCTCCCTGCCCGCGCTGCTCTAACCTTCTATCTACCGGCTCGTTAAATTCTAACCCCCCCCCCCTCTCCCCTCCCTTAATTTTTCTCATCCGTACACCCGTATTCCCTCCCTCCCCCACCTCCTCCTCTTTCTCTTCCACCTCCTCCTCCTCGCGGTCCCTCTAATCTCCGCATCTGGCTCTTACTCATTAAATTCTAAACCACCCTTTTGCTCATCAATAGACCAATCTTTCTCTCCTTCTTCTTCTCCTCCTACATTTCCTCCTTTACTCCGTCTCATCTTCTCGCTGACTTTTCTGATTCCTGCATCTAGAAAAATTTAACCAAAAAAGCTCGCATTGAGATATGTCTGTGAATGAAACGATCCGCTAAAAGCCAGAGACAACCCGTCACACATTTTTTTTCTTTCTTTCTTTCCTCTGTGCCTTATAACGAGCGCACAAAATACCCTAACGCGCATGCATACTCGCGCTTGTGTGTGTGTGTGTAAATAATAAAACACAAGAGAAAAATATTTTAAAGCAATGCAAATTTATTTTATATCTTCATAAAATTAGTATGTATACAACAGTAATGGACGCGCGCGCGGTATTTCCAGATTTATGAAGACAGCCTTGTCGCTTTTTTCCTAGGAAGAAAAAGGACCTTGGAGATACGACCCCTGGCATTTAAAAGCATGAAAGCATGTTTAAGAAATCAAGTGAGAAATGAGAAATTAGTTTGAAAGACGAGACATTGGCATGCAAAATAAACGCGTTCAATTCTCTTATTTCTGCATAAAGCTTCCATATTTGTGCAGAACTGCACGCATGCGTGATGGCACTTTTTGTTTCTCTTCTTCATTTTTTGTTATTGTTGTCTCTCTTCTCTTCTTCAGCTTTGTGCGTTTCGTTTGGCTTTTTATTTCACCGGCATCATTCATTTTCTTTCCTCGCTTATTTATTTATTTATTTATTTTTTTAAATTGTTTCTTATTTCTTTCAATGTTTGTTTTTAAGAAGACTCCACCCGGACCTTGCACTTTCGAGTTGTTTTTGTTTTTAAATTATTTCTTTCCTTCTGTCTTCGTTTTTTTTTTTTCTTTCTTACCTTCTGTCCTCATTGTTTTCCTCCTTCAATATTCTGGCATGTTTTGACCACAGAGGCAACTGAGAAATAATTTTATAAAAGTAGTCTCTCCCCCCCCCCCCCTCAACCCCAACCCCCCACCTACCCACATACACATACACTCACACGAATACGCGCCGGCCCTAACTCAGTGGCGGAATAATTTAATTTAACATGCAAGTCGTTGTGTTGCACAATACAGACGCGATCATTTTTAGAATGTTCCCCCCTATTCATTTTGTTCTCGCCTGGCCCTTTTTGGCGTTTGTTCTTTTACATTTTTCGTTTGTAGCTCCTAATGTTTGGCTAGAGAATGCTTGAAAATACTGGCGCTTTCGATTTCTGCAGCGCTCACGTTCAGCCGTGCCACACGGTAGGGGTAAAAAAAAATAATGCCAGAAAGGATGAGAAATATGATACAAATAATTGTCAACAGATGCCAAGCCACTGCGTTGTCTTCAATACGGCACATTGGAGCTGCTGGTCTGGTGAATGGCTTGACTCTCTAGTGGAGCCATCTGGGGTGCAGGTGGTAGCGGGACTGCCGTATCGTAACTTGGTTACAGCTTGTTTGGAGGAGGGAGTGAAAGCAAGCCACACACACACACACACACACACACACACACACACACACACACACACACACACACACACACACCCGTTGTTATGTAATTGATACGCTACTTGTTAGTCACATGTACTTTACAGGACATCGAAGTATCTTCCTCTTCTTCCTCTTCTATTTCTTCTTCTTTCTTCTCCTCCTCTCATCATCTTCTTCCGCTTCAACCTCTTCTTCCGCTTCAACTTCTTCTTCTTCTTCTTCTTCTTCTTCTTCTTCTTCTTCTTCTTCTTCTTCTTCTTCTTCTTCTTCTTCTTCTTCTTCTTCTTCTTCTCCTCCTCCTCCTCCTCCTCCTCCACCTTCTTCTTCTTCTTCTTCTTCTTCTTCTTCTTCTTCTTCTTCTTCTTCTTCTTCTTCTTCTTCTTCTTCTTCTTCTTCTTCTTCTTCTTCTTCTTCTTCTTCTTATTCTTCTTCTTCTTCTTCTTCTTCTTCTTCTTCTTCTTCTTCTTTTTCTTCTTCTCCTCCTCCTCCTCCTCCTCCTCCTCCTCCTCCTCCTCTCCTCCTCCTCCTCCTCCTCCTCCTTCTTCTTCTTCTTCTTCTTCTTCTTCTTCTTCTTCTTCTTCTTCTTCTTCTTCTTCTTCTTATTATTATTATTATTATTATTATTATTATTATTATTATTATTATTATTATTATTATTATTATTATTATTTAAGGCCATTATCGAATCCCAGTACTATTAGCTGTGATTTTCTTAGCAATTTTACTTTCAGTTCTCTGGCACAGCTTTCTGAACGGTCAACGTTTAAGGCATTGTGAAAATCAAAGCAAAGCGGTCTGTTTCCCAAATCTCCTGCCGCTGCCTTCGAACTGCGTTCACTATCCATAAACAGCACACAATGTGATTCAACATTTGTGTGACAAGTGATTCAATGAGCATGATCCGAAAGGTGGAGGCGGGTTCTCTATACGTAGACAGTGGATCGCTGCTGAGGTTTGTTGTTCGTAGAGTCACCTTCATAGTGAGAGTCAAACGTCCTGCGATACACCCGGGAAGGTAACCCGGCCAACAAATGCCTGAAGAAGTCGAATGTGTCGGCCGAAAGGTTCAAATATCGCAGCTCTGCTGTAAACAGGCACAATCCAATTACGTCTAAAACAAAATTCAGGGCGAACGCAGAAGAAGAAGAAGAAGAAGAAGAAGAAGAAGAAGAAGAAGAAGAAGAAGAAGAAGAAGAAGAAGAAGAAGAAGAAGAAGAAGAAGAAGAACCACCTTCATCTTCGTTCCGGAACATGCGGTAGTCGAGGGGAATTGCTTTTTTCCATCTTTTTTTGGTTCGATTTGAACTTACACGTAATTCATAGATATGCTATTACTTGCAGTGCACCGGACTGATTTTTCTGCATGTGGATTAGCTCTCCCTATCTCTACTCTGACTTCAGAGGTAATTGTAATTTACTCCCCAAGTCAAGGACACGAAGTCAACACGGTATCAGCTAATCGGAAGTTTAACAACGAGCGCTGGTATCCATTCAGCCATGCTGACCTGTCTAATTGTCCATGATTCAATAGAAACAAATACACAAACTTTAAACTGAATTCCTTTGGACATTATACTGCTCATATCCAACATGAGACAACAAATTGTCAAGTCAACAACTCCGTGAAACAATAAATCATGTATATGTCATATTGATGTATATTTCCGGCTCGGGAGTCTTGAGTTCCGGCAGTCTAGCGAAAACAGTTGTGTTTATGGAATATTTGGGTGATCTGATAGATATCTTAGGTTCTGATATCTTGGACTTTAGTTTGTTATCTAAGAATTATATTTCACAGTTATAAGATGGGGAAACCTTTTGAGGCCACTAAGGCAGTTCATGAATAAACACACATGTATTTGGCGGTCATATACCAATGGTGCTCAGTCAGTGGTTAGATACGAATTCTGTCCATATTCCATAATTGTGTGTTTTCATGTGGATGATAGACCTAGCCAATGAAGACATCTTGTTAGGGGTGTTTGTTTATGCGTTGATAGTTGATAGTTGGTCATGCGTCTAAGCATAATTGTTCCTGCGGAGACGCGCTGTCGTCAGTTGGAGGTGACAGGTTCGAATCCCGGTCGGTAACGAAAGCTTACATTTTCTATGTTGTCTAGCACGTCCTCAAATCTCTGCTTCTTTCTGCTACATCTGTGAGCGCCAAACAATACGTGTATGGTTATTTATGAACTGCCTTCATGGCCTCAGAGTGTTCCCCAATTGATATTATGTGTAATACGTGTACAACATTGGAACCCACCAATCATTTATCTTCTTTAAATGTTCGTTAATACACTGGACACAGCATTACGCTCCGATGTGTTTGTTATTTGACTTATGCCGGTTTCATATTAAGCACTATGGTGCTTTTTCAAGGGTTAGTTACGAATTCCGTCCATATTCCACAGTTATGTTTTCATGTGGAATGATAGAACTGGCTAATGAAGAGACCTTTTTTAGCTTTTTTAGGGGTGTCTAGTTGGTCATGCGTCGAAGTACTCTTGATCATGCACACACACACACACACACACACACACACACACACACACACTCGCACACACACACACACACACTAATATATATATATATATATATATATATATATATATATATATATATATATATATATATATATATATATATATATATATATATATATATATATATATATATATATATATATAGTATATACACACTAGCTGACCCGGCCCGGCTTCGCCCATTCCCTGGCGGGTATCTATCTATCTATCTATCTATCTATCTATCTATCTATCTATCTATCTATCTATCTATCTATCTATCTATCTATCTATCTATCTATCTATCTATCTGTCTGTCTGTCTATCTGTCTATCTATCTATCTATCTATCTATCTATCTATCTATCTATCTATCTATCTATCTATCTATCTATCTATCTATCTATCTATCTATCTATCTATCTATCTATCTATCTATCTATCTATCTATCTATCTATCTATCTATCTATCTATCTATCTATCTATCTATCTATCTATCTATCTATCTATCTATCTATCTATCTATCTATCTATCTATCTATCTATCTATCTATCTATCTATCTATCTGTCTGTCTGTCTGTCTGTCTGTCTGCCTGTCTGTCTAATTTATTTGTTGCAGTTAGAAAATTTCGCTTAATGCTAGGATTATTTTTTTTTTTTTTTTTATGTTGTCGTATAATTTTCATGTAAAACATAATGTTGTATAATTTTCATGTAAAAAATGATGTGTTGGTCACATGGCATATCCAGAACATGAAAATTATTGTTATCAGAAGCTCTGGTGAGTGTTTGAGTTACCGAACCATGATCGCTCACACATATCATATCACTATGATTTTTTATTTTGTTATTTTGTTCCCGCACTCGCTCTCTTTGAACTCAAGTGTTGTCCATACACACTACTTCTAATAGTGCTGGAGACTGTATGCTGCGTGTGGGTTAGCTTTCCCTATTAACAGTGTCCCACGCCATCAGGCGAACCCACTCCGACTTCAGAGGTATATCGCGATGATGATGATGATGATGATGATGATGATGATGATGATGATGACGATGATGATGATGATGATGATGATGATGATGATGATGATGATGATGATGATGACGATGATGATGATGATGATGGTGGTGATGATGATGATGATGATGACAACGACGATGATGATGATGATTTATTTTCCGTTTACTCACTTTGAACTCCAGCGTAGTGCATACACCTGCTACTACTTTTAGTTTTAGTAGCTGCCACTACTGGAGAGTACACTGAACTGACTTTTGCTTGTAGATTAGCTCTCCATATTACCAACGTCTCTCGCCATCAGGCGAACCCACTCCGACTTCTGAGGTACTTGTAATTTACGTCCCAAGTCAAGGACAAGAAGTCACTATTTTAGTCCAGCTGACCTGTGTAGGGGTTGAACCTGCTACCTCGGCATAAGCACACCGGAAATTAAAAATCATTCGGCCAGGTTGACCTCCATTTAACATGTGATGATGATATTTTTTCGCTCGCTTTCAACTCGAGCGTAGTTGCTACTACTTTTGGGTACAATGGACTGATGTTTGCGTGTAGATTAACTTTCCCTATTACCAGTGTCCCCACCCATCAAGCAAACCCACTCCAACTTCTGAGGTAGATGATGATGATAATAATGATGGAAGAGGGAATAGACAGCCGTCTGACAACCTCCTCAAACAAGGCCGCCAAGGAAAACAACAGCACTTCCAGACACGGTATGGAGTGAGCACAATCAAAGCATGAAGCCCCTCATTTGGACTCATCTGCCCCCTGCTGCTGGTACTCCTACGGTTCAAGTCTTGCGGGAATCATAACAGCCTTTTGTTGCCACAGAACATGCAAAATTCCAAATTCGGCCTTGTCCAGGAGAAAGCAAAGACAAGTTTGGATACACTGACCCAGTTTATCTCCAGGGTACAGGCATGATTTAAAAAAAAAAATAATAAATTTACTGAAGGCATGTTCTGAATTCAAAATGGAAGGAAGACGTAAGAGAAGAAGGGGGATGGGAGGTCGGAGGAGAAAATGAGGAAGATAATGCAAAACAGCGTTGTAGTTTTGGGTAGGGGGGCGAGTTGGATGACGAGCCGCAGAAAGAGATGTTTATCGATTTTTAGGATCGTTGGAGAAAAAAACAAAAAGCTGGCTTTTGGAAAAGAAAATGGACAAGATATAACACACACAAAAAGGAAACCGTGGAGAGGGGGGAAGAGGAGGTGGAGGCGATGGGCGAATCAGCTCCAGGTTTTTTTTTTTTTTTTTCATCTTCTTTTTTTTTTAATTATGAGTCTGGTTGGAAAGTGCGCCGGGGGACTGGTAAATGGATCCCTGCAAATGTCAAGGTGACCTGATTACTGATGTGTCATTGTGGTGGTTGTCTGTGTGTGTGTGTGTGTGTGTGTGTGGTGGGTGTATATGTTTGTGGTGGGTGTATGTGTTGGTGTGATTTGGGGCTGTGTGAGTTAGGATTTACTGAGGGAAGGTCCGTCTCCTTTGGTCACTCAAATGCCGTGTCTGCGATGCGGAGGGTTTTGCCTGCAATTGATGGCCATCATTTGATGCCTCTAGCATATTTGGGACGTACTTTATTCTTCTTTAGTGCCATCTTTTCACGTATACCGCTGCCCACCTCTTGGTCACCTGCCTTCCATTTTCGCCCACTGTATTCTCTTTGACCTTTTAAGCCACTGCATTTTTTCAACTTTCTAATTTCATTTTTTTTTCCAGCTTTTTTATCCACTACATTTTCGATTTTTTTTTTTTTTTTTTCACTGCATGTTCGACTTTTCATGCACACCATTTTTAGACTTGTCCCTCCATTATAATTTTTTTATATACATTATACATAGATATATTCCAGATTTTATCTATACCTGTGACTGTGTGCTTCAATTGTTTCAGCTTAAAGTATTATTCATTTATTCACTTCATGTGATACTCTGCAGTATGCACCTGACGAAATGCAGCGAAATATGCCAGGCAATAAATCGTGCAAAATATTCTTTGTAACTTCTGTGGTTACATTCGCTAAGGGAATACATTGTTTTCATTTATGTATATACCCTCGTGTGTGTATGTGCGTGTCTATGCTAAATGCCACCATTTACATTCCATACACTATCGCATACGCATCTCACAATCACTACATATGTAGTAATGGCCATCGTCTACTGTATCCCCCTATTATTTCACGCGATCACATTCATCACCCGGTGTTCCTAGACTGTTGGCCTGCATTTTGCAATATCCGTCACGCAAAACGTGGACAATATATATATTCTCATCTCAACCGGTGCATCCTTCACGCCGACACCCGGGGAGCTACTGCAGCCCGCTGCCCATGGCCGGGGCAACACCCAGCAGTTCTTGCATGTGACTGCCATTTCCTTGGCTACAAATTATACGCTCGCCGACTCGGAAAAGAACTGGGCGCTCACTGTCCGGGTGCTGTGCGCAAGCAGGGGGGTGAAAATAAACCGTTACATATTAGAAAGGCCCTGATTCCCTCCCCCGAAAGCCCATTTCTTTGCGCCTGCTGCAGATAGAGGAAGGGGACGTAAGCTAGTTTACACAAGTGGGGTCATTATTTTCTCCTGCCTCTGATTAGCATGTTCCAGAACAGCGGTTCTCAACCTTCGTTTTTTTCCAGTGCCCATCTTCTAGTTTTGCCGTGCCCACTTTCCTGGTTTTTGCCCGTGCCCCTCTTCTGGGTTTTCCCGTGCCCCTCTTCTGGTTTTGCCCGCTCCCCCTCTTTTGGGCCTCAGTTACTTCCATAGAATGCATTTTCGTCTCCGCTGCCGCAGTTGCCGATAGCCAAAGAAGAAAATGTATTTCTAAGCCGGCATAACTTGTGTGAGAGTAGCCTCAACTCTAAAAGACATGCAGTGTTTGTCAGTGACATGCCGCTTGCTAACATTCAAGGCGATTCTCGAAATAACTGATCTCACGTCCGGCAGTTAAATTAGATTTTTTAACCCCTCATAAACTTGATGTTGACCTCTGCAAAAATTCCACTTTCTGTGCTTGGCTAGAAATGTCACGCATATTTGGGTTCCCTAGAAATATAGTACTTAACACGGTTCCATAGAAATGTGGCACTTGCTGTAAATCCCTAGAAATATTGCACCCTATTTTTTGGGCATGTTATGAGAAGAAATGATTTGGAGAACTTGGTGACAACTGGTAAGATCGAGGGGAACAGACCGAGGGAAAGACCTAGAAGCAATTACCTGGATGGCTTAGCCTTGTGGCATGGTCGAGACAGAAACACGGAGCTGATCCACGACTCTGGTGATCGAGTGAGATGGCAGAACATGACCGCCCACGCTTACCGGCATGGCACATGATGGATGGATGGATTGCACTTATTGTAGCTCCATATAATATAGCACGAAACTTGATGTTTCTAGAGATTTGTGGAGGGGGGAGGGTAGTATTTTCTGTAATTCCCTGGAAATACTGTACTAATTGTAATTCCCTAGAGAAATTACACTTGTTGCATTTACTTAGAAATACAGCCCTTACTATAGTTCAATAGAAATATGGCACTTACCTCTGTTCCTAGAAATATCGCACTTACCTCTATTCCATAGAAAAATAGCACTAACTGTAGTTCCACAGAAATATAGCACTAATTTTTATTTCCCTTGACATGCAGCACTTATTATAATTCCCTAGAAATATTGCATATACCTTGGTTCCATGGAGATATTGCACTTACTGTAGTTCCCTAGAATGATAAAACTTACCGTAGTTTCATAGAAATATAGTACTTAAAATAGTTGTAAAGAAATATAGCACTTCCTATAGTTCCCTAGAAATATGGCACTTATCCCGATGTCCTAGAAATTAAGCACTTACGGTAGTTTCCTGGAAATACAGCAAATGGCGTAGTTCCCTGGAAATACAGCACTTATTGTAGTTCCTTAGACATAATGTACTTACATGGGTTCCCTAAAATTTGGCATCTACCTAGGGTTATTAGAAATATCAGACTTACTGTAGTTACCTAGAAATTGGCACTTACCGAGGTTCCCTATAAATATAGCCCTTACTGAAGTTTACCAGAAATATAACACTTACTCTTGTTCCCTAGAGTTTTGGCACTTACCTCGGTTCCTTAGAAATACAGCTTACTAGAAATATAGCATTTACTGTAGTTGCCAAGAAATATAGCCCTTACAAAAGTTGCTAGTAAATATAGCTCTTACTAGTGTTTCCTAGAAATATAGCCATTACTATAGTTCCCTAGAAAATATAGCCCTTACTTTCTTCTTCTTCTTCTTCAGCGTTCCGAGCCTTTGAGGTTCTTTGCTGCAGACAAAATCCGTCTCCATTCGTCTCTCTGGTTGACCTTCTCTTGCCAGTCGTTGATTCCAAGTGCTTATAGGTCTCTATATATATTATCTCTCCACCGTCTTCTTGGTCTACCTCGGGGTCTACGGTCATTTATTTCCTGAGTGTAAGCGAGTTTTGTTTCCCTATTGTCTTCCATTCTTTCTATATGTCCCAGCCATTGTAGTCTACTAGCCTTCATGATACCAGAGCCCGCCCTTACTTTAGTAAGGGTACTAAAGTTTTAAAAAAAAAAGCCCTTACTTTAGTACCCCAAAATATTACACTTATTGTCGTTTTTCCTTGAAATGATCACTTACTGTAGTACCCTACAATATAACGCTTACTGTAGTACCCTAGAAATATATCCCTTACTGAAGATCCCTAGAAAATATAGCACTTACTGTAGTACTATAGAAATATATCCCTTACTGTAGTTCCCTAGAAAATATAGCACTTATTTTAGTACCCTAGAAATATATCCCTTACTGAAGTATCCTAAAATATAGCACTTAATTTGGTACCCTAGAAATATATCCCTTACTGAAGTACCCTAAATAAGGCACTTACTGCAGTTCCCTAGAAAATATAGTACTTACTGTAGTTCCCTAGAAATATATCCCTTACTGTAGTACCCTAAAACATGGCACTTACTGTAGTTCTCCAAAATATATATCACTTACTGTAGTACCCTAGAAAATATACCACGTACTGTAGTACCCTTAAAACATAGCACATCAGAAATACATCCCTTACTTTAGTACCCTAAAAATATAGCATGTACTGTAGTGCCCTAAAATATGGCACGCACTGTAGTTCCCTAGAAAATATATCACTTACTGTGGTACCCTAGAAATATATTCCTTACTGTAGTACCCTAAACATATAGTACTTACTGTGGTTCCCTGTAAATATATCCCTTATTGTAGTACCCTTAAAATATAGCACTCATTATAGTGTCCTAGAAATATATCCTTTTGCTGTAGTTCCCTAAAAATATAGCACTTACTATAGTTCCTGTGACACCCCAGATACCCAGCTTTGAGAACCACTTGTGTAGAACATCAGACATTACGCACCATTACTGTGGCCGCTAGTTGGAACAGGAAAAACACCTAGTGTTGTTCTATGCCGCGTGTAGTGGCCATGTGAAAGGCAGTCCCTGAATTGTGTTCATTGTATGGGTGGGGTTGTAGAACGATGAGTCTTGTTCGTCTCCTCCTGTATGCTTTTCATTGCCGGCAGTGTCAGTTTGCATATCTGCTATGTTATTTCTAGTTGTACATTGTTGACTCCGCCGTTGGCGCGGGGATGTTCTTGTTTATGAACGTTTAGATTGGATATGGATGATTTTTTGTTTTTTAAATGGAATACGTGATGATGATGATGATGATGATGATGATGATGATGATGATGATAAAAATGATGATAGTTGATAGTTTGCTGAATGTAATAAATTCAGAGGCCGGCTGATTCTAACAACCGTGTTACTAGCAGAAAGCCGGCAAGAGCTACAAAACCTAGTGGAACAAGTAAACAGGCGTAGTGCAGAATGTGGTTTACATATTCCCCCCCCCCCCCCCGCATATCCTATTACAGTACATCGCTGTCAACACCAGCATTTTACCGCTGTTGTTGATATCTTGGCAAGATTACGCTCAGTAGTTTGCCATTGATTTCTGAGCGGCCGGCTCACATATCCCGTAAGTAACGGGCGCGGCGAGAACCGCTACCGATGGACAATTCTAGGGGACACTAGTGTCTAGTTGGTCAAGCGTCGAAGTACACTTGTTCCTGCAGCGATGCGCCGTCGTCATTTGGAGGCGACAGGTTCGATCCCGGTCGGTAACTATAGCTTTCAAATTTTATGTTGTCTAGTGCGTCTTCTAGTCTCTGTTTCCTTCTTCTCATTCTGTGAGCGCCAAATAATACTATGTGTGTTTATTTAAGTAACTGAGCTTGTTGAGCTTGACTCTAGTCCGACTTTGTGAAGACACATGAAGGATGTAGCATAGGTGGGAGCGCATGCGCAATTGAAATACGACTAGTTTTATCGTTTCTTTCAGTCTTTTGGACATTTGTTCGCAACAGACGAGCAATATCTCCGGCGGGCCTATTCTCGCTGGTCGCGGGGTTCGCACGAGTCAGGCGGGGAATCTGACGGTAGTACACGCTTACACAGGTCCAGACACTTGCGATTGACAGGTGTACGCGCCCAATGGTCCAGGCGCATATGAGGCCCTCACCTGCGGGACTTGGCTGAATGCCTCTAAGTCAAGTTCCAAGGTTTTTAGGGTCTGGCCACCGCTCGCCTCCTGCTCGTGGAGGCGAGGTCTCGTAGGTTTGACGCTGAGCCGCCAGCGTCTGCAGCCTACCTTGTTCCAGACGTACTGGATATCCTTTCCTCTAGACCAGGGGTGGGCAAACTTTTCGTGTTGTGGGCCGCATTGACAAATGCAAAGCTATTGGCGGACCATATATATATATATATATATATATATATATATATATATATATATATATATATATATATATATATATATATATATATATATATATATCCATTTTGTTTACAGCAACCTATCACAATAAATAATTATTAATTATTTATAGGTTATTAAGCTCTATAAATAACTAATTATTGCAATTTTATTTTACTTATACACTTATACATTATATTTGACAATATGGACAAAAACTTTTACTAATGTGTTAACACGATTTTACGACTTGTTATTATAACAAATATTCTTTATTATCTACCAATGGCTTTAATTTAGACACACAGCGACTACATTGTCACTACAGTTGTTGATTTCTAATGAGATGTATGTAACTGCTTGCACTTTTTGACAATATTCTTGAAATCTGGAGCAAGTTTACTTGTTGAAATTCGCATGACAGCATGCAAGTTGCAGTCCGACAATTAAGACCTATTCTTAGATTTCTTGATCTTCAAGCAAGAGAATGCTTGTTCGCAAATGTATGTTGATCCAAACAATGATAAAAGTTTAGCTGCAAAGTTTTTCAAATTGGGAAATGATTCTTGTGATAAAGATCCATAGAAATCCAGCATACCATCTGTCTTGAATTTCTCTTTCAGGTCATGATCTGCTTGTAAGTCAAGCAGCTCCAACTATATGTCCTCTGTGGCTGTATAAGCTTCTGCACTAAAAGGTGAACTGAGAATATTGAACTATGGTTCTAATTTCTTGAAATCTTTGAATCCCCATCCAAATTCTTCAATCAATGCATCTAATTGGGCTTTGTATTTTTCAGTCATTTCACCAGAAATTGTTTCTTGTTTCAGCAAAGGGAAGTGACAACATCTTTTTTTCCACTTGCTTGTCTGGAGAACAGTGAGAGTTTTGCCTGAAATGATTTTACATATACATACAATTCATGTGCAAACACACGGTACATCATAACGGTACATGAAATTCTGTAAAATTCAACAAAATAACTTAAAAACGAATTTAAAATTTTTATTTCTAAATGCCCTCGCGGGCCGCATAAAATCACTTGGCGGGCCGCTTGCGACCCGCGGGCCGTAGTTTGCCAACCCCTGCTCTAGATCAAACAAGGCAAGGCCGAGAGAGGGAACATGCTGCGTGGGCATCATATGTTCTCTGAAAGCTCTTTCCAGGCATTGCTAGATGGAATTTTGGCCAAATTCCAATTCACATGCTTTAGTCTGTCAAGACTGCAAGGTGCCACTCACAACTAAATGTAACTGTTCATCTATATACAGACAGATATATAGCACATACACTAAGTGTAATTGTTCATCTATATACAGACAGATATAAAGCACATCCAAATAACTTTAAATGTTCATCTATATATAGGCAGATATAGAGAACTATAATATTATATTCAACAATAAGAAAGAGACAAACATCTTTCGTTGGTCATGTGATGAGAAGAGAGGTATTGGAGAACATCGTGACGACTGGGAACATCGAGGGGAAGAGAGGCAGAGGCCGACCAAGAGAAATTATGCTGGGTGGACTGAGACGGTGGCATGGATGAATATCAGCAGCAGAGATGATCCAGAACATCAAAGACCGAAATATGTGGAGAGTCATGAATGCCTACGCCAGCTGGCTTGGCACTTGATGATTATAGTGATAGGGAAAGGAACAAGAAAACGCATGCCGGTTAGAAGTAGAAACATGAAAACGCAATCAGACATGATCAGAAGTCCGAAGGCAGAGATAAGAATAGAGATAAAACCACTGGCAGCAACAGACTGAACATGAATAATAAAACAGTAACAAATAGAGATAACATTAGAGATAAAACCAGTCGTATAGACAGACTAAACATTAATAATAAAACAATGAAAAACAGAGATAAAAATTGAAGATGAAACCAGTCGTAAAGACAGACTGAGAGATGATAATAAAATAATGATAACTAGAGATAAGAATAGAGATGTAACTAGTCATGGTAACAGACCGAACGTTAATGAACAGATGATAATTAAATAATGGCAAACAGAGAGATAGAACAGAAATAAAACCAGCAGTAAAGACAAGACTGAATGTGATAATACAATAATGACAAATATTGATAAGAATAGAGATAATATAAGTTAATAAGACAGACTGAGCGACGATAATAAGACAATAACAAAAAAGATATATAAGAATATAGGTAATGTCAGTGGTAAGGACAGACAAGCCCCACTTGGGGGGTGCGTGGTCTCGAGGTATGGTGTCCGCCTCGAGTGCTGGAGGTCCCGAGTTCACGCCCCGGTGAGGACCGGGACTTTTTTCACGTGGACTTCTAGTAATAAAATTTCCCCTGATCTCTGGGTAGTGAGATCGGACGCCCGTATGTATTGTTGCGCACGTAAAAAATCTCTTGGCGGTTGGAAATCGAAAAAGCCTAACGGCGCTGCCCGGGCAAAATTTCGAGTTAAAAATCTACCCAAAGTATTTCAGGATCTTCGATGGTGCTACGGAGTTCGTGCACTGAGCTGAGTTTCTCCAGACTCAGGTTTGAGTTAGGAGGAACACGGAGCACTTATGGGCTACACCCGTGTGCCGTGATGTTGATCCGTCGACTAAACTAAACTAAACTGGTTAGACTTTATGATGATTATAAAACACTGGCAAACAGAGATCAGAATAAGGAACATGTAGTCACATGAAGATAAGAAGATGAAACTTGAAGGCGGATTCAAGCGCGCGCGCGCGCTCACACACACACACACGTGCACACACACACACATACACAGAGGTGAGAGTTCGTGGCGAAGTGTTAAGACTCCTGTTTTGCGTTCCAAAGGATGTTTGTTTGATTCTAACCTCCGTCATTTGGTTCACAAGTGTAATATTCTGGAATACTTCTAGGGGATCGTCGCTGGAGCTACGGAGTTGGTGCTGTGTGTGATGCTGTTGGCAAGCCGCCCTACATGGACAGACATCGGGCCATATGGGATAAAACCTGATGCAATGGAGTCGATCATCACCTTAAAACACTTTTAAAGACGCATACATTTTCACAGACACGCTTACACAAAAACATATACACACGTACACAATTCACCAACCTCTGCCTTTACACACACACACAGTACCCTAGAAAATATACCACATACTGTAGTACCCTTAAAATATAGCACATCAGAAATACATCCCTTACTTTAGTACCCTAAAAATGGATGGAGGGTGTTAATGTGTGTGTGTGGTAAATAGGGAGAGATTGAAATACACAGGCACGTGTGTTGTAGTGTCACACACACACTCACATGCACACACACGCACACAAATGAACTGTGTTATAATGTGTATTAAAACGGCGATTTAGACACATGCACGCACGCACCCATACACACACGCTCACACAATAGCCAGACTAGACGTTAGCACCCAAAAACAATGACGAACGTAAAAGGAAATAGCTGGAGAAGCGCGAATTTGGAAGACTCAGGGATTCTATAACACACCCAATGGGAAACAAAATACACGCTCTTTCTCTCTCTCTCTCTCTCTCTCTCTCTCTCTCTCTCTCTCTATCTATCTCTCTCTCTTTCTCTCTCTCTCTCATTCTCTCTCTCATTCTCTCTCACTCACCCTCTCACTCTCTCTATCTCTCACTCACTCTCTCTCATTCTCTCTCTCACTCTCTCTCACTCACCCTTTCACTCACTCTCTCTCACTCACCCTCTCACCCTCTCTCACTCTCACACACACTCTCTTTGTAGGTCAACAGGGCCGAGTGGACAATAACGTGTGTTTTTAAACATCCGGTGTGCTGATGCCGAGGTTAGGGGTTCAACCTCTACATCGGACAGTTGGACTACAATGTTGACCTATCGTCCTTGACTTGGGAACGTATATTACAAGTACTTCTGAAGTCGGAGTGGGTTCGCCTGATGGCGAGGGACATTGTTAATAGGGAAAGCTAATCCGGGCGCAACATGCAGTCCAGCACTACTAGAAATGTGTATGGACTACGCTTGAGTTCAAAGCGAGCGAGCGCCAAAACAAAACAAAAAAATACTCTTAACACATACTCTCTCTGACTCTCACATTCTCTCTCACACACTCTCTTTCACTCTCACTCTCTCTCACTCTCACACACACACTCTCCCACACATACTCTCTCTGACTCTCTCACATTCTCTCTCACACACTCTCTCTCACACACTCTCTCTAACTCTCTCTCTCTCACTCTCACACACACACTCTCCCACACATACTCTCTCTGACTCTCTCACACACTCTCCCACACATACTCTCTCTCTGACTCTCTCACACACTCTCTCTCACACACTCTCTCTCTCTCACACACTCTCTCTCACTCTCTCTCTCTCACTCTCACACACACTCTCACACACTTACACACACACTCTCCCACACACACTCTCCCACACATACTCTCTCTGAGTCTCTCACACACACTCTCTCTCACACTCTCTCTCACTCTCTCTCTCACACACACACTCTCCCACACACACTCACCCCCACACACTCTTTCTCTCACACAAACTGACACACACAATCGCACACACACACTCTCACACACGATCTCTCTGTCTCTCTCTCACACACACACACTCACACACACTAACACACTTGGGCCTATCTCTCTCTCTCTCTCTCTCTCTCTCTCTCTCTCTCTCTCTCTCTCTCTCTCTGACACACACGCGCGCGCACGCGCAAGAGTCCAGACTGCAGAAAACAGCTCCCCCTTAAAAAAAAAAACACACACACACACACGAAACTCCGAATAAGCAGAGACCCAGGAACTGACACATGTTAAGAAATATTTTTTTTTAAACCCAGCCTCTCCAAGAAGGAATGTGATTGGCTTAGGTTGAAAGAAGGAGACCAGAAGCCCCTGTAATCCCGCCTCTCCGCGACTGGCGGCCATGTCCAGCCTTTCTCTGGTGTCCTTTCCCATTATCTTGAGCATCGATGTCTTGTCGGTTTGCCACCCACAGCAGAATTTCACTCCCAGCAGTTCCCCCCTCCTCCCCCATACCGCTGCCAAAGATGAGGGGGGTGTCTGTGTGTATGTGATCAAAGAGTGTCCACGTTACGACATGTAGATATGGGAGGGGAGGGGGGGGGGAGATAGTGATTTATTTGGGCTGGAGTGAGGGGTGGGGGAGTTGGCAGGGATGTCACTGTGACATTTTGCTGTTGGAATAATACGAGGTGACAACTGGTTTAATGGAGAGTTGCGTGGAAGAGAGGGGGTGAAATGGGGGGGGGGGGGTGAATAGATATGCGTGTGGATATATAGAGACAGACAGATATGGAGAACGACAGAGAGAAGAAGATGAACAAAAGAAAAAGACGAAACGCAAAGGAAAAGAAAAACAGAAGAAAAAAAAAGAAAGACAGACAGAAAGCGTAGTTCAGTCTGTCTTTAAGGCTGGTACTATCTTTATTCTTATATCTATCTATACTTGTATATGTCAATTTCAATAACACTCTATTTATTAGAATTTGGACATCTTGTAGATATTTCATTAAGTTGATGGTGGTGATGATTAAGCAGAAGGAGAAGAAGATTATGCTGACGGTGTTGATAATGGTGATTGTGGTTAATAAGAAGAAGGCGAAGATGAGGACGGAGGAAGACATGAAAGCGAGGGAGAGAAGATGGAAGAAGAAGAAGAAGAAGAAGAAGAAGAAGAAGAAGAAGAAGAAGAAGAAGAAGAAGCAGAAGAAGAAGAAGAAGAAGAAGAAGAAGACAGTAATACTTTTGCTAACGAAGCTAGTGATGACAGGAGCAAAAGAAGAAAACACGAAATAAGTATGCCAAGGTTAACACAAGTCCCATCCAACAGAGACAATCACATTTGGAGGAGAACAGAGCAGTTCCGGATTAGTAGGAGATGAAAAACAACCCTGCTCCCAACGACCTGACAAGGGGGAGCCAACTCCTTCGATCTGAACCTGTCTTGCGCCGTCCTAAGTACAAAGACAAGTGACAGGACGTCCTGTGGTAATT
Organism: Cepaea hortensis; assembly: GCA_963921405.1. Taxonomy (NCBI): domain Eukaryota; kingdom Metazoa; phylum Mollusca; class Gastropoda; order Stylommatophora; family Helicidae; genus Cepaea; species Cepaea hortensis. The sequence continues at coordinate 456,397,889 of OY992876.1, read as the reverse complement.
GAGTGAGTTACTCTACATATGGTGCAGTTGACGCAACCCACCCGACCCACTGACGTGGAAAGGCGGAGGTTGAAATAGCCCACACGGGTGGGCTGCTGCGGATCGAGGCCGTGTAAATGAAGGGACGTGTTTATTTGGCATTTGCTGGGAGGAGGTTTGCGAGTAATCAGCGAGTTGTATTTGTTGTGTTTCTGCCGCTCTAAGACTGTCTGCCGTGGTCAAATTAAATTTGTATTAAAGCATGTCAGAGGACTGGCTGGCCGAGTTGATAGTCCGGTAGACCCGGGTTCAAATCCTCAGTAAGTTGTAGATTTTGTTCTTTCGGGGGCAAAGTCAATAAATCAATTAGGTGCAGCTTCCTCAGTCTCAAGACACCTGCTCACATTGTGAGAATTGTCTGGATTTTGTACCCTGGCCATGCGGGACTGCGCGGGGAATGAACAGGCTACAATAGGCTGGCAGGGAATGTACCTCTTGGTGCTAGATTACCTATGGACAAGGGAGAGGTGGTCGGGCGCCTGTGGGACCAGGTGGAGAAGGCGGGGGAACAGATTGAGAACCCGTATGTGAAAAGCATGAGATTTCGGGGGATCGGCAGGGGTTCTGGAAGAATATCAAAACTGAGAGGGAAGACCAGGAGATTTTTTAATCAGATAACTGTGGGAACGATTAGTAGTGTGGCTCTTCGCTGCCCGTTGAACGAGGGGACGGGGTGTGTATTGGCATGTCTTGAATGCAGTGATGTCGGTTCTTAGCTCAACTCAGCTATAGGCAGTATATGACAGCTAACCGCTTTATAGCACGGCTTACAATTACAGGGAGGGGTGGTGGCGCAGTGGTTAGCACGTTTGCCATCCGACCCGGTGGCCATATGTTCAAACCCCATGAAGATGGGGAGTTTTGTAAACATAACTTGCGCTTCCATGTCGACCCACCAACATAATTGACTGGCCCCTTGTCGTCTTGACAGACGATAGTTTGTAAACTGGAGTTATACCGCTTCATAACACATAACCTGGGCTGAGTTTAGAGACCATGTGTTGCACATGCAGCATGATCTCTCTCTCTCTCTCTCTCTCTCTCTCTCTCTCTCTCTCTCTCTCTCTCTCTCTCTCTCTCTCTCTCTCTCTCGGCCTGTCTTATTTACTAGAGAGGAAAGGTAACCTAATACGCCTGGAACAAGACAAGCTGCAGATGCTGCCAGATCAGCAAAGCAATACTCTAACCCTCCGCTTGTCAGAGCTTCCATCCTAGACTAGTTGCCACCCAGAGCTTATAGCCTGGTCTGCCTTGCCATGACATTTAGTCATAAGGTTGCATTTCCTTGCACTAGTGTAAGACGTGTACCCTCTCTATTGCGCTCCTCCGCCCGAAGCCGCTGACACAATGTGGGAGTTTGGGTTTGGTGATCGCAGTCCAACATTCGGCGCTAACAGAAAGCAGGTAGTACCGTTGTCATATGGTAGCTCAGTCATATCTGGCACCATTACTGCTGCTGCTGCTACTACTACTACTACTACTACTACTACTACTACTACTACTACTACTACTACTACTACTACTACTACTACTACTACTACTGCTGCTGCTGCTGCTACTACTACTACTACTACTACTACTACTGCTGCTGCTGCTACTACTACTACTACTACTACTTCTATTCT
>OY992876.1:456348725-456393725 GCA_963921405.1 Cepaea hortensis | reverse complement strand
GGTCGACTTCATTGCACCGGGTTTTATCCCATATGGCTCGGTCTCTTTCCGCAGCGCGGAAAGCGTCGCCCCAAGCACGAAATCCGTAGTTCTAGCTACAAGCCACAGGAGTCTCCGAAAAATTTCACTTGTGAACCGAAGGACGCGGCCCGGAATCGAACCCACAACCTTCGGAGCCCGAGTCAAACGGCTTGACCACTTCGCCACGGAGCCTCTTGGTGGCTTCGGTCACTGAGATAAAGGGGGCCACCTCAGCTCGTAAAACTGTGACCTAGCGTGATTGACAGTTGTAGTAGGACTACTACTACTACTACTACTATTACTACTACTACTACTACTACTACTACTACTACTACTACTACTACTACTACTACTACTACTACTACTACTACTACTACTTCTTTTCCGGCTACTCTGCGCCATTCTCCCCGTATCAATATGCCCATTCGTCACACACACACACACACACACACACACACTCACACACTCACACACACCACACAGGCAGTGGTCGACAACAACTGTCAATCACGCTAGGTCACAGTTTTACGAGCTGAGGTGGCCCCCTTTATCTCAGTGACCGAAGCCACCAATGAAAGTAGGGAAATACCAAGACACACCTGCACCTCCAAGTTGATGAACAACCGCGCCGGCCCATGCTCAGCATACAACCTCTCCACGGAGATTTACGGCTGGCCCAGAGATGGCCCAATAACGACTGACAGATTTACACACACTGCCTCCCTGTGTCAGGTCTCCGGTTGCTGGCTAATATATTAGCTCGGGCCCCCTGTCTTGAATGCCCGAATGTAAACCCATACATGTCTGTCTGTCAGTCGGTCGGTCGGTCGATCCGTCCGTCCGTCCGTCTTCTTCCCTCTGTCCGTTCGTCCGTCTGTGTGTCTGTCGGTTGGCCTACCTTCCGTTATAAGACGCGTTCCGTGGCGAAGTGGTCAAGCCGCATGCCTCGCGCTCCGAAGGTTGTGGGTTCGATTCCAGGCTACGTCTTTCGGTTCACGAGTGCATTTTTCTCGGAGACTCCTGGGGTCGTCGCTGGAGCTTCGGATATCGTGCTTTGTGCGACGTTTTCGGCAGGTCACCCTGCGGAAAGAGACCGAGCCATATGGGATAAAACTCTGTGCAATGAATTCGACCCTCTCGACTTTGAAGACTGTTGTCTTTAAGACTGCCATTATATATGTCCATGACATGTAATTATACAGGGTGTATTTTTAACGACTGTGCAGTGTTTGAAAATATTGCCGGTCAAAATTTTGTATTTACCTATTATGTTTTGATTATGTGGTTGTTTCGGGATTTGAAATTTAAATATTGAGCACAACCCACTACTGGCAACGCCGATCGCATTCTGGTATGAACCTAAGGCCTATCCACGTCAATATGGAAGCACTATACTCGAGTTTCGCCCTCGTTTGAGCTCGTCAGTAGTGCATATCCCTGACCGGATCCGGAAACAGTCCCGGATCACGCGTGTGAAGTGGGTGTGTAACCACGCGGCACACACTGGACACACCAAATGTTCTGTTGTGATAATTTGGTATGTCCAGTGTGTGCCGCGTGGTTACACACCCGCTTCACACGCGTGATCCGGGACTGTTTCCGGATCCGGTCAGGGATATGCACTACTGAAGAGCTCAAACGAGGGCGAAACTTGAGTATAGTGCTTCCATATTGACGTGGATAGGCCTTAGGTTCATACCAGAATGCGATCGGCGTTGCCAGTAGTGGGTTGTGCTCAATATTTAAATTTCAAATCCCGAAACAACCACATAATCAAGTTATTATTGCTCACTGGATTTAGGAGGCCTGGTGTTCCTTGCCAGTGAGAAGTCCTGATCGTTCGGGTCCCATCGATTGATGGACGTCGGTCGCGGCGATTGGGCAATTTTGAGCATATCCTACGATGGGTAGCGTTGTGATGTTCTGTTGTGATAATTTGGTGTGTCCAGTGTGTTCCGCGTGGTTACACACCCGCTTCACACGCGTGATCCGGGACTGTTTCCGGATCCGGTCAGGGATATGCACTACTGAAGAGCTCAAACGAGGGCGAAACTCGAGTATAGTGCTTCCATATTGACGTGGATAGGCCTTAGGTTCATACCAGAATGCGATCGGCGTTGCCAGTAGTGGGTTGTGCTCAATATTTACCTATTATGTTGTATGGACTTTACAGTGGGTGAATACAAAACTTTAACCGGCAATATTTTCAAACACTGCGCAGTCATTAAAAGTACAACTTATATCAGTGGTTCTCAACTTTTTTTGGCTGATGCCCCCCTTTACCATATGTTCAGAACGTCACCCCCCCCCTTTTTTTTCGAATTTCTTCCCTATAAATCCCCCCTCCCCAACCCTTTCACAGTATACATAAAAATGGAAGCTAAATTTAATAACACATACTAGAAGAAGTCTAGACATCTACATAAAACGCGATTTGCGAGTCTACTTACGTTATAAAACGAATTTCAATAGAGCGAGAAGTACAGAACCGTAAAATTTAGAGGGAAAAACAATATCAAGTATCTGGTTCTTGTATTAATGCGATCTTGATTGAAATAATCTTAATCTCCCCACCCTTGGAAACCCTAAACTTCCCCCCTGGGGGGAGGGGAGGGGAATTCCCCACCGGTTGAGAACCACTGCCCTATATCAACTATACTCCCTCTGGTACTCGCTGTAACGTAACGACTAGACGCTCGCCTACCATACCAGAGGTAATGAGTTCCATCCTCAAAGGGCTTGTTTCCAAATTGTAATATATCACCTGGACCCTCTAGATCAGTGGTTCTCAACCGGTGGGGAATTTTGGGGTTTCCAGGGGTTGAATGAAGATTATTTCAAGATCGCGTTAATACAAGAACCGATTACTTGATCTTGTTTTTCCCTTCATACTTTATGGAAATGTAAGTATCACCCTACTGAAATTCATTTTATAACGTAAGTAAATCCGCAAATCACATTTTATGTAGATGTCTAGACTTGTTTTAGTATGTGCTATTAAATTTAGCTCCAATTATTACGTATACTGTGTAGGGGCAGGGGAAAATTTTTAGGGAAGAAATACGAAAGGGGGAATGACGTTCTAAAAATATGGTGAGGGGGGGGGGATGACGTCCTAAAAATATGGTGAGGGGGGGATGACATACTAAAAATTTGGTGAAGGGGGGCACGGGCCAAAAAAGGTTGAGAACCACTGCCCTAGATCGACCCAGCCTAACGTGGGCACCAAGAAATGACTTGGGAAATAAAGGCGGCCGGTGTGATACCGACCGCATCAGCCACTGAGTGCCGTTTGGTCAACTAAAATATAAGTCCTGCTCTTTAGATGTGTAAAGTCAGTTGCATAGCTTTTACAGGACGTCGCAGTTAACCCGAGCATTTTGCGCTGTTTGTGACTTCTTGATAAGTTTACGTTCAGTAGTTTGCCTAGAAACCAAAACAACCATGAAAGACGTTTTCCGGAAGGTTGTTATGGGAGAGAGGTTTTGCAAAGGACATGCTACTGAATGAATGAATGACTGAATGAATGAATGAATGAATGAATGAATGAATGAGTTTGCCATTGTTTTCTGAACGACCGGCACACATACTATTGTATCAAAATCAACGCAAGGCCGTCTTCTACAAAACCGCCTGCAACTGTGTTTCCAACGCGGTATTCGGATTACGAATTGCGTCGGTAACCCATTCGCCACCAGGTCGGCGTGTTAAATGGACTTTTATTACGTGACTTTCCTGCCTCTCTCTTGGCGGAGTTCATCCAGTGTAACAAACTCTGCTCGTGGCTGGGGCTTCTGTCCGATCTCTGATATCCTTAACTGCCGTGGAGTTTTAAAAAGCGCCCAGCATACACACTGAGCCTACTGTTTTTTTGTCTATATCCGAGAAAGCTAGGTCCCAATTGTTATTACCCTCGAGATCAGGGGAGCGTCTGTTGTTGCTAGAGATGACTTTGGAGGAATCAGTTCCGTGAAAAATGTCCAGCTTCATGCTGGGATTCTAACCAGTAACTTCTGAGTCTAAGGCGGGCAGCTTATCTTCTCATCCAGGTCTCCTAGTTGATACGAAATGGCATTGAATTTCAGATGTAGTAGCAGGTGCCTCAAGAAGAACAGTAGCCGTGCGTCCTGGGCAACAGGTGACGTGATGACGGTGAGAATCAGCAGTGGTTCGAATCGCATCGGTAACTTACGGGGTATGTGAGCCTGCCGCTCAGAAAGCAATGGCAAACTACTGAGCGTAATCTTGCCAAGAAATCAACAATCAGCTGAAAGATGCTGATGTTGACAGCGATGTCCTGTAAAGGATATGCAAAACATTTCCCCCATAGTATAATCTTCTGCTGCTACTATCTTGTGTCCTCTGTAGGAGCATATACCGCCGGTCTCCCTTGTCTAGGGGTTACACGACTTTCTCCGTAATCCCGTATAATCTCGTCAGTAACGTGACGTGCGCGAGAATTGGTAGCGGCTCTCTCCGTGTCGGCAATCTTACGTGGTATGTGAGCCGGTCGCTCAGAAAGCAATGGCAAACTACTGAGCGTAATCTTGCCAAGAAATCAACAATCAGCTGAAAGATGTTGATGTTGACAGAGATGTCCTGTAAAGGATATGCGAACACACAAAAAAGGAGCATATACCAGCTCACAGCACGCTGCATCTCGTTCCATGCCCTCTCCACATTCATTATACATCTCTAGAGCACTCGGTCTTAAACATCCGGTGCACTGATGCCGAGGTAGCAGGTTCAACCCCTATACTGGTCATTGGACTAAAATGTTGACTTATCGTTCTTGACTTGGGGGACGCAAATTACAAATACATCAGAAATCGGGATAGTTTCACTTGATGGCGAGGGACACTGGTATTAGGGAAAGCTAATTCACGCGCAAAAACCAGTCCATCTATAGTACTTCTCTAGTATACTACTACTACTACTGCTGCTGCTGCTGCTGCTGCTGCTGCTGCTGCTACTACTACTACTACTACTACTACTACTACTACTACTACTACTACTACTATTACTACTACTACTACTACTACTACTACTACTACTGCTACTACTACTACTACTGCTGCAACTACTGCTGCTGCTGCTGCTGCTGCTACTACTACTACTACTACTACTACTACTACTACTACTACTACTACTACTGCTGCTGCAGCTGCTACTACTACTACTACTACTGCTACTACTACTACTACTACTACTACTACTACTACTACTACTACTACTACTACTGCTGCTGCTGCTGCTGCTGCTGCTGCTGCTACTACTACTACTACTACTACTACTACTACTACTACTACTACTACTACTACTACTACTACTGCTGCTGCTGACACTACTACTTTTACTACTACTACTACTACCACTACTACTACTACTACTACTACTACTACTACTACTACTACTACTACTACTACTACTACTACTACTACTACTACTACTACTTCATTATTATTATTATTAATACTTTATTGTTGTTATTATTATTACTTTTATTACCGGACACTTGTGATTGACAGATGTACACGCCCTATGGTTCAGGCTCGTACGAGGCCCTTACATGTGGGACATGGCTGAACGCCTCTAAGTCGGGTCCCTTGGGTTCCAGGGTCTGGCCACCTCTCGCCACCTGCTCGTGGAGGCGAGGTCTCGGAGGTTTGACGCTGAGCCGCCAGCGTCTGCAGCCTACCTTGTTCCAGACGTATTGGTTACCCCATTCCTCTGGAATACACAAGACTAGGCCGAGAGAGGGGACATGTCGTTTGGGCGCCACATGTTCCTCTGAAGCTCTGCCCAGGCATTGTGATAGAATTTTGGCCACATTCCAACTCACATACGTTGGTCTGTCAAGACTGCAAGGTGCTACTCACTTATATCATTATTATTATTTATTATTTATTATTATTTATTATTATTATTATTATTATTATTATTATTATTATTATTATTATATTCTTGTATAGATTGTGCATATCGGTGATGTAAAGTATTGATTACGGGTCTACTCTCCATTGATCCTCTTGTTAATAATGGCCGTACGTCATTTACTTCCCCTCTTTAGTAACGTGAGAGTGACATATGTAATACTGTCGAACCAGAGCACATTGATCCTGCCGCTTGAACAGAAGGCTGAGGTGTGGTGAGTGAAGTGGCGCAGAGCTTAATTGATAGGTCAGGCTGTTGCATGCTGGCGGTTAGGTGCGGTATCTGTTCTGTTGTCTGTCGTAACGTGCAGGGAGTCCTTCTCTGTGCGGTGTCTGTTCTGTTTTCTGTCGTAACGTGCAGGGAGTCCTTCTCTGTGCGGTGTCTGTTCTGTTTTCTGTCGTAATGTGCGGGGTGTCTTTCTCTGTGCGGTTTCTGTTTTGTTTATTTGTTGTAATGTGCAGGGTGTCCTTCTCTGTGCGGTGTCTGTTCTGTTGTCTATCGTAATGTGCAGAGTTTCCTTCTCTGTGCGGTATTGTAATTTGCAGGGTGTCCTTCTCTGTGCGGTGTCTGTTCTGTTTTCTGTCGTAATGTGCAGGGTGTCCTTCTCTGTGCGGTGTCTCTTTTGTTTTCTGTCGTAATGTGCAGGGTTTCCTTCTCTGTGCGGTATTGTAATTTGCAGGGTGTCCTTCTCTGTGCGGTGTCTGTTCTGTTTTCTGTCGTAATGTGCAGGGTGTCCTTCTCTGTGCGGTGTCTCTTTTGTTTTCTGTCGTAATGTGCAGGGTTTCCTTCTCTGTGCGGTGTCTCTTTTGTTTTCTGTCGTAATGTGCAGGGTTTCCTTCTCTGTGCGGTATTGTAATTTGCAGGGTGTCCTTCTCTGTGCGGTGTCTATTCTGTTTTCTGTCGTAATGTGCAGGGTGTCTTTCTCTGTGCGGTATCTGTTCTGTTTTCTGCCGTAATGTGCAAGGTGTCTTTCTCTGTGCGGTATCTGTTCTGTTTTCAGTCGTTCTGTTCTGTTTCCGTCCTTCTCTAAGCAATGTAATGTGACCTAAAGACGTGAAAATGGTGCTATGGGGTGTTGTGATATGACAGAGAAAGACACAGAGGGAGAGAGAGAGAGAGAGAGAGAGAGAGAGAGAGAGAGAGAGAGAGAGAGAGAGGAGAACGAACGAATTTTATTTTGAAAGGGCCACAAATTGGGCACGCAGGCTCATCTTACATTCGGCCTACCAAGTACTCATGTTACGTACATCAATTATCTATTGAGTATGTTACATTCACATAGTCAAAAAAAGAAACAAAAAAAAAAACACTTTGAAATGAAAGTTGTGAACATAAACAGTTCATATTACCATGTTATGAGACAGGCAGAGTAGAGGGTGTGAGTGAGGCGAACGGAGAGAGATAAGGGGACAACGACAAATCTAGAATCGCATTCAGAGGTGTTTAGACAGTTAGATTGTTGGATTAATAGGTAGATAGGTTAGTGGGTAGTTATATTGTTAGTTAAAAAGTTGTTCTGTGGATAGGTAGGTTGGTTGTTAATCAAACAGTTTATTAAGTTGTAAGTTTGTTGGTAGGTTGTAAGATAGGTATTTTGTTAAGTTGGTAAGTTGTTATGTAAGTAGTTAGGTAGACATGTTGTTAGGTAGGTAGGTGGATGGGTAGGGAGGTTGTTAAGTAGACATGTTAGGTAGGTAGGTAGGTGGATGGGTGGGTGCGTGGGTGGATAGGTAGGTAGGTGGATGGGTGGGTAGGTAGGTGGAAGCGTGGGTGGGTAGGTAGTGAGGTTGTTAGGTAGACCGGGTTTTAGGTAGGTATGTTGTCAGGTAAGCAGGTTATTAGGTTGTCAGGTAGACATGGTTGTTAGGTAGGCATGTTTGTTAAGTTACTATGCTGATCGGTAGATATGTAGGTAGGTAGATCTAAATGTATATGTATATCTGATCATGTAACGTTGTCCTGTTTTGTTTCTCCTTCAGTTGTCGCAGCCTCAGGTGTCATCACTGAGACGACTCGTGCCACAGGTAAGTCCTTCCCGTGTTTGAAAAAGCTCGGTGGTGATTTTAGTACACACACACGCGCGCACGCACGCAGGCACGCAAACACGCATACATACACACACACACACACACACACACACACACACACACAGAGATACGGATATACACACATACACGTAACCCTTTAAGGCCACCAAGACAGGTCATATATAAACACACTTGTATTGCTTTCTTCTACTGCTACAAGTGCCAAACATTACATTGTGTTTATTACTGAACGTAAACTTACAGCGGTCCAGCAACAGTTTTTCCTTTCGCTCTCTTGAACTCTAGCGTAATCCATACACGCGCCACTAATTCTGATGCCGTGGGATGGTTTTTGCGTGTGGATTAGTTTAAAATGACTTAACGATTGTTCTTTAACATCCTGGTATGCACATACCCATGCACTTTAAGAGACCTCTTCGCATGGACGTGTGGTTACCAACATGAAAACAAGAGAATAGTCACCGAGTGGTTATCTCATCTCATTTCATCTCAACTCATTTCATCGCATCTCATCTCATCTTGTTCCTCTTGTACCTTGCGGTGTCGAGGTGAAACATAAACAACGAGAGATTGCCATTCATGGGCTTTATAATATCGATATTCCCATGGTGTCTATTATTCCCTGTGTCCATCGTTCACATGGTCGGCCCCTTCTTCTGCTTCCATTTGGTCTCAAAGCGGAGAAGTTCAGGCAAAATTTGCGACAACCCGAAAGAGCGAGGGTATTAAAGGATAAAGGGTGAAAGTGCTACGTCAAGAGGTGTCTAGTTGGTCATGTGTCGAAGTACACTTGTTCCTGCAGTGAGGTACCGTCGTCATATAGAGGTGACAGGTTCGAATCACGGTCCGTAACTATAGCTTTAAATTTGTATGTTGTCTAGCTCGTCCTCTAGTCTCTGTGAGCGTCAATCAATACATATATGTGTATTCATGAATTGAGTGGTTTGAAGGAGTGGCGCGGAAGACGATCAATGGTCGAGTTATCAGGGGGGAAAGGCAGCTCAACTTGGCTTGTGATGATGGTGATGATGAGTGTGGATGGAACTTCAACCTATTATTTACATAAACCACCGAGCTAACCACTTCACCAGAGCTGCACCTAAAAACTCTCCACTAGCCCATACAGTCTGTAAGTTAGTCAGTCAGTCGCGGTTTCAATTTCACGGCAAAGCGTCGTCTCCATAATGCTCCGTTCCTGTGCCAGTGAATATCACACACAAAATGCTCCTCACTGCCCCATGTGAAAAGTGGAGCAGGCAGGAGTCTCGACAAACCAACAGCCCGCGCTATGCATAATGCCGCTGCCAGAATGCCAACACAGAAGTCTGCCACGAAAAAATACAGTTCATCGTCGATGGAAGCGGCAGTCACTAGAAAACCAGCAGCCAAACATTACTGAATAAGGCAAACTCAGTAGTTCAACCGGTCAGCCGCCATTTCTCTGAACATGCAGTTCAAGATACAAACAACCACAGGCAGTATGTAAGTGTGGCGATGTGTTGATTTATCTCAAGCCACCTTAGGATCGAGGACATAAATTCTACACCATTAAACTGCTTGTTTTAACAGCGAGAACATCACTCTCACACGTGCATTAATAATGCAAGCGTAAGTATGTATCATGATGGCTTTTCTGCTCGCTGGTAGCTTAGTCGTTGATGGAGACTTTCTTTCTAGTCTTACCAAAATAGTCTGTATATCTGCGAGAGTCGAGATCGAAAAGACGCTCAGAACTTTCTCTGTGTGCGTGCCTGTGTGTGCCTGTGTGTGTGTGTGTGTGTGTGTGTGTGTGTGTGTGTGTGTGTGTGTGTGTGTGTGTCACGTGATATAGGCGTTGTGGTCCTGTTATTTACGTGGTATATGTGTGGTTTTGCTATATACGTTGTTCTGGTATATGTGAGGTTCTGCTTATACATTGTTCAAGTATAGGCGTGGGTGTACTATATGCGTGGTTCTTGTACCGACATGGTTCTGATATAAGTGTGGCTCTGATATAGACGTGGCTCTGATATAGACGTGGCTCTGGGAGTCTCCATGGCGAAGTGGTCAAGCCGTGTGACTCGGTCTCCGAAGGCTGTGGGTTCGATTCCAGGCCGCGTCCTTCGGTTCACGAGTGCATTTTTCGGAGACTCCTGAGGGTCGTCTCTTGAACTATGGAGTTCGTGCTTGCTTTGTGCGACGCTTTCCGCGCTGCGGAAAGAGACTAAGCCATATGGGATATAAACCCGGTGCAATTAAGTTGACTCTGTCGTCTTTTAAGCGACTTTTTAAGACGTGGTTCCTATATAGATGTGGCTCTGATATAGAGGTGATTGTGGTATGCACGTGAATCTGATATAGGTGTGACTCTGATATAGACGTGGCTGTGATGTAGGCTCGCTCTGGGTGGGCAGAAAAGTAGCTAGCTAGGTAGACAAGTAGTTATGTAGGTAGACAAGTAGTGAGGTAGGCAGTCAAGAAGCGAGATAGGCAGACAATTAGTGAGGTAGGCAGACAAGTAGTGAGGTAGGCAGACAAGTAGTTATGTAGGCAGACAAGTAGTTAGGTACGCAGACAAGTAGTTAGGTACGCAGACAAGTAGTTAGGTACGCAGACAAGTAGTTAGGTAGGCAGACAAGTAGTTAGGTAGGCAAACAAGTAGTTAGGTAGGTAGACAAATAGTGAAGTAGGCAGGCAAGCAGTTAGGTAGGCAGACAAGCAGATAGGTAGGCAGACAGGCAGTGAGGTACGGAGACAAGTAGTTAGGTAGGCAGACAAGTAGTGAGGTAAGCAGACAAGTAGTTAGGTAGGCAGACAAGTAGTGAGGTAGGCAGACAAGCAGACAGTTAAACGAGTTGAAGACAACTATGAAGCTAGGCAGGTAGGTAAGTAAGTAAGTAGGTAGATGGGTAGATAGATGTGTGGTAGGTAGGTAGGCAGGTGGGTGGGTGGGTAGGTATGCGGGTGGGTGGGTGCGCGGCTAAGTATCTAGGTAGATAGGTGAGTGGGTAGGTAGAGGGGTGGGTGAATAGTTAGGTAGGAAAATAGATGGGTGGGTTGTAAGATGGGTAGGTGGATAGGCGGGTAGGTAGGCAGAAGGTAGGTGGGCGGGTGTGTAGATATATGTGTGAATCGTTGGGTCGGTATATATGTGGGTGGGTGGGTAGGCAGATGGGTGGATAGCTAGGTAGATGTGTGGTGGGTAGGTAGATGGGTGGGTAAGTAGGTAGGCGGGTGGGTAGGTAGGCGGGTGAGTGGGTGGGTGCGCGGCTAAGCATCTAGATAGATGGGTGAGTGAGTAGGTAGAGGGTTGGGTGGATAGTTAGATAGGAAAGTAAGATGGGTGGGTTGTAAGATGGGTAGGTAGATGGTTGGGTAGGTGGGCAGAAGGTAGGTAGACAGGCAGGTAAGCGGGTGGGTGGGTAGGTAGGTAGATGTGCGGGTGTGTAGATATATGTGTGAATTTTTGGGTAGGTAGATGTGTGGGTCGTTGGGTAGGGAGATGGGTGGGTGAGTAGGTAGGTAGATCATGGGTGGGTAGGCAGACAAGTCAACCAAGAACGAAACAAAGTTACAGGCACATTAGAATAGAAGATGAAATGCTTTGAATATAGTGTTTTACTTTTAAATTATTTGCATGTCTTTTACAGAACTTTGCATCAACCCCAACATTTATTCTGATTTTCTAGGCAATGTCAGTTTAGTATTGTACCATTTCTTCGTTAATAGCCGACGCCTCTTACTATGGAAATCAACGCAAAGCGGTCTAGACTATATAAACGAATTCTTAGTTCACCGAAACTTGTCGCTAAAATAGCCTAGTTTCCCACCCACCCCCACCCCCTCTACCTCCTCTCCTCCATATTCCATACAACACTCCTCCTCCCCAGTCCCCGTCTCACCTCTTTCCTCAGCCCGGCCTCCTAACATCCAACACTCAAGGACTCTACTTCAAGAGTGTGCACCCTGACAAGAGCCCTATCGGAGGGGCGCAGTAGTGCACTATTGCAGCAATTGAAGCCCAGGGCTGGCCCTCTCGACAACCACCAACTTGAAATTAAACCACATCTTGTTGCAGGCTGAGGATGAATCCGGCTACCATCATGGCTCAGAACTAGGTCTCTGGTCGTTCGCCTAGACTACATTGGTGCGGCATCATTGTTGGCCAATTACCAGGAGAAGAATGGCGGTTTAGTGTGTGAGGGCGCTCTTGGAGGGGGGAAGTTTAAATCTTCAGTCAATAATTATGCGTGAGTGGGTAACGGGAAGAATGACGCGGAGGGTGGGGGTTGGGGTAGGTGGACAAACACACGTGACGAAATAGTGACCGGGGTGGGGTGGGAGGGGGGTAGAGATACTGGAGACAGGGATGTGAAAAGAGAGGTGTATGATGGGATGACGATGGTGAAGATAGATGGAGGGTGAAATATTAGAAGTAGAGAGAGGTGGGTGTGAGAGATGAGGACAGAGTAAGGCGATCAGACAGACAGACAGTGGGGGGGGGGGGGGGCGAGTGACAGACACAGAGAAAGAGAGAGAGAGAGAGAGAGAGAGAGAGAGAAATAAGATACATAGAGAGACAGAGATATAGACAGAAAAAGTCGATCACAAAGAGACATAGAGAACGACCGAACGAACGAAAATCTTTATTTTCAAAGGGTTAAGAATTGGGCACGCAGGCCCGTCTGACTTTCTGCCCTTCTTCTCTATTTCTTCTCATACATTCTTTCATTCACCATCTCTTATGAACCAATTCTTTGACAACAAAAGTACAATAAGCATTAAAACGCATGAAAAATAATCAATAATACATGACTCGTTGAGGCAATGTTTAACATGGGCATCATGAATACCCAAGGTGAGTGTAACGTGCCACTCATATGGGTTAGTTGTCGTTCGAGATAATTTACCATTATTATTGTCTTTGTTGCTGCGTTTATTTTTTAAGGGGGCATGTAGTCTGTCCTGAGGTAGTGTTCAAACAGGTTGCGACTGTATGTATAATGATTGGTGGTGTCTTTCATTTCTTGTGGAAGATCATTCCACACTGAGTGGCAGAGTATGATAAGCTTGTTTTATACAAGTCTATCCTAGGTTTAGCCGGTCTCTCTGGCTGTGGGGTTATAACACTTTCTCTCTGTAATCCCGTTTATCACGCAGAGTCTCGCAGCGGAGCGAGAACTGAGGTGGTTCGACCCCCGCTCGTGACTTGCGGATACTGAGCCGGCCGCTCAGAAAGCAATGGCAAACTACTGAGCGTAATCTTGCCAAGAGATCAACAGACAGCTGAAAGATGCTGCTGTTGACAGCTAAGTCCTGTGAAAGGATACGCAAAAAAAAAAAAAAAAAAAAAAAAAAATCCTAGGTTTAGGAACATGGTGTATATTTAGTCGCTCGCTATGTCTCGCGTTATATTTAAACAATGGCCAAAGGTAGCTTGGAGCATTTTGAAATAGGATTTTGTGAATTAGTTTGGCCTTGTTAAAAAGTAGGCGTTTGCGGAGTGGCAGTAACTGAAGACGTTCATGTAGGTTGGAATTGTCTGTAAGCTTATCACCATTGATTAGACGCACTGCCCTTTTCTAGAGAGAGAGAGAGAGAGAGAGAGAGAGAGAGAGAGAGAGAGAGAGAGAGAGAGAGAGAGAGAGGGGATACAAAGATATAGACAGAAAAAAAGTCGATGAGAGAGAACGCTATTGTATAGTGAAGATATGAACAGAAATAGACACAGAGACATTAACATAAAGACAAGAGTTGGTATGGTACTTGAATGGGTTAAGAAAAGGGAAGTAGATTAAAGAAAAGAAAATTCAATTAAAAGACATACATAGGGGAGGAGGTGGGGTGGAATTAATTTATAGAGAAAGGCCGAAGGAAACAGAGAAATGGGTGAAAAATGTAAATCAGTAAAGTTACTTGCACATCCTTTACAGTGCGTCGCAGTCAACCCAAAATTTTTTTATTCTTGGGGCTGTTTGTGATTTATTGGCAAGTTTACATTCAGTAGTCTGCCATTCCTTTCTGAACGACCGGCTCCCATACCATTGTATGCAAACCAACACCAGACGGTCTGCTGCCAAATCGCCTGCAAGCTGTGTTTCGAACGCGGGTATGCGGGATCACGAATTACGTCGGTAACTCCTTTGCCACGGCTCCGAAAAATCTGTAAACAGAGCTGTAAAGATGACTGGCGGCATACAGATGTCCCTGTGTTAAGATGGGCCCTGCGGGGACAAAGAATGGTGACAATCTCACCTACCATGCATGTAGTAAAGACGAGTGGTGGCATACATATGTTCCTGTGTGACCACGGGTCCGGCGGAGACAAAGATGAGTGGTGGCATACAGATGTCCCTGTGTGACCACGGGCCCGGCGGAGACAAAGATGAGTGGTGGCATACAGATGTCCCTGTGTGACCACGGGTCTGGCTGAGACAAAGATGAGTGGTGGCATACAGATGTCCCTGTGTGACCATGGGGCCGGTGGAGGCAAAGGATGAATGATAGCATACAGATGTCCCTGTGTGACCACGGGTCTGGCTGAGACAAAGATTAATGGTGGCATACAGATGTCCCTGTGTGACCACGGGCCCGGCGGAGACAAAGATGAGTGGTGGCATACAGATGTCCCTGTGTGACCACGGGTCTGGCTGAGACAAAGATTAATGGTGGCATACAGATGTCCCTGTGTGACCACGGGCCCGGCGGAGACAAAGATGAGTGGTGGCATACAGATGTCCCTGTGTGACCACGGGTCTGGCTGAGACAAAGATTAATGGTGGCATACAGATGTCCCTGTGTGACCACGGGCCCGGCGGAGACAAAGATGAGTGGTGGCATACAGATGTCCCTGTGTGACCACGGGTCTGGCTGAGACAAAGATTAATGGTGGCATACAGATGTCCCTGTGTGACCATGGGGCCGGTGGAGACAAAGATGAGTGGTGGCATACAGATGTCCCTGTGTGACCACGGGTCTGGCTGAGACAAAGATTAATGGTGGCATACAGATGTCCCTGTGTGACCACGGGCCCGGCGGAGACAAAGATGAGTGGTGGCATACAGATGTCCCTGTGTGACCACGGGTCTGGCTGAGACAAAGATGAGTGGTGGCATACAGATGTCCCTGTGTGACCATGGGGCCGGTGGAGGCAAAGGATGAATGATAGCATACAGATGTCCCTGTGTGACCACGGGTCTGGCTGAGACAAAGATTAATGGTGGCATACAGATGTCCCTGTGTGACCACGGGCCCGGCGGAGACAAAGATGAGTGGTGGCATACAGATGTCCCTGTGTGACCACGGGTCTGGCTGAGACAAAGATTAATGGTGGCATACAGATGTCCCTGTGTGACCACGGGCCCGGCGGAGACAAAGATGAGTGGTGGCATACAGATGTCCCTGTGTGACCACGGGTCTGGCTGAGACAAAGATTAATGGTGGCATACAGATGTCCCTGTGTGACCACGGGCCCGGCGGAGACAAAGATGAGTGGTGGCATACAGATGTCCCTGTGTGACCACGGGTCTGGCTGAGACAAAGATTAATGGTGGCATACAGATGTCCCTGTGTGACCATGGGGCCGGTGGAGGCAAAGGATGAATGATAGCATACAGATGTCCCTGTGTGACCACGGGTCTGGCTGAGACAAAGATTAATGGTGGCATACAGATGTCCCTGTGTGACCACGGGCCCGGCGGAGACAAAGATGAGTGGTGGCATACAGATGTCCCTGTGTGACCACGGGTCTGGCTGAGACAAAGATTAATGGTGGCATACAGATGTCCCTGTGTGACCACGGGCCCGGCGGAGACAAAGATGAGTGGTGGCATACAGATGTCCCTGTGTGACCACGGGTCTGGCTGAGACAAAGATTAATGGTGGCATACAGATGTCCCTGTGTGACCACGGGCCCGGCGGAGACAAAGATGAGTGGTGGCATACAGATGTCCCTGTGTGACCACGGGTCTGGCTGAGACAAAGATTAATGGTGGCATACAGATGTCCCTGTGTGACCACGGGCCCGGCGGAGACAAAGATGAGTGGTGGCATACAGATGTCCCTGTGTGACCACGGGCCCGGCGGAGACAAAGATGAATGGTGGCATACAGATGTCCCTGTGTGACCATGGGGCCGGTGGAGACAAAGATGAGTGGTGGCATACAGGTGTCCCTGTGTGACCACGGGCCCGGCGGAGACAAAGATGAGTGGTGGCATACAGATGTCCCTGTGTGACCACGGGCCCGGCGGAGACAAAGATGAGTGGTGGCATACAGATGTCCCTGTGTGACCATGGGGCCGGTGGAGGCAAAGGATGAATGATAGCATACAGATGTCCCTGTGTGACCACGGGCCTGGCTGAGACAAAGATGAGTATTAGCATACAGGTGTCCCTGTGTGACCACGGGCCTGGCGGAGACAAAGATTGGTCACACACTCACCTACCATGTATGACGTAAGAGGCGAGTACGGAGGGTTGGGCGTGAGACTGGTTCACTCAGCTGGTATCATACTTTGGTTGGAAATCTCAACCAATCATGTACAAGTCTGCACAGGGCCTGGCGTAAGTTAGTTGATGATGTATGCTCCGTTGGGAGACGAAAGGGGGAAGAGGGGAAGGAAGAAGAAGAGAAGAAAGAATGGAAGAAGAAGAAGAGAATAAGAAGAAAAGAAAGGAGAAGGAAGAAGAAGAAGAGAAGAAGGAATGGGAGAAGAAGAAGGAGGAAAGAGAGGAAGAAGAGAAGAAGGAAAGGAAGGAGAAGGAAGAAAGAGGAGGAAAGAAAGAAAGAAGAAGAAGGAAAGGAAGGGAGAAGACTGACATACATACAGACAGACAGACAGACAGAGAAAGAAAGAACACAGAAATGTTTAAAAGTAGATTGACAATGAGAGGAAAGGAGATGAAAGGAGCCCAAAATGGGTACCAGGAAATGTTAGGGGAAATAAAGGTGGCATGGAGATATCAATCACACCAGTCATCGAGTGCTATAGATCTATAATCATATGGGGCGTAGCTCCATATAGCCTACATAGCGCTTAGCCTGGAGAGTGGTCTTCTGCCGTTACTTAAAGAATTAGTTATCTCTACGTCAAGATACGACCATATGTCAAGATACAACCATTCGTCAAGGTACAATCTTACATCAAGATACAACTTAACATAAACAATCATACGTCAACCACAATACGTCAACGTACAACTAAACAACCACATGTCAACATACAACTAAACAACCATATATAAACATACAACTAAACAACCACATGTCAACATACAACTAAACATAAACAACCATACGTCAACCACAATACGTCAACGTACAACTAAACAACAACATGTCAACATACAACTAAACAACCATTTGTCGAAAAACAACTAAACAACCATATGTCGACATACAACTAAATAACCATATGTCAACATACAACTAAAGAACCATATGTCGACATACAACTAAACAACCATATGTCAACATACAACTAAACAACCATATATAAACATACAACTAAACAACCACATGTCAACATACAACTAAACAATCATATGTCAACATACAACTAAACATAAACAACCATACTTCAACACAATACCTCAATATACAGCTAACCAACCATACGTCAACATGCAACTTAACAACCATACGTCAAGATACAGCTAAAAATAAACAAGCTTACGTCAACATACAACTAAACAACAGTACGTCAACATTCACCTCAACATAAATAACCATACTTCAACACAATTCGTCAACATAAAACAAAACAGCCATACGTCAATACGTAACCAAGCAGCCACGCGTCAACATACAATCAAACAATAATACGTCAACACATAACCAAACAATAACGTATCAACACAATCCGTCAACATATAACGTACAACTACACATCCATACTTTATAACAGCACAATATTAGCAACTAAATACTAACAGCACAAACGTTAGCAACTAAATACTAACAGCACAAAAGTTAGCAACTAAATACTTTTTTTTTTTTTGCATATCCTTTACAGGACATCGCTGTTAACACCAGCATCTTTCAGCTGTATGTTGATTTCTTAGCAAGTTTACGCTCAGTAGTTTGCCATTGCTTTCTGAGCAGCAGGCTCACATACCCCGTAAGTTACCGATGCGATTCGAACCACTGCTGATTCTCACCGTCATCACGTCACCGACGAGAGTATACGAGATTACGGACTAAATACTAACAGCACAAAAGTTAGCATCTAAATACGAACAGCACATAAGTTAGCAACTAAATACTAACAGCACAAAAGTTAGCAACTAAATACTAACAGCACAAAATTAGCAACTAAATACTAACAGCACAAAAGTTAGCAACTAAATACTAATAGAACAACGTTAGCAACTAAATACTAATAGCATAATGTTAGCAACTAAATATTAATAGCACAAAGTTAGCAACTAAATACTAATAGCACAAAGTTAGCAACTAAATATTAATATCACAAAGTTAGCAGCTAAATACTAATAGCACAAAGTTAGCAACTAAATACTAATATCACAAAGTTAGCAACTAAATACTAATAGCACAAAGTTTGCAACTAAATACTAATAGCACAAAGTCAGTAACTAAATACTAACAACACAAAATTAGCAACTAAATGCTAACAGCACACAGTTAGTAACTAAATACTAATAGCACACAGTTAGCAATTGAACACAAACTGTGGATAGATGGATGAATGGATAATTAGATACATGATAGACAGACAGACGGACGGATGGAGGTAGGAAGGGAGGGAGGGGAGGAAGGCTGGCTGGATGGAGGTAGGTAGGTGGGGGAGAGAGAGAGAGAGAGAGAGAGAGAGAGAGAGAGAGAGAGAGAGAGAGAGAGAGAGAGAGAGAGAGAAATGAAGAAGAAATAGTAGACAGAGAAGGATAGACTGCAATAAAACTGACGAAAGAAGTTGTGAAAATATGATGGGAAGACAGACAGACGCAAGTGTGACCCACAAGAAGGAACTTTGTTGAAATTGTACTCTTTGCCGCCCAAACTACTACTTTATTCAATGACACCCGCAACTTTCATACTATATGCATGCAAATTGTGCGTGGTTTCTTGCACCAACTCCCAGCAACTCTCTGGGCGTTATTAGATAATGCTTGCATCATCTTCCCTAGGAAATGTGCAGTCTGGGAACCTCAGCCACAACTACATTCTACGGCTCTTTGGGGAGCGAAATTTGTGCCCGCAAAATGAGCTTTTAACAGCATTTAGCGGAAAATCTCAGATCCCGGGGAAGAATAGTGTCCGCCTGAGACGACCCGAGTATCTTTTATTCATATGCAAAATATAGTTACTGGCATTGTCGAAGTTTCAGCACTTCGGACTGCTGTCCCTTTGCTGTCGGTGTTGTGTCCCCTTGCTACTTCTTAAAACAGTGGGGTACTTTTGAATGAGCAATTTGAAGTTGGGAATATGGTAAGTGCGGTCTTTAAATAAATACGGGTGTACTCTTATACTTTATTTTCCCTTTCCGCTGACATACGAAAATGTCCCCTTCATGGTGGTAATTCTGGTTTCCCTGAGGATAAGTAGGTGTAGGAAACTTTGGGGATTTCCCTGAAGATGGATTTTTGATTTTTCGCGGGAGTATCACCTATCATCATGCAAGATCCAGTTTTAGCATACGGCCGCGAATCCTTGGCAATTATTAAAAGGGAGAAAAAATTCATAGAACCCATGGAGTTGTGGTTTTATAGAAGAATGCTGAAAATTCATTGGACAGCCAAAATGAACAATCTGGACATTTTGAAGGAAGCTAAGTCGCAAAGACAACTTGTCACAAACATCAGAAAGAAGCAGTTATTATCTTTGGCGACATTATGAGAAGACAAAAACTGGAACATGTTGTGACAACAGGAACGATTTGTGGAAAGCGAGATAGGGAGAGACAGCGTGAGAAGATTCTTGACAGTCTTGTGTCATGGCACGGAAAGGAGCCAACACACGAATCGATCCATGTCGTCGGAAATCGCAGTTGTGGAAAAGCATGATCGCTCACGCCAGTCGGCAAGGAACTGGGTAATGATGATAATTATCAACAACCACCCATAGTGAAACATCTAAATCGACCTACGTCCGCAAAACGACAGATAATAAACAGCATATTCATAGCAACCCTATGCTATCAAAGTCAAACATGGGTATTATATAAATCATATATACGCAAAATTAACACCCGCAAGATGAGATGCCTGAAGAGAGCTGCCAACTGAACTATCCGAGACCGAGTAAGAAATTATGGTATTAGACAGACAGTGGGATCAACACTTTACGCTACATATATTGAAAGGCAGGAGATCAAGTGGTTTGGCCATCTCGTTAGAAAGCAACATCATCAACTACCAGCACTGGCGCTACATCAAAGAAGATCGGATACAAAAATAAGAGAGCTGCCGAGAAGAAAATGAGATCGTACAACTGCATGAATGACCTATCCAGTCCAGTGTTAACTGGAACGCGAACTACATAACGGCAAAAGCGTAAGATTTTTTAAAAACTATTATTCGTTCGCTCGCTTTCAACTTAAGCGTAGTCCATACATGCTTGCTTGCTTGTGTTCGTTGGCTTGAGCTCCAACGCGAAGTCCTGTATGTCGGATGAAGGCATCCTGTTGTCCAACATCAGTGTGATGTCATACAGGACCTGAGGTTTGCGTGAGTATCCGTTGTCCCATGTCTGGCTTATTGGTGTGCAGACTGGTGGTTCCTCGCCGTACAGGCAGACACTCTCCGACTTCGGAGGAAGTCCATACATGTGTTACTACTAGTTTTGCTCAGGAATAATTGTTTCGTATGGATTAACTTTCCCTATTACCAGTGTCCCTCGCCATCAGGCAAACCCACTCCAACTTCAGGGTTACTTGTAATTTACGTCCCCAAGTCAAGGACGAGAAGTCGACATTTTAGTCCAACTGACCGGTGTAGGGGTTGATGATATCGATCTCCAGATGTTCCCCAGTCCCCACCCATCGATCATACAGGGAGATTGTCATTATAGTGCACAAACTCCGTAGCATCGGCGAGGATCCATATGGTTAGTACCCGAATCACACATCTTTTATGGGTAAGTTCTCTCATTTTAGAAATGATTACAGACTGTCTGTCTGCCTGGCTTTTTTTTTTTTTTCAATTTCGAATTGTGGGTTGATGTTTAACAGGATTCCAGGATTCCACCTAAGCTGTGGACCATTAACAAGCAGACCACTTTGCGTTGATTTAGATGGTCCAGAATGAATGGCAAACTACTGAACTAACATGGCTTAATGAATCACAAACAGCCAATAAATGCTGGGGTTGATTGTCACGTAAAGGACATGCCACCGACTGTTATCTATTTAACAGAGGAGGGGGTAGTGGGAGGGCTGAACTACAAACTCCCCTAATTTCATAGTAGATGTTTCCCTGCGTGTGAGCGAACTTCAAGTACAAACTGCCCTAATTTCATAGTTGATTCTCCACTCAGGTACAAACTGCCCTAATTTCATAGTAGATGTTTCCCTGCGCGTGAGGGAACTTCAAGTAAAAATTGCCCTAATTTCATATTTGATTTTCCACTCAAGTGCAAACTCCCCTAATTTTATTGTAGATCCGGCCCTCAAGTACAAACTCCCCTAATTGCATAGTACATCCGCCCTACGCACGAGGAGGCTTCAAGTACAAACTCCCCTAATTTCATAGTAGATCGACCCTAAGCTCGAAGTGACCTCATGTACAAACTCCCTTAGTTAGTTAGTCGAAAGATCAACCTCATTGCACATCGAACCATTCAGTCCATAAGTGCTCGGATCCCCTCCTCAGTAAATCCCGCAGCGTGTAGCGGCTAACGACACCAGTTCTGTGTTGGTTTATCAATCTTCTTTGGCTTCCTGCGTAGTGTTCTTGTTTGGCCACCCCTCTTTTAATTTGCTGTAGATTCACAGTCATCACTTGGTTCTCGCAAAAGTCTTACTTCTCGTAGTGAATTCAGTATGTCAGCCTGGTCCATGGCGCGTCCGCCCCCCCCCCCCCCCCCCCCCACCGTAGCCTCACCTGCGAGCTTGTCAGCCCGCTCATTTCCTTGTACTCCCGCATGCCCTGGCACGAAGATGAAACTAATCTTTGCCAGCCGAGACCGCTCCAGAGGCAGAAACCATTCTCTTCGGATCGACCCCTCCTCTATCCTCTTGATCATGTTCATTGAGTCGCTAAGGAAACATGCCCTAGTGAATGTCTGTGTCTCGAGCCATGTTATTGCTTTACTTACTGCCATGACTTCCATGGTCAGGTTACTTGTGGTTTCAGTGAAAGCACCAGAGTCCTCCTTCACAATTCTCCCTCCGGCCTGAACCGTAAAGGCCCATGAACTTCTCACATGTCGGACGACCGACCAATCTGTGTAGATGACAGCATCACCGTCTAGCGAATTCTCGAAAATCAACGCTTGTACTTTCGCCTCCACAGCAGCCGGATTTTCTTGTCTGCATTTTCTATCTAGTTGGATGCAAACTGAAAAGGATGTGCAGAAATCTGTTGGCACTTGTACCCACTCTTCGCCAGGTTCTAAGTCCTCAAGTGAACATACCTGTTGAACAATGTCTTCGGTTTAATCCATCCACGACCGTCCTCTTTTTAACCTGCTGCCCTTCACCTTCATAATTTCACTATGCAGTGGATGTTGTGTGTTAGCGTTAACTCTGAGATAGGCGCGTGCTCTGCAAACTTGTATTCTCTCTTCAATGGTTGGAAAATCAAGAAGGTAGCGCATCGCCCTGCATGCTGTATCTCTTGTACATCCAAGAATAATGCGCATAACTTCATTCTGTATCCTTTCCATCCTTTCTATCTGCTTACGGCTGAGAGTCAGGATTGCCATTGCATACTCAAAAACAGACATGACCAGTCCCTCGTACAGAAAACATAGATGGCTCTGCTCACAGTTTGCTGCCGCCATCACCCGCATCGCAGCCAAACCCCGCTTGGCCTTTGTTATCACCTGGTCTATGTGCTCATTATAAGCAAACTCCCTTAATTTCATAGTACACCCTCCCGCAATTTTATAGTAGATCCGTACTTGCGTGTGAGGGAACTCCAATTGCAAATTTCCCTAATTTCATGGCTGATCCTCCCCTCAAGTGCAAACTCCCCTAATTTCATAACAGATGCACCGCTTAAGTAATAACTTCCCTAATTTCATAGTAGATCCACTCCTCAAGTATAAACCCCCCCCCCCCTAATTTTATAGTAGATCCGGTCCTCAAGTACAAACTCCCCTAATTTTATAGTAGATCCGGTCCTCAAGTACAAACCCCCCTAATTTTATAGTAGATCCGGTCCTCAAGTACAAACTCCCCTAATTTTATAGTAGATCCGGTCCTCAAGTACAAACTCCCCTAATTTTATAGTAGATCCGGTCCTCAAGTACAAACCCCCCTAATTTTATAGTAGATCCGGTCCTCAAGTACAAACTCCCCTAATTTTATAGTAGATCCGGTCCTCAAGTACAAACCCCCCTAATTTTATAGTAGATCCGGTCCTCAAGTACAAACCCCCCTAATTTTATAGTAGATCCGGTCCTCAAGTACAAACTCCCCTAATTTTATAGTAGATCCGGTCCTCAAGTACAAACTCCCCTAATTTTATAGTAGATCCGGTCCTCAAGTACAAACTCCCCTAATTTTATAGTAGATCCGGTCCTCAAGTACAAACTCCCCTAATTTTATAGTAGATCCACCCCTCAAGTACAACCCCCCCCCCCCTAATTTTATAGTAGATCCGGTCCTCAAGTACAAACTCCCCTAATTTTATAGTAGATCCGGTCCTCAAGTACAAACTCCCCTAATTTTATAGTAGATCCGGTCCTCAAGTACAAACTCCCCTAATTTTATAGTAGATCCGGTCCTCAAATACAAACCCCCCTATTTTCATAGTAGATCCACCCTGCACTTGAGGGGACCTCAAGTACAAACTCCCCTAATTTCTAGTAGATCATCCCCCGGGCTTTATTTACATTCGTAGACAAGTGAAGTGAAATGTGCGTAAACACAGCTGATAGATCCTAGACAAACATGGGCGTTGATGGACACTACTCAACACATGGATAAGGTCTCTGTCGACAAGATATCGTTGCCATCAGAATCCAAGTTGTTGTTTCTTCCCTCCCCCCGGCCAACTGCAGCCATTTTGACCTCCGCCCGCCACCCTGCTGCAAGCAAGTAATGCGCTAGAGAACAAAATTGCATAAGTTCAAATAGAAAACATGCAATCGGGGGGGGGGGGAGGCGGAGTAAAAGTGAAAAGATGCGAAATAAAATTACCAATCACATGTGGCGTCTTGAGTTGCAACCCTCAAATTACGGTTGTCATTAGGGTGATTTTGCGTGAGGGAATTCACAACTTTCCCCATCTCTCAAACATTTATCTCTCTTGTTTTCTCCCAACCTCTCTCTTCTTTGACATATTTATCTCAGTTTATCTTCTTTTCTCTCATAAATTCGTCTACTAATGTTTCGTTTCTTATATGGCCCATGGTTTCATGACTGGTGACTTTGTGTAGCTTTCCGGATGATAGAGGTAGTTCATTTTGAAACATGTTGCGTGTACACTGGCATCTTAAGTTTCACTCATGGTGCCATCTTAATGCATCTCAAATGACACATGCACATTACATACTCAGTTTACATGTAAATAGACATCGCATCTGACATAAACACGATCATCTTATGTTACATGTACGTCGACACCTTCTCTTACATGTACATTGAGATCTTATCTTACATTACACCAACACCTTACATGTACACTGACATCTTATCTTACATGTACACTGACATCTCATCTTACATGTACACTGACACCTTATCTTACATGTACACTGATATCTCATCTTACATGTACATTGATATCTCATCTTACATGTACACTGATATCTCATCTTACATGTACACTGATATCTCATCTTACATGTACACTGACACCTTATCTTACATGTACACTGATATCTCATCTTACATGTACACTGACACCTTAACTTACATGTACACTGATATCTCATCTTACATATACACTGATATCTCATCTTACATGTACACTGATATCTCATCTTACATGTACACTGACACCTTATCTTACATGTACACTGATATCTCATCTTACATGTACACTGATATCTCATCTTACATGTACACTGATATCTCATCTTACATGTACACTGACATCTCATGTTTCATGTACACTGATATCTCATCTTACATGTACACTGATATCTCATCTTACAATTACACTGGCATCTCATCTTACACGTACACTGAAAATCGCATGTCACGTGTACACTGATATCTATATTACACATGCTTCGCGCTTGTTGCAATCTTAAGTGACACTACACTTGACCTATATCTTATTCTGCTGTGCCGTTGTCATCTCCAAGTCTCGCCGGTGTGTGTACTACGACAACAACCTCACACAAACCCCGAGCCTGGTTGAGACTCAGTTGAAGGCTTTCCAGCGCCGACCACCAAGTATGTGTTGTTGGTTGGCCGTGGACATATAAACAGGGCTGTCCGCTCGCAGACGGCAGGCAACAGGTGTTGGCGGGCAATCTTGAGCAACGGTAGCGGACAAGTTATTAACACCTGTTTTTTACAAATAGTTTCCGTCTCTCTCTCTCTCTCTCTCCTCTCTCTCTCTCTCTCTCTCTCTCTCTCTCTCTCTCTCTCTCTCTCTCTCTCTCACTTGTCCAGACTCATTCCTTCTATTCTTCTTTCTACCTCTCATTCAACTTTCTTTCCTCTCTATTTCTGCCCCCCCCCCTCTCACCCTCTCCCTCTCTGTCCCTCCTTCTGAAGTTCAGCAAAAGAGAACGGAGAGAATGATGCGACAGAGGGTGACCGGAGGATCTTGTTGACACTCAGTAGAAAGCTCAGACGGACACATAATCCCCCCCCCCCCCGTCTCTCTCCCTCTTCCTTCCTCTTACCTCCCTCTCTCTCACTCTCTCTCTCTCTCTCTCTCTCTCTATATATATATATATATATATATATATATATATATATATATATATATATATATATATATATACCGGCTCCGTGGCCGAGGAGTTAGCAGCTTTCTCCGCTAACTCCGAATACTCTCGTCACGTGACGCGACGAGAATTAGCAGTGGTTCGAATCGCAAAAGTGACTTATGAGAGTATGGAGCCGGTCGCTCAGAAAGTCGAGGCGTGCTGATGAGCGTAATCTAGCCTAGGAATCAACATACAGCTGAAAGATGCTGGTGTTGACCGCAATATCCTGAAATTGGATGGAAACGCGGAAAAAAAAAAAAAAATATATATATATATATATATATATATATATCCGCCTATCTCACTCCCTTACCCACTTTCCTCACTCTCTTTCTTTCTATCTCTGTCACTAACTCTTCCCTCCTTCTCCCCTCTTTCTCCCACTCTCTCGCTCATTCTCTCTTCCCCATCCTTTCCTCTCTCTCTCTCACTCTCTCTCTCTCTCACTTACTCACTCTACCCCTGACTCCCCCCTCTCTCTCTTATTCACTCACTGTTCCCACCCCTCTCAATCCTTCCCTTCCTCTCCTCTCCTCCCCTCTCTCTCTCTCTCTCTCTCTCTCTCTCTCTCTGTATCTTTCTCTCTCATAAATGCGCAACTAACATTTAAAAAAAAATAATAGCCCACTCTATCATCATACACTGTCTCCTCTCTCTCTCTCTCTCTCTCTCTCTCTCTCTCTCTCTCTCTCTCACACACACACACACACACACATACACACACACACACACTCTGTCTGCCTCTATCTTTCTCTCTCTCTCTTTCTCTCTATTGCTCAAAAACTCTGTCTCTCTCATCTATCTCCTTCCCTCCCTCTCTCTATCCTCTCCCACTCTGTCTCTCTAATCTATCTCGATTGCTCTTTCCTTAATGAAACTAGGGCCTGCAACGCCATGCTAAATCCTTCATCCTCCCACCGCCCCACTCCGTCCACCCTTTGCGCATGTTGGCATTCATCGCGTGCACACATGCGCATGCGTTGTAATTTATTTCTGGTTGCATGGCACATGCACGCGCAGAGAGTGATCCCGCTATCAATTCTCTTGATGCAGAAAGTTTCCTTTTTTTCTCTCTCCCTTTCTGTCTTCTTGTCGTTTGTTTTCCTTTTCTTTCTTTCGGGTTATAAACGAGGGATTACTTTTTGAAGCTGGAAGGTTGTATGTCAGGCAGGATTGAGTCGTGGCTTGATGCTGTAGTTTTTAATGTTTTCTTTTTAATTATTTCGTTGTTTTGTTAGTTGGTACAGGGGACTTTTGGGTTGTTGGTGTGTTTGAGAAGTATATGTGCGTGTCTTTACCAGGACGTTGCTATTAACCCTAACATGAGGCTGATTTTGTACCTTATCATTGCTTTCTGAACCAGAAGTCGGAGTTGACGTCCAACTGACTAATGTAGGGGTTGATCCTGCTACTACGCCCTCAGCGTACCGGAAATTAGAGCGTATTAAACCCCGCGGACAAATAGACCTCTTGTTGGGGTTTAGTAGAGTAATAGTTAAGACGGGGGCGTATGGGCTGGGAATCGTCAAGTAGAGATCAGACAGATGACAGTGGTCAAAACCTGGAATGGATAGATAGATGAGAGATAATAGAATTGGGGTCGAACAGGCGAAAGGTAATAATAGAACAGGGGGCAGGAGGGTGGGTGAAATAGAAGAGGGGTCAGAGAGATACGTGATAACAGGAAAGTGGGTCAGATAGACGCGGGAATGACAGAAGAGGGATCAGAGAAAGGAGTGATGAAAGAACAGGGGTCAGATAGATGGGGATGAAAGAACAGGGGTCATAGAGATGAGTGATGACAGAAGAGTGTGTCAGATGGATGGGGAATGACATAAAAGGGGGATTTTCTTCTTCTTTCGTTCGCTTGAAATATATCAATAACTGAAATGTTGTCTCTTGTGTGAATTTAACTGTCTTTTTTAGTTCACTCAGCGGTCCATAGAGTTTATCTTCCACTGTCGTCTCTCTAGGCCAGAAGGTTTTCCTAGACATGTTGTATTTTGGGCAGTCTTGGAGTATGTGCTCTGCTGTCTGCGACGCCAAACCACATGTGCACATGGCTGAGTCACCAATCTTGAATTTTGTATGCATGTGGTTGCGTAATCTATTGTGTCCTGTTCTGAGACGCAGAATAATCACTTGTTCTGGTCTGTCCATAATGTGGTAGTCGTCTTGAGCAGTTTTTGGTGGCTTTCTGACTGATTTGATCATTGTTTTCTTTTAGTGGTATGTAACGGGCTCATCAGGCTGTTCTTCTTTGGCTCCTTCCTTAGCCAATTGATCAGCTTTGTCGTTTCCGGGTATTCCACGGTGGGGTGGTATCCACTGCATGATGACCTTATGCTGACTGTTAAGATCAGAAAATAGTGTCCTTAGTACTGGCAATTTCCCAGACAGGAGCGCCTCGAGTACTGATTTTGCATCTGTCAATAGCACACAGGTTGTGCACCATGGCATGTATTTAGTAATTTCTCTGTTGCTATTTTGATTGCCTCAATTTCAGCATCATAGTTATGGCATTACTTTCCTGTTGGTACTCTGGCCGTGTCCCTAGTATTATTTAGGTATTCTATGTACACTCCAGCTCCTCCATTTCGAACAGCATTTTGTGCTGACCCATCTGTGTAGACTCGGAT
Source organism: Cepaea hortensis (assembly GCA_963921405.1). NCBI lineage: Eukaryota > Metazoa > Mollusca > Gastropoda > Stylommatophora > Helicidae > Cepaea > Cepaea hortensis. Next base: position 456,365,033 of record OY992876.1, on the reverse strand, counting down.
CCAGAGGTCCTGTGTGTATTCTTCATCATAATAGGGGGGATTAGATAGAAGAGGGTCGACAAAAGAGGGGTAAGGTAGAAGAGAAGTCAAGTGAGTTGACATAAAGTCACACAGATGCTAAACATGTCTGCAGATAGACTGAAAGAAATGCAAACATATCGGAGAGCAGTCTGACAGAAATCAAACATGTCTGAGAGTAGTCTGACAGAAATCAAACATGTCGGAGAGCAGTCTGACAGAAATCAAAAATGTCGGAGAGTAGTCTGACAGAAATCAAACATGTCTGAGAGTAGTCTGACAGAAATCAAACATGTCGGAGAGTAGTCTGACAGAAATCAAACATGTCGGAAATAACACAGTCAGTCTGACAGGAGAATCCTTGTAGCCATTTCTATAGCACTAGCTATACATTCGCATGACATGATTGGCACTTGTAAAAGCGGACTGAAGTTCAGAGGGCATACTAAACAACATATAGGGGGATCTAGTTGGCATCCGTCATCAGGTAATTATAACTGTATCTCCTTCTAGCAACAGATAATTATAACTTTATCTCCTTCTATCAACAGCTAATTATAACTTTATCTCCTTCTAGCAACAGCTAATTATAACTTTATCTCATTCTATCAACAGCTAATTATAACTTTATCTCCTTCTAGCAACAGCTAATTATAACTTTATCTCCTTCTAGCGTCATTGATAATTGTAACTGTATTGTAACTTTATCTCCTTCTACTAATGGATAATTGGATATAATAAATGGATAATTATAACTTTATCTCTATCCATCAACATATAATTATAACTTATCTCCACCCATCAATAAATAATTTTATTTTAACCCCTTTCATCAACAGATAAAGATAGTTATAACTTATACTTCATCATCAGCAGTTAATTATAACTATAACCCCTTCCATAAACACATAATTATAACCGTAACCCCTTACATAAAAACATACCTGCCACAACCCCTGCCACAAACATATAATTAAAACTTTAACACCTTCCATAAACACATAATTATAACTATAACGCCTTCCATAAACGCATAATTATAACTTTAACCCCGCCATAAACACATAATTATAACTATAGTCCCTTACATCAACACATAATTATAACTATAGCCCTTTCCATCAACACATAATTATAACATTAACCCCTTCCATAAACACATAATTATAACTATAACCCTTCCCATAAACACATAATAACTTTAACCCCTTCCAACAACACATAATTATAACTTTAACCACTTAATTATAACTGTAACCCCCTTGCTTAACACATAATTATAACCGCATCTCCATACACTAGAAGAGACGTATAACTTTATCTCTAGCTACCCCAGAACAATTATCACACTGACACTCTTCTGCCTAACCGTACGGCCATTCTTTGACACCATTTCCAACCGAAATATCCCCCTGACTGTACAAGTAAGTGACTGACAGCTATCTAGGACAGCAATAATAGTTCACCAACAATGGTGGAGACAGCATGACACAAGCAAGACATGCCATTCGTCCAGCCCAGGATCGTCTGACTAAGACTGACGTCTGTACTAAAGTCTGAACACTCCACCCTCCCCCCTCAATACGCCAGAGAGAACGGCTGCCCTACACTAATCGGTTTATTCGGCGACCCCTTGCACCACACTCCCCTCATCCCGTCTGTATTTCCTCCATTCCATAAGATACAAGTCTTTTTTGTTTTCTTTTATGCCGTCTCTGTTTCTCACACACAATCGCTCACGCACTAGTTTCCCGCTGTCCCTCCTTCTTTCGTTCCATCAATTACTTGCTGTAAAAGTGCAGCGGCGGCGCTTGCATTTTATTAGGGGCAGGTCGTACGATCGAATTTCACAACAATCGAATTTCTGGTTTAAATCCTCGCATACTGCCACCCGTTTTCCCCCTTTCCATCGTTATCATCTATGTGATTCTTCTCCATTCCGGCCCTGTAATTTTTTCTGCATGCTTTTTTCTTCCGTCACCTCTATTGACTTGACCACGAATCGTCCAATCGCAGGGCCGATTCAAATTTCATGGTTACTTCCCTTTGTGAAATTTTTGTCCGTTGTGACCGGATGCTTACCGGCCTTGATTTTAGTGCCTCCTCTGTTGTTTGTACGTATGTGTCTCTTGTTAAGGCGTTTAAATATTTGATGTGGGGGACACTGCCTCTGCTTCGAAGAATGTACCAGGTTCAATCTTTTTTTTTCTCTCCACATGTGGGGTACGTGGTTATGGACAAGTGTGCATTATTGTGTCTATGTCTTCATCAAGGGCCTACATCGGGTGCGCTGCCACCTGAACCAGTCCGCCATTGTGTATGAATGTATGTGAGAAAGAGGGTGTGTGCATGTCTGTGTCAGTGCTAGTGTTTGAGAGTGTGCATATAATAGTTTCATAAACATCTCAAGTGCCGGTCTCCCTGGTCCAGGGGGGAAAAAGCTTTCTCCGTAACCCCGAATACTCTCGTGGTTGACGTGAGCGAACGAGAATTGGAAGTGGTTCGAGTCGCGCCAGTGACTTATGAGAGTATGGAGCCGGTCGCTCAGAAAGTCGTGGCGTGCTGATGAGCGTAATCTAGCATAGGAATCAACATACAGCTGAAAGATGCTGATGTTGACCGCAATATCCCTAAACAGGATGGAAACGCGGGAAGAAAAGAAACACATCTCAAGACACGCTGATCAGTAGCATTGTATGCTATAGCAATGTAGCCCAGTAGCATTCTGTATATATCAATGTAGCTCAGTAGCATTCTTTACATATCTATATAGCCCAGTAGCATTCTTTATATAGTTATGTAGCCCAGTAGCATTCTTTATAAAGTTATCCATCTCTCTATCTATCTATCAGTCTTTTTTTTCTTTTTGCGTCCGCTCGCTTTGAACTCAAGCATAGTCCATACGTGTATTACTACGTTCCCACGTCAAGGACGAGAAGTCAACAATTTAGTCCAACTAACCTGTGTAGGGGTTGAACCCGCTACCTTGACATCAGCACATCGGCAGTTTAAGAAAGAGCGCGCTTATCCATTCGGACATGCTGACTCATATCTATCTATCTATCTATCTATCTATCTATCTATCTATCTATCTATCTATCTGCCTGATTGTCTGTCTGTCTTTATATAAATCTATATCTGTCTGTCTGTCCCTATGTCTCATCTCACACTGTCTTTGTATTTCTTCTGTCTGTCTTTCTCTGTGTTAATCATACGAAGAAACATCTATCCAATTAGACTTGTTCTGTTCTTCACACTATCCTCTTCGTATCCTTATCTAACCGTCCTTGAACACTCCTCCCGTCCAGCCGTCACTTCCCCCCTCTCAAGGCTAACGACAGCATGTTAAGAATCGCATGCTCAAATTCGGGCCAGATTGCGAAGTACGCAACATGCCGCAGCGCTCAACTGATCTACACACTCCTCACATCCCAACCCTTCCGTGGATCACAACGCTCAGTGCAAACCACGCCAGCCTGCGCCAACGTTTCGCCAAAGCTCATTATCAAGTGATCTAAGTCAAATTATTTAAAATCTGTCAAAAATCACTTGTGCTCTTGGCATTCGCTTTTCTGTACTCTTTTTTAAATCCTGTAGTTAAAAAACGAAGGAAGAAAACTAAAAGGGATGAACTCTTAAATATTTTTTTAATTACATGCAGCGTGTCACTCATTGCAGCCTGGGATCTGTCTTCATCTTCTTTTGGGTTGGTGCGTATTTTTAGTATCTGCGCTGCTTAGTCAATGACAGTCTGTGAAGATGTGAATGAAATGGGGGCGGTTGGGAGGAAGACGGGAGACAGGACGAGGAGATAATAGCAGGCCTGTTGTAGTGAAAAGACGGGAGGAGATATTATCCAGGAGGTTTTTTTTGTGTGTTTTTTTTTTAGAGTTCTTAAGCAGGTACCTGGCAAACGAGGGCAGTTAAAGTGCTGCCGTTGTAGTTGATGCGATTTTTACCGAGCAGCTCCCCATGCGTTCTTTGGTGAACTTACAGATCACCTGTTTGTCTGCATTCTTTCTGCTCTAGGCAGTGGTAACCAGATAGTCATACATACCTGAGCCTCACTATCGTGTGCCGTGCGAAGTAGCGTAGACGTCCATGTACGTCTTTCCACAAATCTCGGTCTTCGACGATCTGGGTCAATTATGTTGATGACATTCGTCCAGGCCGCCACCGTAAACCATCTTTAAATATTTAAATTGTTGCGTAATTGTTTCTGAACGACCGGCTCCCATACCAGCACGTTATAACACAACGCGACACGGTCTACTGCACAAATCGGTCGCAGCTGAGCTTCGAACGCCTGGTAGACCATCTAGCAGCATATATCTCTGGCTAATTCTGCCTTTTCTACCATTGATCTTTCTAGTTGTCCCGAAATTCTCCATCGCCTCTCTACTCATGATATATCTCTTTATCTTTTAGTTGTGTATAATGTTCTATTTTCTTGAGCCTCCTCCGTGTTATCGTTGTTAGTTAGTCTGGCCGTGAGGGTAGTATAGTGAAGGGGTTAAATTAGTAATTAGTAGTTGGATGATATGGTGATTGTATAATACAGAAAGTAAATTGAAAGCAATGGCAAACTACTGAGCGTAATCTTGCCTATAGTACATCAACAGCAGCTGAAAAATGCTGATGTTGACTGCAACGTCCTGTAAGGGATATGCACACAAAAAGTTTTAAAAAGTTAATAGTTAGAAGTAGTTGGGTATTATGGTGATAGTATAAAACAGGAAGTTAATTAGTAACTAGAAGTAGCAGGCATTATGGGGATTATATTATACAGCCATGTGCACATGTGGTTTGGCGTCACAGACAGCAGAGCACATACTCCAGGACTGCCCAAACTACCAACATGCCCAGGCTGACCTTCTGGCCTAGAGAGACAACAGTGGAAGATAAACTCTATGGACCGCTGAGTGAACTGAAAAAGACTGTTAGATTCATACAAGAAACTACATTGCAGTTATAGACATATTTCAAGCGAACGAAAGAAGAAGAAGAATATTATACAGGAAGTAAATTAGTAATTAGAAGTAGTTGGGTATTATGATGATTGTATAATACAGAAAGTAAGTTAATAGTTAGAAGTAATTGGGTATTATGATGATTGTATTATACAGGAGTTAAATTAGAAATTAGAAGTAGTTGGGTATTATGATGATTGTATAATCTAGGAAGTAAATTAGTAACTAGACGTAGTTGGGTATTATAAGGATTGTGTAATACAGAAAGTAAATTTATATATATATATATATATATATATATATATAAGTTGCATATCCCTTACATGACGTAGCAGTCAACACCAGCATTTTTCAGCTGTTGTTGTTCTTGGCAAGATTACGCTCAGTAGTCTGCCATTGCTTTCTGAGCGACCAGCTCACAAACTCCGTAAGTAACCAACGCGACGCGATCCGCTGCCGAATCTCGCGCAGCTGTGTTCCTCACGTGAATATACGGGATTACGAAGAAAGTTGTTAACTCCTTTGCCAGAGAGACCGGCGATTGTAGAATACAGAAAGTAAATTAGCAACTATAAGTAGTTGGGTATTATGAGGATGAGGATGACATTGTATAGGTCAAGAGATAAATTAGTAGCTAGAAATAATTGAAACAGGCTAATGAAACTAGAACATTATATACAACAATAAGAAAGAGACAAACAGCTTTCTTTGGTCATGTGATGAGAAGAGAGGCATTGGAGAACATCGTGACAACTGGAAAGATCGAGGGGAAGAGAGGCAGAGGCAGACCAAGAGAAATGATGCTAGATGGATTGAGATGGGGGGGGGGGGGTGATATCAGCAGCAGAGTTGATCCAGAAAACAAAAGACCGAGATTTATGGAGAGCCATGAACACCTACGCCAACTGGCAGGGCACTTGATGATGATGATGAGAATTAATTAGGTAATGTGAAGATTGTGTAGTTAAAGTTTGTAGCATGTCTTCTACAGTCGCAATTAACCCGACCATGGTTCGCCTGTTTGGGATTTACTGGGCAATTTTTCACACGTTTGGTAGTTTGCCGTTGCATTCTGAACGGCCGGTGCTCATATCATATAAATCAACGCAAGACGATCTAAAACGTCCGCATTTCATATTCCACCATCACATCTTCCTCGGGGATTATTACGCCCCTTGACACTCAGCGTAGGCGGGACCACTTTGGCCATGACTCCCAAGTGTATTTCTCCTGATTTAAATGAGAACACACAAAGTCTCATCAGACTTCACACAACAGAAACTTAAGCACACATATTCCTACAGTAAATTAAAGTGTCTACCACGGTAATTGAAAGTGTGTACCACAGTTAAGGGAGTCTCTGTGGCGAAGTGGTCAATCTGTTCGCGTTCGAAGGTTGGGTCTACGTCTTTCGGTTTACGGGTGTGTTTTTCTCGGAGACTCCTGGGGGTCGTCGCTGGAGCTACGGAGCTTCTGCTTTGTGCGACGCTTTTGGCAGGACGCCCTGCGGAAAGAGACCGAGCCGTGTGGGATAAAACCCAGTGCAGTGAAGCGATCCTCTCGACTTTTAAGACTTTTTTTTTTAATTGCCTAACATGGCAATTTAAAGTATCTACCAAGGAAAGTTAAAGTTTATACCACGGTAATTTAAAGTATTTTAAAGTATCTGCCACGGTAATTGTCTCGGAGGGCTAACGATCGCAATTCGTAATTGCTGCGGGTGATTTAGAAGCAGACCGCCTTGCGCTGGTCTTCATACAATGGTATGATTGCCAGTTAATGGCAAACTACCGATCGTATACTTGCCGAGAAATCACAAACAGGCAGAAATCCTGGGGTCGACTGCGTCGTCCTGTAAAAGTTATGCAATTAAATTACCACGGTAATTTAAAGTGCCTTTCTGTGGGCTGAGGGCAGGGTAGTGGGTTGTTTCCTCAAACTACTCAGTTGGGCTTGATATCTCGCTCAGAAAGCAAAATAGCAAACTCAAATTAATTGTCTTTCCTTTATTGGAAGTTGCAATTAACAACTGCGTCAGCTAACATTGTTGTTTGTTGTTTTTCACGTGGTTGCAGTTTCCTTTTCTTTAAATCTGCCAACTGGTTTCCGTGGCGAAGAACTTACGGACGCGGTTCGTAATCCCGTATACCCGCGTTCTAAACACAGCTCCGCGCGATGTGGCAGCAGACCGCGTTGCGTTGGTATCGGTGCCGATTGTTCAGAAAGCAATGGCTTAAACTAAAAACAAAAATGAACTTAAACTTGCCAAGAGATCACAGCGGCAGAAATGCTGGTGTTTACTGCGATGTCCTGTAAAAAGGATTTTTTTTTTTTCGCGTTTCCATCCTGTTTCAGGATATTGCGGCCAACATCAGCATCTTTCAGCTGTATGTTGATTCCTAGGCTAGATTACGCTCATCAGCACGCCACGACTTTCTGAGCGACCGGCTCCATACTCTCATAAGTCACTGGCGCGACTCGAACCACTTCTAATTCTCGTGCGCTGACGTCAACCACGAGAGTATTCGGGGTTACGGAGAAAGCTGCTAACACCTCGGCCAGGGACACCGGCGTAAAAAGGATATGCCAAAAACAAATGTGTAACAGCTCTGTGGCGGCGGGTTTACTGGCGCATATCGTAATCCCACATACCTGCGTTCGAAACACAGCTGCGGACGATTTTGGTAACAGACCGCCTTGCGTTGGTTTTCATACAAATATACGAGTGCCGGTCGTTCAGAAAGCAATCGTAAACTACTGAAAGTAAACTTGTCAAAACATCACAAACAGCCCCCCCCCCCCCCAAAAAAAAAAATGCTGGGGTTGACTGCGACATCCAGTAAAGGATATGCAACTAACTTTTTTTTTTTTTCTTATTGTAATTCACTTTATCTTAGTTCCACTTTAACCCCTTCTTAGACAGACAAACTACCAATTCAAAAAACTAGTTCCCAAGAGCAGAAAGGGTTAAAAAGCATGTTATAGTTGCCAGGTAGCTGACCCCTTAAATTCAGCAGACACCGGAGAGATATGTAAATTAGGGCAGGTCAAGGTTGCATACACAAAGAAGGCAGTGGGTGGAGATTAAGAAAACCTATATAGGTCATGGCCGGGGTTAAGGTTAAGTGTAAAAGCATGCTGAAGTTTTTTAAGGTTCAAGAAAAGGAAGCTCATACTCCCCGCTCCCCCCTCCCTCCCTCCCTCCCTCCACCGACGTCTTTCTTCCTCTTTCCATGTCGGCGCCGACAGCACCTTGAAGCCCTAGCCAGTGTTAATTATAGTGAGGATTGTAAGGTATGGAAACCGCAGGACGGCGCTGCCCTGTAACTGGAAGGTCCAGTTCAAATCCTTGGCACTGAATCACTAAAACGGATCACGTTTGCATGCTAATATTTGATATTCCCCTGCGCGGGATGCGGGGCATGCCGCCTAGGAAGAGAACGGGTTACTTTGCCAAATAAACACGTGACCTTATATATGTCAGTTTGTTAACATGTTAGCACCACATGAGAGTATGCGTGGGACTTATATATTGAAGTCAAAACCAATGCTGCTGCTGCTTTGTCTTCTCCCCCTCCTCCTCCTCATCCTCCTCCCCCTCCTCCTCCTCCTTCTTCCCTCCCCCTCCTCCTCCTCCTCCGCCTCCTCCTCCTTCTTCTTCTTCTTCTTCTTCTTCTTCTTCTTCTTCTTCTTCTTCTTCTTCTTCTTCTTCTTCTTCTTCTTCTTCTTCTTCTTCTTCTTCTTCCCTTCCCCTCCCCCTCCTCCTTCTTCTTCTTCTTCTTCTTCTTCTTCTTCTTCTTCTTCTTCTTCTTCTTATTCTTCTTCTTCTTCTTCTTCTTCTTCTTCTTCTTCTTCTTCTTCTTCTTCTTCTTCTTCTTCTTCCCTTCCCCTCCCCCTCCTCCTCCTCCTCCTTCTTCTTCTTCTTCTTCTTCTTCTTCTTCTTCTTCTTCTTCTTCTTCTTCTTCTTCTTCTTTCTTTCTTCTTCTTCTTCTTCTTCTTCTTCTTCTTCTTCTTCTTCTTCTTCTTCTTCTTCTTCTTCTTCTTCTTCTTCTTCTTCTTCTCCTTCTTCTTCTTCCTCCTCCTCCTCCTCCTCCTCCTCCTCCTCCTCCTCCTCTTTTTCTTCGACGAATAGAAATATTAATAAAATGACGTCAATTAAATATATAATAAATATTTTGAGCCACAAAACACACATCTGACGTTTCGGTCCCAATATCCTTCTTCATGAACAGCACACACAAGTCTAATGAACAGAACACACACAAATCATTTAAATAATAGGGTTCAACAGTATTTAAAACAGGGAATAGTACAGAACGGGGTAGCAACTCTCGTGTACATGGCGGGTGTGGAGCGGCTCAATATTGTGATGACAAATCAGACAATTGAAAGGAATGGAAGATCATGACCGCCGATGTCTGGTCAAGACAAGACACGCGAAGAAGAAGCTGAAGTTGATGGTCTGTCCAAGTGCATGTTATTTAGGCGCACATATGGGCTTTCGGCCCTCTGTAGGCTCTGCTAGTGATTTGTATTTGTTTTTGACCGATCCCATCCTATGGCCGGTTCAGGGGGCATTATTACACTCTCTAAAAACGAGAGGCCGTCATCATTTGGAGATGAAAGTCCGAATCTCTGTATTCTCTTTAATTTATATATTGTCCAGTGCTTCTTTTTCTTTCGTTCGCTTGAAATGTATTGTCCATAATTGCAATATTGTCTCTGTATTAACTTCTCTGTCTTGTTGTTCGTTTGTTTGTTTGTTTTTTGTTTTTTTTGTTTTTTTTTTTTGTTTTTACGTCACGCAGTGGTCAATTGATTTTATGTTCCATTGTTGTCTGTCTAGGCCAGAAGGTTTGCCTGGATATGTCGTATTTTGGCCAGTCTTGGAGTATGTGATCTGCTGTCTGCGATGCCCATCTACATCTGCACATGGCTAGCTTGCCAATTTTGAATTTTGTATAAATGTGGTAGCCTAGTCGACTATGTCACGTGTTCTGGGGCGCTGAATAATTATTTGTTCTAGTCTGTCCATAAAATGGTAATCGTCTTGTGCTGGTGGACATCTTCATGATTTAATGATTCTTTATTTCGGTGGTATGTGACAGTCACATCAGGCTACTCTTCTTTTGCTTCTTACTCAGTAGCTGATTAGCTCGTGAGATTCCGAGCTGTCCAGAAAGAGACAGGGAGAGCGACAGAGATAGAGAGACACAGAGAGAGAGAGAGAGAGAGAGAGAGAGAGAGAGAGAGAGAGAGAGATGCTAGTGTGTACTCTAATCTTGACATCTATCCTCTACACCAACCGGGTGTGTGTATGTGTGTGTGTGTGTGTGTGTGTGTGTGTGTTCATCATGTGCCATGCCGGTTATCGTGGTCGGTCATGATTCGCCAATTCACTCGATCACCAGAGTCGTGGATCAGCTCAGTGTTCTTGTCTCGACCATGCCACGTGGTCAAGCCATCCAGGTATTTACATCTGTTTTCCCCTGTTCTCTTCCCCTCGATCTTGCCAGTTGTCACCAAGGTCTCGAATTTACGAGGGGAAGTCAATAAGTAAGTCACAAATGGCTGTAGAAAAATAACTAAATATGATAATACCTTGAAACGAGTTTAGTTTTATACATACATTGTCCCTTTATTTCTCAACATAATTTTCACCAACATTGATGCACTTATCCCATTGTTTTATCAGTCCTCCCAATCCGGCCGCATAGAATTGCGTGCTGTTTTCTAAATCACGTTTTCATTTCACATTCAACTTCAGCGTCATTCGCGAAATGTCTCCCGCCAAGGTGGGTTTTCAGTGGACCAAAAATGTGGAAACCGCTAGGGGCTAAGTCGGGGCTGTAAGGTGGATGTTCCAGAACTTCCCACATTAGTTGGTTAATTTTCTCCTGAGTTAATCGAGTCGTATGTGGTCTGGCATTGTCATAAAGAAGCAACACCCCTCTAGTCAGCAGTCCTGGACGTTTTCTTCGAATTGCACCATGAAGCATCGATAGAACCTATTGCAGATGCTACAGAGTCTATCGTTACTCGCCTGTCACCTCTAATCATCTCCCTCACCCGCTGCACGGATGCTTCTGTTGCAATCTCAACAGGACGACCAGATCGGATTTCATCAACAATGTTAGAGCGTCCTTGAGAACATTTTTCTACCCAGCTATGCACCGCTTTACAGGACAAACATTTGTCAGCATAAACAGGAAGCATTTCCTTATGAATGTTCTAGCTCCACTTGACGAATGGGAATATAAAGTTCGATGTTGTTGTCACCTAATGACACCTGTAGAAAACACCAGCTACATTTACCTGCCATCCCACAGAACTGTGTGACGTGCTTATTGACTCGCCCTCGTTTTTCTTCTTATAACATGACCAACAAATTTTGACTGTCTACGTCTAATTTCTCTAATCAGTTTACGATTTTCATTTCTTTCTTGTAGGACTTTGTCGTTGGTTTTTCTGTCTGTCCATGGTATTCTTTGCATTTTCCTCAGAAAACCACATTTCCACAGATACATTCTTCGCAACGGGGATTCCCCCAAATCATTATTATGTTTTCTGCAAGATTTATTAGGCATGCCCAAAACGGAACATATAACTGATGTTTACAAGATGAGCGGTTGGATTGCCAAATGAGACGGGACCTCCAACTCCAGTTTATGACCTTTTGAAAATTATATTATTTCTTCGTTCGTTTATTCCTTCTTTCGATCGTCATCTGGATATCTAAAAGTGAAAATGATTTTTCAAAATTAGAGGGCTATAATAAATCCTTTTTGTAACATGCTATTTCTGTCGATTACGTCCCTTGCTAAATAGTAAATTTGTGTCCCAGTTTCTGTGCCAAAACTCAAAAGCCTAGCTGTGTTACTTAATGTCCGTCTACCTATTATCAAACAGCCTATGACCGACTGGCGGGTGCGTTTGATCGATTGACTGATTGATTGATTGATTTAGTAACCGACATCACAGCATTCGGGGCATTCCCATAAGCGCTCCGTCCCCATCCTCAGAAGCCAGCGAAGAGTTCCAACCCCAATAGTACCAGTAGCAATCTGATTATATGTGCGTCTCGCCTTTCCTCTAAGCGTCGAGCATCGGCCAGATCCCCTCGTCACTCCACGCTGTCGCATTCTTGCCAGACCATGGTGATCCATTTGCTCCTCCGAGGTGTACACGTGCTCCCACAAGGCCGCAACCACGTCTGCCTTATCATGCATCAGTACTCCACCAAGTTTTGCAGAGCCAGCCAATCTGTCCGCCTGTTCATTCCCCAGCACACCAGCATGCCCCGGAGAACAGATCCAGACGATGCTTGCCACCCGTGAATTCCGAAGCAAAGCAAGCCACTCTACACGAAGCTTGCCTGTCCTCACCCTACTCAGCATGCTTTCTGTGTCAGTTGCAATCACGATGTGTGTGTGTGTATGTGTGTGTGTGTGTGTGTGTCGTATTGGGTGCGTTTGTATAATTGATAGAAAGCTACGCTGGTAATGTCATGAATGCGTTAGGACTAGGGTTCGAATCCTGCGTTCGTCGTCCGCCAACAGGGGAAAAGAGTGTCTAGCTATGCCTCCGTGCATTCAGGCCTATACAAATGTGATGGGCCTATCACATCACTGACTAATGGGAGGTCTCTACTTCGGGTTATTTTGTTACGTGTTTTAAGGTGGAGAAGGTGGGGGAACAGATTGAGATCCCGTTTGTGGAAAGGATGAGTTTGTGGGGGAGCTGCAGTGGTTCTGGTAGAATCTCAAAACTGACAGGGAAGACCAGGAGAACTTTCAATCGGATAGCGGTGGGAATGATTAGCAGTATGACTCTTCGCTGGTTGTTGAACGAGGGGACGGAGCGCGTATGGGAATGTCCTGAGTGCAGTGATGTCAGTTCTTAGTTCAGCTCAACTCAACTTATAACCCATTACTTTTCGCGCACGTTATTACGTGATTTATGACCGATTACTTTTGACGCACGTCACTAAGCTTTGTGTTCATTATCATCTTTGAGTGAATTGCGTTGTTTTGCCAAGCTTGAGGCTCAGTACATCCGACTTCGACACGCATTTATTTTTGGTTCGCTTTCCTTAGTCTTTGATTGTCGTGAGTCTACCTACAAGTAAGCAGGTCCATCTATGGCTTCGTCTGGTCCCTACCTCCTCGACCTGTCCCACTCGGAAAACCCTACCAGTAGCTGCGCCACCGTCGGCATAACTATTTGGGATCATTCGGACACGCAATCCCCCCTCTATCTCTACAAGGTGCAGACATGGCAGAGGGGCTTTGGGGTTCCACCTTAAGCCAAAAGGATCGCCTAAACCACGATGAGTTTACATCCCTGTGTTAAAACTGATGATGGCAGAAGTGAAACATAAATCAAAAAGATAATAGAAATGGCCAAAAATGCTTTCAACGGCATGAAATCAGTATTAACATCTAGAGATATTAACAACGCATTAACAATGAGAATTGTCAAATGCTACGTATATTCAACACTATTGTATGGCGTGGAAGCCTGGACATTGAACAAGCAACTAGAAAGTCGAATAGAGGCCCTGGGGATGTGGATAAGCAGACGAATATGTCGTATTTCATGGAGGAAACAAAACAATCAAACACAGAGGTTCTAGAAAAACTGGAAATGAAAAGAGAGTTGATGAAAGAAATTACAAAAATAAAAAAAAAGAGGTAAGTTAAATATTTCGGTAACGTTAAAAGATATAACACTCTTATAAACACCATACTGGAGGGCAAGGCTGAAGGCAAGCGAGCAAGAGGTAGACAACGATACAAAAGGGAAGATATCATCAAGATATGGACGAACAATAGTCTGACAGAATGTACAATCAAGGTGAGAGACAGCCAATGTTGGAGATACATTGAAGCCAACCTTTATTGTGGAGACGACACTTGATTATTCGATTGAGTAAACCCTTGGTAGAGGTCGTCGTGGCCGAAAGGATAAGACCTCTCGCGCTTAAATCACCTGTTCCCCAATGGCGAGGTTGGGGGTTCAACCATTACACTGGCATTTTACTTATTAAATAGAGAAGGGTGATATATCGTCAGTTGTGACCTCCCTTTTAGACAGAAGGATGATATATCTTCAAATGTAAGCTCCCTTTTGACAGAAGGATGACGTATCGTCAAATGTGACATACCGTTTGGACAGAAGGATAATATATCGTCAAATTTGACATACCGTTTGGACAGAAGGATGATATATCGTCAAATGTGATCTCCCTTTTGGATAGAATGATGATATATCGTCAGATGTGCCCCCCTCCCCCCCCCCCTTTTTTTTGTGTGTGGACAGTATGACGATATATCGCCAAACTAGGATCATAATGGTATTTGTTTTGTTTCGTAGTAGTAGCTTCCGCAATTTCAATGCTCAGTGAATGCAAATTCCCATTACAATACTAGTTCATTTGACTGTGTACCATGTTGGTCCAAACTTACTTTTTGTTTGGTCCAAACTTACCTTTTGTTTGGCACTGAATTAGTTAATCTGCACTTAAACATTGACTTCTCTTTCAGAAAACAGTGGCAATCTACTGAACGTATAATTGCCTAGTAAATCAATTTCAAGTTAATTGCAACGCCCTCCTACTCTCCATCCTCCTCCTCCCCCTTCGCTTCCCCCTTCTCCTCCCATTACTACTGTCGATGCTACTGCTGATTTGTAAACTCCAACGGAGCATGCACTCAGCCAGCTTGCCAGTTCAGCATCCTAGGTCATGTTTTATGTTCTTTCAATTATTATGAATGCTTGTTTCTCGGTATTATTTTTCTGTCGTTATTCCATGTAACAAATTAATTCCCCAGAGGCCTCTGGCATCATGCTGCCAGTGCGTTTCCTTACGTGTGCCCTGTCCAGCGATATTATCTTGTCTGTTTCATATACATAGCCAGGGCGCACAGACAGGCAGTAAGTTAGGCTGGCAGACAGGCAGGTAGAAAATCAGATAGGCAGACAGGCAGGTAGAAAATCATATAGGCAGACAGGCAGGTAGAAAATCATATAGGCAGACACGCAGATAGATAGAACATCAGATAGGCAGACAGGCAGGTAGAAAATCATATAGGCAGACACGCAGGTAGAAAATCATATAGGCAGAAAGGCAGGTAGAAAATCATATAGGCAGACACGCAGATAGATAGGACATCAGATAGGCAGACAGGCAGGTAGAAAATCATATAGGCAGACACGCAGGTAGAAAATCATATAGGCAGACAGGCAGGTAGAAAATCATATAGGCAGACACGCAGGTAGAAAAGCAGACAGGTAGATAAACAAGCAGACAGGCAGGTAGAAAATCATATAGGCAGACACGCAGATAGATAGAACATCAGATAGGCAGACAGGCGGGTAGAAAAGCAGACAGGTAGACAAGCGAGTAGAATATCAGATAGGCAGACGGGCAGGTAGAAAGTCAGATAGGAACGAACGAACGAACCTTATTTTCAAAGGGTAACAAATTGGGCACATAGGCCGGTCTTACATTCAGCCCTTCCAGTCACTCATCTTTCGTTCATCAATAGTGCATGATACATTCACATAGGAAAAAAAACATTGTCAAATAAATGTTGTAAACATAAAGAATGTATATTACCATGTTATGAGACACATCCCCCACACATTCCCCACCAACCACTCACCCCCCACTCAACCACACACACACACCCATGCACACATACATGCCCCCACCCACCCATCCCCCACTCACACATCCCCCACATCCCCCACATACACAGACATCTCCCCACCTACCCACACATGCCCCCCACACACATCCCCACCCACATACACCCCAGGCACACATACATGCACCCACACACCCATCCATCCACACATCCCCCTCACACAATCTCCTCACCCATCCCATAACCCAGCAACACTCACCCACCCCCATATCCCACCCTCACACCCCCAACCACCCAGCCAAACACATATCCCTCAATCGCACACCCCTCCCCCCCCCACTCACACACACACACACATCTCCCCGCCAACCCATACATCCCGCACCTACCGACACACACACACACACACACACACACACACACACACACACATCCCGCACACACCCATACATCCCCCTGACGGGCAGGTAGAAAATATGAAAGACAGACAGGCAGGTAGAAAAGCAGATAGGCAGACGAACAGGTGGATGAATCCTTGGACATAAGAACAGTTAGAGCTGACTGACGTAGGGAGGGAGGGAGTGAGGTCAGGTAGGGCGAGGAGGAGGGGGTAAAGAGGTAGACTGGCAGTAAAGGAATGTAGTAAACACTATTTTATTGGTACAATT